>JASDDO010000212.1:0-500000 GCA_030015575.1 Agapanthus africanus | reverse complement strand
CACCAATGATGTCGTCATCACCACTGCCCAATTGATTTGTTGCTAATCTCTAGCAATGCACCACAGATGGCAAGTTTAGTTTATCAAATTAAGAAATTGCATCAAAAAGGGAACTTGCTAAGAACTTTAGATAATATGATGAATGAAAAAATATATATATAATTAAATAAAATGAAGCCCTAAATGGCTGCAGAACAAAAAAAATTGAAATCTGAGATGAATAAGAAGAGAGAGAAAGGGGAAGGAGAAATAGATAGTTACGTTGCAGATTGCTCGGTCATGTGCTTCTTGTTTCCTTTCTTCCTCTTCTTTGCTCCTGCATTCGCCATTGCTCGCTCGGTCTCTCCCTCTTCTCTCTCTGTGCGCTTGGCCCAGTTTGGGCCGAGTCCAAACCCCAACTGTGAGTCCAATTAGATGCCTAGTGATAAGTTTCCAAGTTGAGCGTGCGTATTTAATGATCCAACTCTGAACTGCCCAATGCAATTATAGCAGCCCAGTGGTAAAACTTCTTGCAAACTGCGGTTGAGTTCAAAACTTATATTGCGTTGTGCCATGACATTTCATTCCCAACCAAAAAAAAAAAAAAAAAGACGACGAAGAAGAAAAGAAAATAAAACTTTATCCTGCGAGTCTTATCGTCTTAATTGAAATTCAATAAGCTATATCCTTGTCATCCTATGCAAGCTCCATGACAAATCACCAAATTATTATATGCTTTAGGGCTTAGGGGCTCTAAGCAACTCCTTTTAGCAATTTCCTAAGCAACATCCTACGCAACAGAGAGATAGGCTAAGCATCACTCAGATGGTGAGCTACCCACTATTTAGTCGCGTTGTGTAATAAGTTGCTTAATGAGGATCGCTTCTCTCTAGAAGCGATTGCATCCAGTTGGCGGGGATCAATTGCATCCCCCCTCTCCCCTCTTCCCTCAATTTACGTATGTATCTTGGTTTTTTGGTTGGATGTACTTGGAGGCATGTTATTTTGAATCATTTGATTGTATCAAAAAGCTAAATAATGATGTTTACACTTGAGCAGGTTTTGCTCCACCATAAATTTGGAACTTGTGATCTAACTCTTAAAAATATAGGTTGTAATTTGCAATTATAATCAATCCAACACATATTTTTCGGTTGCAAGATATGCTGAGCAAAATGACGGACCTTTTCGCTTTAGAAGTCGAAACTACATATCTCTACTATACTAATGGCAGATGATTGGTATACGGAGCACGTGCATAAGAAATCATTCTAATTTTCTGTCATGTCTGCAATGCTGATGTGATAAAAATCGGTAATTTTAATTTATATTAAACTTGAAATAAAAAATAAAGATTTTTGGGTTATTTTACTATTCACCCATAACAAACTCCCAACAACTGATTCCCACGTTCCCATCTCTCCAACCAACTCTTTAAAAATCCTTTTAGATTCTTGTGATGCGAGGATACTGGTAATTGTAATTCAAATAACAATGGCAAAAACATTCAAAATGTGTTTAAAATTTATTTCACATAAAAGATATTTTTATTTATTAATTTTTTTCTCCTCTCCACCAGAGAGAGGCCTTCCGGCAAGGGAGGGTCGTTCCCAGTCCATCCCTCGGCCGGCACGCGGTGACCCGCTCTCGCCATGGAAGCATCTTGAGCTGTCCGCCGAAGTCCAACGGCTTCGGAGATGGGACCTCAATGCCTAGCCCTCGGAGCCAATTCTTAACTGAAGTTACGGATCCATTTTACCGACTTCCCTTGTCTATATTGTATTAATTCTTATTTTGCAGCAATAAGATTGTGCCCCAAGGGATCCGCCCTCGTCCCTAGCTGGTGAAACTCGTGGAGTTCAAATATGGCCAATAAAAAAAAAACGAATTCATAATAACTGAAGGGAATCAACCGATGACTCGAATGGAGCAAATTAGACAAAAAGTCCTCATCCTTTGCGAAATTGCAGCGTTAAAAGAAGAAAAATGCTAAAACTAGAACAGTCAAAGCTTTGATAACAAGTCAACAAAGCAAAAAAAAAACAAAAGTACTGATTAATGGACGACTGTAATCTTTCATGAATTAATTAATAGGACCCAAAGAACAACCACGCGATTGTGGCCCTGTAGACATATTTGATTGTTGGGAGAGAGGGAGAGAGGGAGAGGGAGAGGGATCATCTAGCTCCATGTCTAGCTGCATGTGGCATTAAAAACTCATGAGCAATCATCTAGCTTTGGATAGAGGAAATTGTTTCCGAACTCAGTTTGAAAATATCACTAATTTTTAAATTCGTATATTTTAGAAATTTTGAAAGACTCGGTACTTATAAAAATTCTTGATAAAAACCCATAAAAATTTTGGGGTTTTAAAAATAAGCCAAATGCTTATGGATGTCTTACATTTCACAAAAATACCATAGACTTTTAGTATTTTTTCTCATAAGTATCATAAACTATTTTTGCATATGTACACACACACTCCTCAGTTAATTGTGGAGTTTTTAGATGAATGATTGGATTGTTATGCAAATTTACATAACATTAATATTCAATCTATATACCTCATGTTATTTCTTAATTAATATCAAGTCATATATACTTTGAAATCGTCAATAAGAAGTCCTAGTCTAGTAGATAACATAATAAAATCTACTCCTAAATCTCTAGCATAACTTAAAAAACTTTTAGCATACACCAACCCATGGGGCTGCAACTTGCATGCACCAATAGTGCGGATCTATGCTTGACTCCTTTCTTTTGCCGCAACCTGAAATTCTCTTGCGGTCCTTTTCATCTTAAACCTTTTTCCAACTAGTTTGACTTCTCTTGATTGGTCGACATCCTTTTAGGCCTGACCAACTATTAGAGCATCATAATGGAAGGTTTACGCATCTCTTAACGACAGTCAATTAAAGATGCAAATAACAATATAAAAATAAACCATAATACAGAAAATTAACTAAACATCAAAGAGAGACATATAAATTCAACGCGGCTAGGCAATATACCTATGTCCACACGGAGAGCGAGAATAGTCCAATCCAATTATAAAAAGAATACATAAGAGCTTAATCGTATATGTCAGGTATATTTTTATACAAAATCTTTATGAGGCCCTTTTGCTTTGACCTTCAACCCTAAAATACGGCCTTTATGTATCTCTACTTAAAAATCTACTCTGCACAAACTCCTTTCTCCTTCTAAAAATCCTCTAGATGAAAGCCATCTTTAATTATATCATAAAATAAGATAATTTCTATCAAATTCTTCTTGTCCAAATATAAAGATCTTTATCCAAATTTAGACATGACTCTTTTATTTATCCTTGTATATTACTAATTTTATATATAATGACATATACCATGAAACATGGAGACTAAATTGTGCCAGGTACTGTGATTCCTCAGGAAAAATTGTGCCGCTGCATGTTAGAAGAGAACTTGAGGCTCTGTATCAAAGAGAGTGGTGTACAGATGTGAGCAACACACACTGGAGTGATTCTCTTCACCTCTCATTAAAGTTGTCTCCAAACCAATTATCTTCCACACAAAATCTAAGTCCAAGGATATGGTCAGCAAAGGAGATATGCTCATGATGTGCTGCTTTCTTTCTTTCTTTCCTTTTTTTGGGTGGTAAATTATCAAAACACCCGAAGTATATTTTCCCACTGAAAAAAACCCTGTCCCCGAGACATGTCAGAACCCCTTGAAAAGGGTTTTCAGTCGTCAGAAAAAAAACCTGCCAACAATGGGGTTTTGTCAGTGGGAAAATGTTTTTGGGGTGTTCTGAGAATTTACCTTTTTTTTTTACTAGAACACTGTTGATCAGAAAGTGATACTGATGAGATAACATGCAGGATATGCCCACATCATTGGAGCATTGGCATCTTAGATCATGGTCCCTCACCTCTCTCTCTCTCTCTCTCTCTCTCCCCCCTCTTCTCTTTTGACTGCTGGCTAGAGTATAACTGCTGGCTAGAGCATGTGAAACTCATATAATGCGTCAATGATTGATACGATATATTTTTTTGGAAGGTAGCTTGGGAGAGGGTGGTTGGCTCAACTGTTAGAGGTTTGGGATATTGCAGACATCAAGGACCCTGCAGGACCATGTATACATCAGGACTCTGTTTTTCGACCGCACCATAAGTTTCCGAACAGACATATATAAGACAAACAGATTTTACTATCAGCCGTTAAGCATTTTTTGGAAAGAAGAGCAGGACTCCAGGAGTCCGTCCCATAAAACTTTATTAAGAATGAAATAAAAGTATAACAAAAAACAATAGCAAAAATATATCACACGCGCCTGGCCAAAAGACAAAAGAATAAGCAGAAAGAAAGAAAGAGCAGAAAAAGAAAGAGAAAAGACATAAACAGCAGCAGCAGCCCCTTGAATGCCCCAGAGCAGAAAAAAAAAACCTTCATTTTTTTTGTGTGTTCTCCACTTGTTGTAGCAACTAGCAGCAGCTGTAGCTTCAACCCCTTATCAGTAAAACTTGAAGCAAAACCAAGACTTTTGAACTCTCTAATTGATGCAGCCTCCTGACTCATTTTTTGACTGAAAGCAATGGAACATTTGTGTTCAAAAGTAACTTCTTCTAGCAGCTACGACAGCTACAATCCTGCATATAACCAAGAACCAACAATACCATCGCATATAAAACATGCCAAAGAAGCACAGAAATATGAAACACAAAACTCAGTTGATATAAGATGTGTTTTTTTTAACTAATTCTTGCAAAATACCTAAGACCAAAAGAAATTTTAGTAATACTATGAATCATTCTGCACATGAGACAAGTAACAATCATAGAAAGCATTTAAAATACTTTTCCTTCAAAAAAAGACCAAACTTATGCTTTAAAACCGCATAAAATTTTTTCTAGCTAAAACCTGTTACCAACAACACAAAAACTGTTTAGAAAAAAAATTAAATTTGCCCAGATATAAAAACAAATCTTAGAAATGAAAGATTAAAACAAGCACTTTACCCCATATATCAGTAACATACAGTTAAAGCTATTATGTTAAAAAATAAAACCTGAAAGCACATCAAAAAAGTTTTAGTAAAAAAAAACTAGTGAGGATGACCCTCTTCAAATGATTCAGAGAGACGAAGTAATTACATCATCAATTAAAGTGTCAGGTATATGAGCAAGAACAGTTGTGAAAACCAACACCTCATATAACAAAGAAGAAAAGAAAAGAACCACATAATAAAGGCATAAAAAAGAAATGGCTGTATTATCTGGTGACAAGCACATCCACCACCCTATTATAAAGACCCTGCATATTTTTGAACTCCTGAAAAGCAAGAATTCTATACTTATTCTTACTATGGACCCCTCCAAACCAATTAAAGAAGTGATAAAAAATGGTGTTTAAACTCTGATTATGTGAACAATCAATATTATTAAAAAAATTATTGTTTCTACACTTCCAAATGGTCCAGCAAGTAGAATAAAGCAGAAAAATCCACATATGACTAAATCTGGCATGAATGTTAGCAGCCTTCCAACCACTAATGACATGAATGAAAGAATCACGATAGTGTATATATTAATGGCCATAAGTAAATCTTTCCAAATAGATTTGGCAAAACTGCATTCAAAAAATAGATGTGTAGATGTTTCAATCATACAAGAATAAAAAACGCAAGCTGCATTATGAAGCCAACCCCTCTTAATAATATTTTCTTTAGTTAGAATTCTGTCTTGAACCACCAACCAAGAAAAGATTTTGATCTTAATAGGGGCAGAGTTTTTGCACACAGCAGCATAAAAAGGGTAATGAGTATGAAACCTATTCATAGTACTATAAGCAGATTTAATAGTAAATAAACCATTACGAGAAACTAACCACTTGAAGTTATCCATGGCATCAGGCTTTATAGTAATATCAGCAAGTTTGTCCATAAGATTTTGAATATGAATTCTGTCATCTGAAGAAATGATATTTTTAGAGGCAATTTTCCAAGTCTACATACCTTTGCTAAAGTAGCCTCGTGAATGAGCCAGAGCATTCTTGTTCCGGGCAAATATTATAAAGAGAAGGATAAAACTCATCTAAAGTTTGAGAAGCAGCCCACTTATCTTTCCAGAAAAGAATTTGTTTGCCATCACCAGTATTCCATGAGATATGCTCATAAAATCTGGCACTACAATCTATCACACCCTTCCAAAAATAAGAGGAATTAGCAGAAGTAGAGATAGGTCTTTTGTTAAAATTGTAAATAGATCTAAGCACTACTATAGAATATTTATTGGATTTGAACAATTTCCAAAGCCACTTACAAAGAAGAGAAATATTGAACTGTCCAATATCCTTAACCCCCAGATCTCCATCCAACTTACCAGTGCACACTTTCTTCCAGTTGACAAGATTACACCCTTTGCTCATATTATTTGTATCCCTCCAAAGAAAATTGGATCTTATAGTATCAATTTTTCTAATAACCCATTTAGGTAGCTTAAAGAAGGACATATAGTAAAGAGGCATAGCAGTTAAGACAGAATTAATAAGAGTAAGCCTGCCCCCTATAGAAAGATGATTACATTTGCAAGTAGATAACTTGGTTTGAATTTTAGTGATAAGCACTTGTCAATTATGCTTCTGAACTTTACCAGAACTCAAAGACAAACCCAAATAGTTAGCAGGTAAAGTAGATAAGGAACAATTAAGCATAACAGCCAACTTAGAACCCATATGCAGCTTTTAACCCAGGTAATAAAGAGAACTCTTACTAAAATTGATCTTAAGGCCAGAAAAACCCTCAAAAACATATAGCAACGCTTTAATATTAAGAATCTCTTCCTTATTGGCTCTACAAAACAGAATTGTATCACCAGCAAACTGAATAGATGGAAGATTTTTAAGCTCATCTTTAGGATTAGGAGTTGAAAGCTTATCTTGTCCCATAACCTGCATAAGCATTCTGGCTAAAGTATCCAAAGCAAGATTAAACAACATTGGTGACAAGGGATCACCTTGTTTAAGACCTCTTCTACACCTAATAATCTTACCCACGCCGCCGTTGACAAGAACCTATGAACTAAAAGAGTACATAATCATACTTATCCATCTTATCCACTTGTAGCCAAAGCCTCTGATATTTAATACATTGATGATATAGTCTCAATGAATGAAATCAAAAGCTTTTTGAAAATCAATTTTGAGTAAAACTGACTCAGTTTTAGTTCTAGAACAAGCATTAACAAGCTCATGAGCAATGGAGAAACAATCAAGAATTGATTTATTACTCATGAAAACAAATTGAGTTTCACTAAGCAAAACATGTAGCACTTTAGCAAGTCTATTAGCCAAGAATTTAGTAAAAAATTTAAAAATACTATTCAAGAGGTTAATGGGTCTGAAATCTTTAGCATGCTTAGCACCATCTATTTTAGGCAGCAAACAAATAATAGCATAATTGATACGATCAAGAGAGCAATTTCCACTGGAAATGTATTGAAAAAGAGCAAATAAATCATCCTTTAACACCTCCCAAAAATGTTGGTAAAAGATTAGAGAGAAACCATCTGGTCCAAGAGCTTTATCAGCACCCAGACCAAAGACAACAGCTTTAATCTCTTCAACACTAAAGGAATTGTCCAAGTCAGAAAGTTGCACTACATCACCATCTTTAAAAACAGCTTGCAACTGACAATCAGGTCAAAAAGAGGGAGGAGTATCGAGTAACTTCATATAAAAACTATGAAATTCTTCATGCAAAGCATCAATATTATTATTAAGAACCCTACCGATCTCAAGAGCATGAATGAAATTATTTTTTCTATTAAAACTATCCATTTTATGATAAAAATTGGTGTTTTGATCACCTTCATTGAGCCACTGAACTCTGGATCTTTGCTTCCAGTAAATCTCCTCTTTGATACCAATATCATTTAACTCCTTGTGAAGGAAAAGCATAGAATCATGTTTCTCCCCAGCGAAAACTCTTGTATATTTAACTTCATCCAACTCAAAAATGTTTTTCAAAATGGTTTTCTTCTTCTAAAAAATACTACCAAAAGTATGCCTCCTCCAACTTTTTAAAAAACTCTTTAAATGTCTCAATTTTCTCACAAAAGGTTTCAAGGGATTACCAGAAAAAGTAAGCTCAGACCATTCTTTAGTAATGATATCATAAAATTAGGATAAGAAAAACATATTTTTTAAATTCGAATAATTTATTTTGAATCTGTAACGATCATAAAATTCCTATATTTTCGCGTATCATTTCTTTAATAAAATATTACAATTGTTTATTTTTGGTATATTTTATTTTCTAGTAAATATATTATTTTATCATTTCATCTATTTTATCCATTCTATAATTTTTCAAAGCCCAAACTCAATCCAAAACAAATCCATTTGATTTCTTTCTTTTCTTTTTCTAAGCCCACTTTCTTTTCAAGCAACAACATATATTTAATTCTTATTAAATATGTGCATGAACAACCTTATAGGTTAATTCTTTGCATTGTTATTTCATAGGTTATATGTTCAAATTCTCATTCTTTCAATTATTTTTTATCAATTTTTATTCTTCTCATAACCTACAAATGAGACCTTTCATTTCATCTTCATTTTAACTCCCAACATAATTAGAATGGTTATGAGCTATAATTTATTAGAATTATGGTGGCCATAAACCTTTTTATATGTCACCCCTCTTTCTTTTCTTCATCACACATTTCTATCATTTCACATCTCTCTCTTCATCTGGATTTCTCGAAGAAAAATATGAAAAAATTCTCAAGAAGGTCTCGCTAGAAACGCGAGGCTATCGGCGGATAGACAAGTCCAGTGACAATACCGGCTTGTATATGTAAGTCCCCTTCGTTTCTTCTCCTCCTCTTATTGAATCATCATCATCTTGTCATGTCTCCACTGATATCCATACTTGCTAACATCATATGTAAACTCCTTATTTAGAAAACACACATAAAATAAATAGATAACCTAATAGTTAATTGTTTTGTAAACTTATTTATCTTCATGAATAGGATGTATTTTTAACTAGTAGTGATTATCTTGTTTCATGTTTTAGTAGTTATGAAAATATGTGAATCGTATTATCCTATATTGCATACCATCACATAATGCGATCGTTTATTCAAAACAAAATAAAAGTGTTTAATAATTTTTGTGTAGAATCTTTATTAATCTTTTATATCTATTTTAGTATATATATCATGACCGATTCGTATGCTTGTCCATATGCCTTTCATAATTTATTGCTCGCTATTTTTATTTTATTTTATTTATATTTAGTTTTAAAAGAAAACAAGGATTCAAATAAATACCATGACCTTGTCAATCTCAAATACCACCTTGAAGAAATACCTTTAAGTGTTATGCACACGTGAGTTCCAGAAGACTAGTTAATCAAGTCATTTGAAGTCAGAATATAAAAGAAAACATAGCCTTAAGTGTTATGCACACGTGAGTTCCAGTCTCGCCTAAATACGACTACTGGTTTGGGAGATATATATATTTTTGTATCGTCGCGCAAAACAGATCAGAATATGTTCAGCACCGTCACATATTTTTAAAACGCAGTTTGAGTTAATTTCTATCGGGTTTCAGGTTACAAAAATTATTATAAAATTATAGGTCTTTCAGAGTACTTATCCAAAACACTAAGATTCGCGCGATTTGGATTTCTGAAGCTCTAGCTATGATCGTTTTAAGATCAGCGTTTAAAACAGAAATTCAGATTTCTGGACAACAACTATATGTTATATTGTAAACCCTATATCGAGTTGTTTCATGCGTTTATAAGTAATATAATATATATAAAATTATATATCTATCATTTATGTATCTACACATCTAAATTTTTTCATGAACGGACATCGGGAGTTCGAGTTATGTCCTATTTAAAAACAGTATGTGAATCAGAACAGATTCTGTTCAGTTTCGTTGCTTAATCTTGTAATGCAGTTTTCTATATTTTACGTCGATTTTCAGTAAAAACCTAAAACAAAGAAAATCTATATTTTTCGATGTAGATATTCAAAACATCTGAAAACACTTAATTTGTATAAAAAATTATAGAGTTATGGTCTCTCGAAGAAGATCCTTATTGGCAGTTTTCTGGTTTTAAAAATAATGAATAAAAAGCTATGTAACTCCTAAACCGTTATTCGGCTTGATATGAAATTTTTACTATAAACCTAAAATTCTATCTAGCATATAATATAGTTTTCCTAGAATGTCCATAAGTCAAGATTGATTTTCTAAAAATTATTTTGAAGGTAAAGGTTTTTCTTCAAGGTGGTATTTGAGATTGACAAGGTCATGGTATTTATTTGAAAGCTCGTTTTCTTTTAAAAATAAATATAAATAAAATAAAATAAAAATAGCAAGCAATAAATTATGAAAGTCATACGGACAAAGCATGCGAATTGGTCATGATATATATACTAAAATCGATATAAAAGATTAATAAAGATTCTACACAAAAATTATTAAACACTTTTCTTTTGTTTTGAATAAACGATCGCGTTATGTGATGGTATACAATATAGGATGATATGATTCACATATTTTCATAACTACTAAAACATGAAACAAGATAATCATTACCAGTTAAAAATGTATCCTATTCATGAAGGTAAATAAGTTTACAAAACAATTAACTATTAGGTTATCTATTTATTTTATGTGTATTTTCTAAATAAGGAGTTTACATATGATGTTAGCAAGTATGGATGTAACGAATCTGAATTTACTATACGGAATTTTTTAGTTAATGTACAGAAATGAGTTATACTGCCTGAGAATGAGTTATAAGTTAATTTTGTTAAATAATAGTAAAAACAACTTGTAGTTCATTGGTAAAGCCCTTGCATTGTTATGATGTAGCCCTTGTGTTCGAATCCCATCAGACATATTATTTTTTCTGATTTTCTTTTTAAACTTTTTGGAAACCCAAAAGTTTTCACATGCTCTAGCCCTTCATCATTCTAGCCAAAACTATCAAAATTTCTTAAATACAAATGGAGTAGAAGAGGAGTTAGCAAGCGATTAACTTCTGGCGAGTATCGAAGAAAATTTCGGCGACTCCGCGATGCCATAATGACAACCCTCTCTTCCTACACCTTTGTTTAAGCCTCCTAAATCGTAAGTCTCTCCCAATCCTCCTTTCTATTTCTTGAATTTCTTTTTAATCAAAAACGGTAAAAAGTGGAGTTATTACCGATATTCCTTTTTCTAAAGCATGTAACTCCATTTTCCTTTATCTTTTGATCAAACAAATTGTACCACTTCACTTATAAGCTTAATACTCATGTCTAGAATAAATTTTATCTAAGAATCTTTTGTAATCACAATTTAACCTTTTCATTAAAATACCATGAACTTTAGATAACACATCTTTTCGTATTTTGTTAAAACATACCTTTAGAAAATTTTACGGGGTAACGACTAACCCCTCACATACACACATGGATCCATAGCACGATATATCCTTGTATGAATTTTTTTTACGAGTGCAATACTACAAGAAAATACCATTTACTATAAAAACTGGTTTTCTTTTGAATTGTATTTTAAATCCCTTTGCAATTATACCTTTACAACCCTCTTTATGAGACCCGCTATAAGATGGTGCGGATTATCGCACATTCTTGGGCTAGTAGAGCGAGATACAGACCTCCTTACGGAGCATTCGGTCTCGAAAGGTTTAAAATACGATTTTTAAGAAAAACGTATTTTTCTACTTAAATAAAATTTAATTTTTAATAATTATATAAAATTACAAAATTCATATATTTTCAAAATATAATATACTTACATTTTTTAAAGTGAAAGAATTACAAATTTCACCAAAATACCATCAAGATACCAATAAAAGACAAGTTTTACAATAAACTACCATAAACTTTCCAAACTAAGCTATTATCACTAAAATACCTCAAATCCTTAAAATTCACATCCATGAAAACCCTAAATAATATAAATAACTTCTTGAGGTTATTTTGAAACTATATTAAAAATATTTTTCATAAAACCCCCTCGACTTATATAAAACAACATTTAAGGACTTTAGTAAATATAGCTTTAAGCGGGATCATTTCTCTTGAGTCCCAGAGAGCCGGAGAAAGTGAGTGCTTGCCTATTTAAGCTAGAAAACTTATCGGAGTTATCAATGGTAATTGTCTTAGAAAAAGCACAAATCCTGCCGTCCATGTGCAGCAGTTATCGATAACTCCCGAACCTAATTCAGGATCTAAATTAGTTACGAGTGTCTGGCTCAAGTCTGAGTCTAACTCAAACCTAAATCCAAACTTAAATCAGAGTTCAATACAAGCATGAATCCAAAGTCTAACATGAATACTTGAACACGAACCTGAAAACCTGAATTCAAACACCAATATCAAACCTGAATGCTTGACTTGACTTGACCGAACCATGGCTATAACTTGACATAACTACAAGATTACATGCTGAACCTGACTACTTGAACAACTTGTATCTATAGTTTCGGTAAGACTTGTAAATATAACCTATACAATACATCACGCGGGGATAACGTGGTAGATTTATACGGAATGTATTAACGTGGCATGAGATGGTCACTTAAAAGACACCTACATGAACTTGCGTGCCGTTGTTCCGTGGGTTTTGACGGGGCCTTGTACTATATATTACCATAGTCCACGGGGTAAGATGGACTCCTCTCGTATACACAAATACCTTCTGTACCAAGGTACAAACAACCACGCTAGAATAACAATCATATACCTGCACAACTTACCAGCTCCATTTCACATTACTTTTTCTATTCCATTATTTCTTTTGGGACTTAACGAGCACTAGTTCGCTGACGACATTCATGTTTATTTTCTTTCTTTGGAATGTTCATCAGGAGGATCGGACTCTCAGGAGATCGAGCCTAGCCAGGAGGACGTGGACCAGCTCACTGCCCAGCAAGACTACTAGCTTTCCTTATACTTACTTTTATTTTGTATGCCACTGTTTAGACATTACTTTATATCATTGTATCTTTCCTTTTCAAAGCATTTGTATTGTAAAGATGAATGTTAATAAAATTTGTTGTTTATTTTATATCTCTTGTCATTTCTTATGCATTATATATATTGTTTAATTACGCTTAACGTAATTATTTCTTAATAAATACGTTGCGGGCCTGCCACGTCTCCGCTTCCGTACACTGAGAAGCAGGGCGTGACAAGTTTTGTTGGCAGCCCATGCAGGTTAGTTCTTCATGGAATCCTAAGCAATATATGACAAGAATTATAAGAATCAACAACCATACATTCCTTACATTTCAAATTCCTTAAATCTATTTTAATCTTTCTTTTTCTATCAAGGTCATAGATTCACCGAACAACGCCAGCACGAACATCAATGGCAACACCCCATCACCTACTCTACCACCACCACCTACCATTGCAGCTCCCATCAACAAGCAAACGGTACCGCGTGAAGCAATCAAGAGTCTCTTGGAGGGTCAGCAACAGCAGATTGCTATCCTCATGCACCGTCCAGAGGTTGAGGCATTCGGAGTCAAGCAATTCTGGGCACTGTACCCGAAACATTTCTCTAGGAAAGAGAGCCCACTGGAGGCAGAAGAATGGTCTCAGTCAATAGAAGATGATCTGGCAGTAGCACAAGTATCAGAGATTGCTTTGGGTGAGAGTTGCGAAGCTGCAACTAACAGACAATGCCAGAGTCTGGTGGAAGGCTGAAAAAAGCCGTCTTGCCCAACCAATTGAATAGAAGAAATTTCGCGATATGTTCGACGCGAAGTACTTCCCTGAGACTGCCCGTTTCAACATGGAACGACAGTTCATCCACTTACAACAAGGCTCGATGTGGAGTAAATCCGTGGATGAATACGATACTGAGTTTACCATGCTTAGCAGGTAAGAGATTGTCTCAATATTCAAATTCCTGATATTACTTATTACACCGCTAACACAAAACCGTAACAGGTTCGCGGCACACCTTATCCCGACTGCTGAGATTCGGGCATAAAGATTTCAGAAAGGGTTGGACCTGAAAATCCAAGCCGCACTCGCTACAGGGGATTTCCCAACTCATGATCTTGTTTTGAAGGCTACCCGACGCTATGAGGCAGCGGTGAAGAAGAAGGGAAGACCTCATACTGTCGGTATGAAATGGCCTGCCACTCAGATGGCAGGAGGAGCCTCTTCCAGGCCAACTTTTGTGCCCAGGAGACCGGAAGGATCATTTAACCGGCCCAGTCCAGACTTTTGCTTCTACTGCAAGAGGAATGGAAACCTGGCGAAAAACTGCAGGCGTGCAAATGGCCTGTGTTTGGTTTGTGGCGCATCCACTCACGCCATAAGATCATGTCCATACCACTCAACTCAGCTCCAGCACCTAGACCCGCAATCACAGTTCCGCAGCGGCTAGCTATTCAGGCTCATACATCTCGTCTTGCTCTACCTGCACCACCTCTATATGAACCTCCTGCACAACCTCCTCGTCAATTCCATCAGGCACAGAGGAACATGCCTCAAGGGCAGAGAAACGTGCCTCAGGGACAGAGGAATATGCCTATAGAAAGGAGGAATGTACCCAAACGTTAGGCTTTCACAATGACGGTTGAGGAAGCCGAAGCCACTGGCCAAGTAATCACTGGTAATTCCCAATCCTTTCACATCTTTTCAATCTTTGTATATCACTATATTTTTCCTGTATCTAAAACCAACCTCACACAACTTAGGTATTATACTAGTAGCCACTCGCACTGTTCAACACTAGAGCGTCACACTGCTTCATGTCGCAACGATTTATGAGAACGCATGCGATTCCCGTGAAGCCACTCATTTAATGCTGGAATATCAGTTCCGGGAATGGAGTATTGAAGGCAACTATAGGATTTGATCAGTGTTTAGTAGTAGTTTGCGGATGGGAATTCTACGCGAATTTCAAAGTACCGGATATCCCAAATTTCGATGTTGTGTTGGGGATGGACTGGCTGGGAGTTTTCTATGCTACGATTGACTGCCGTCAAAGGAGGGTAGTATTTAAGATACCAGATGTCCATTATCTATGACAAGCTGGGCCACCTCCTTACTACTAAAGCCCCCGCTGTCCCAGGTCTAGTTTCCACCGTCGGCGGATGATGATATCCGTAAGACAAGGGAAAAAGACAGTGCGAATTCCAAGTGCCTCGTGTTGGCCTTAATGGATAGTAAACACCAGAGGCAGCACGAGAAGATGGACTTAGCTTCTATCTTCCTCCATAACAAAGATTTATATGGAGAGCAATCTCGTATCGCAAGATATGAAACCTCGAAAGAATTGCTTCAAGCGAGGTTGGCTGTCGGGTCATTTGTAAGGGACCACGTCCTTACAATGATCAGCTATATTAAAGAGCTCACAGACCTGGGGACCACGTTAGAAACGAGTTATGTACTAACTTGATTCTACAGTCCCTCCCTTCTACTTACGCCCTAAAGAAAACCAAGGAGACACCCGTTCTGCTTATTTGGGAATCTTCCTCTTCTAGATTCAAGGCGAAAGCTAAGGGAAAGAAGAAGAAGAAGAAGGACTTCACCAAGACGATAGGCGGTGTCAGTAAGGTAGAAGGAAAGGGAATGACAAAATTTTCGGGGCTAAAAGTATGGAAGGAGAGATGTTCCTATTGTCACAGGAAAGGGCATTGGCAGAAGGAATGCAGGGCTTGGAAAGCCAGAATCCAGGATCCGAAGCACGTTTTAGCTTTGGCGTCGGGTGTGTTTGTGATTGAAAACTATATGTAAATTAACTCTACTTCCTGGGTACTAGATACCGGATCAGGATCTCATATTTTTAATTCATTACAGGATTTGAGAAATCGTAGAGTTATCAGAGCAGGTGATATGACTCTCAGGGCTGCTAACGGAATAAGCGTGGGCGCTGTATCCGTAGGGGAATATCACCTAGGATTGACAAGTGGGCAGATATTGATTTTACGTAACTGTTTGTGTATACCTAGTCTGTAATATCATATTTATATCTGTCACGACCTAAAATAGCCCATGACTGGCACTTGAATCATATAAAGTCTATAGGACCCTATCTAATCCAAGTAAGCCAAAAGCCCAGAAATCTAAAACCAGTTTAAGGAGTAAATAAAGAAAACTAGTTTAAAGAAGTGAAGAAAACATGTTTTGAAGTCAAGGTTTTTAAATAACTAAGCCAAATATGCATTTTAAAATGTATAGTCTTTTATGAAAATTTCGGTAGAGTTTCCTTTGTAAAAACTGGCCCCGAACGGGGTACAACAAGAATAATATATATGTAATGATAAAAGGCATCCCCAAGCGGGAGCTAGCTCTTCGTCAATTGACGGTCACAACCACACAAGCAATATAATATACAACGCCGAAGGGCGAGGATCAAAACTCAAAAAGAAACTCAAAATAACATGAAAACCGTAATACTATTATACGCGACTCTAAGGTCGAAATAATACATCACTAGTGTCTAAGTCTGAAACAATATACAAGTTTTGGTTGATGGAATTTCTAGATACAAGGAATAATACATGTACAATGGTGGTTCTGATGCAAAAGAACCCACCTACCCAATGCAATTCACCCGCAAAGGAAGCAGTGTGCCAGAAATGCCGTTATGGAACCTGTACGGCAAAACCTGCAAGAACTGTGGCACAACGGGGGTGAGTTGCCAACTCGTGAATAGAAAATATCTACAAGCAGAAATCGAATGCATGACATAATCCTAGGTCAAAACGATCAGATATATAATATAAACCTCAAAGAGTAAGTCTGAAGCATGATAAGGTGGCAATGTACATCTATACATGTATGTAGTGCCAAGTGCTCATGCCAGTGCCTCAGGTAATAACATATCATAAATATAAGGTATGTCTGCATGAATAAATATGATGAAGTATCCAAATGATATCAATACACATATATTAGCGTCCCATTCTACTAATATTGGTGTAAGGGCATATATAACAGCGTCCTCATCCACTGTTATATATACATATGATGTATGATCAATGAAATCAAAGTCTGTATGTGATCAATGCCTGTATATATGTGGATCCCGTCCATCTGTCATCCAATGGCAATAAGCATCATGCATGTAAATATAAGGATATAATCAAATCATGAAACCAATGTGCTAAGCATCGACACAGAAATACTGATCTATCAGGTGCTGTCACCAAGACTGGCACCCTGATAGGTACGTATCATACGCTATCTCGAAACCCGAGTGCCCAGCTTCGACCCTCGAATTTCGAAGTATCATACGTACATAACTCCGGTCGGTATCCTCAAGATAACCGCCGAGTAAAAGGTAATGTCACCGGACGGTATGGTTCCCCTGTTAGGCTCATCGCCTACTGCGCGACAGATCCGTTCTCGCCTTGGGGTACCTCCGGGCCCCACCATGTACCCTCATACGGCCTCTCCGCCTCCTCGCATGGGGTATATATATATCAGAACTGATAAAACTCATGGTGGAAGTTGAAATATCATATTAAGGGTAACCGGGTTTCAAAATATTTACATAATCTCTTTGAAATACCCACGGTCCCCAAATCCAGAAATATCATAAAAACAACATATCTCAATACGCAAAATCAGAAAGCATCATGTATGCGACATATAAATGAAATGCAAGTATAACAGTATATCATGCAATCATGGAATTAATAGTATGCACATACAAGGGTCATATCCTGATACTATAATACTAATGTGTAGTGACATGGCAATTATCGATGATGAAGTGTGTGAGCCGGCAAGCAAGTGTACGTGGAACATACGCATCATCGATAATGGTGCTGGTGTCCTAACAACATGATGGTAATATAGCAATAAACACATGCAACACGATGTGAATAGAATGAATATGCGGAAATCGAATAATCAACACAACAGTGAAGAATCTACATCATTATGTATATGTCATACAGTTATGCCATTTGAAATAAGACGAATCGGGGTTTTTAGTAAAATAAGGGCTACGGTGTTTTAAAGAAAGGATGCATCTTTTGAAAATGCCCGTAGGATCCCTTTTGCCTGTCTTTAAAAATACTCCAGATTCGTTAGTTTTGAAATAGGTATGACTCGGGTCTAGTCTAACATCCACTATACTAACTACAGATCTAACTATCAAGTCAATCGGGAAGGGTATGGAAACCACCTAAATCTGAGTCGATATATATAAATATAAATATAAGAGTCGGTGATCCCGCCTCAATAGTATCGCGTACGATACCGTATATCATCTGACATCCTCGAGTCATGAGTGGGGATCTATCATCAATATAAAGCTCGTACGGTAAATCGTCGTACGACATCCCAATAGCTTGGTACGGGTCAATATCACAATCATCACATCAATTATCTGGTATCCTTATTATCATATCACATAATCTGGGGTACTGATATAAGTCTAGTACAACTGATACCATCGATATAACTGCGTGTGTAAACACATGCCCAAAGGCCCGCTAGAGATCGCATGTCGTATCCCAAATACGAATCACATCATATCACCGATCTCACGGCACAAAGCCCAAACTCATCGACTCATCTCCAATATCATCCAATATCATCATCAACATAGTGTAAGTATAATGAATATGCAAGGGTGTGCGTGTGGGTGTAAACCTATTCTAGGGCTCGCGAGTATGAACTACACTAGTTTACTTCTAACCCTAAACTATCCATAGTATACCTAACACAAGAACTACGACACACTATAAACTATCATATATATATACCAACTACGGACTGCGGGGGTGCTATACGCCATCCACCCGACTTCCCCCGTAGATATAATCTACTCACCTTGCGTCTTCATTTGTCGACGTCGCCACGCGCTTGCTTGTCGTCCCGAAGTCTTCATGGATACCTACACGTCAAAGTATCGTAAATGCGTATTAAAACCGAATCAAAGCTAAAATGACACACGAAAACCAAAACGATACGCTAAGGGGCCTATAGGTTAGAACCTATGGGTACGCTTTCAAAACTATCAATAAATCCTCGATATCGTCGTACAAACGCTAAGTATTCGAGGTAAAACACGGATACACAAATTCCAGAATTCAAAATATGAAATACGGAAACAGATATCAAAACAGCAACTAGAGAAAAGGGTCCCAGATTTCACCCTAAGTCAAATTGGACAATTTTGCACATGCCAAGGGTCTAATCTACTGATAAGGGGACACCAAAACCAAAACGAGCCAATTTGGTGGGGTTCAGGCCGCAAATTGCGGCCAATTGGATTAAATTTGTGGCCGGGATAAGGAGTTAGGGGCTAGGATCTTGGTGGTAGCTTCCTGGGTGCCTTCACATATTACTATCCAACCAAAATAATTTTCAGAGTCTCGGGTTGATAGCAGATTAAATATAACCTTCACAGATTTCTTAAATTTTCCGATATCGGTTTCTAAATCCGTATTTCGAGTTTCAAGTCTCAGATTTGGGTCTCAAATCTAGCACTAAGGTGTTTGTATAACCTCCACTGAAATCAATTTCACATCATAACCTAATTTCCTTCAAACACTAACTAGGTTTTCCTAAATCCACAAAATCACACGATATCGATTCTAATCTTAACATGGGGGTATAAGTATGCAAAGAATAAGCTAATGGTCCAGAAAAATACCTCATTTGACAACTCAAGAATCTTCTTGAGTTGCCCCTAATGGCCAAAATCCTTGCTTTCTTGGTCCAATGTGTTGGTCTTGAGCTTGTACATCTTTTTTGTGAAAAGGGAGTGGGGTTTTGGAGTTTTTTCATGGTGATTTGAGGAGTTGAAGAGGGGAGGGAGATGAAAGAGCAGCAGCAGCAGCAAGGGGCTAAAGAGGGAGAAAGATGAGTGAAGGGATGGAGGAAAATGGCTAAGTCTTGGTCAAAAGAAACCCACACCTCTCTCTCTCTCACCATACCTCATTTTAAAACCTTTTCCATTTTCTTTTTCTTAAAACCCTTCTCACTCAAATAGTAACCCCAAAACAACCCATGATGAAAATGTAACACAAGTGTAAGAAGAAAATGATATGTGCATATTTTGCACAAAAAGCTAAAAAACAGATTAGCGATTTTTAATCGCGATTAGTACTAAATTAACATATAATTAATCATAAAAACTTAAAAATGGCATAATTCCATAAAATACCCTATTTTAGAATTTTTCATAATTTTTCCAAATTTTTTTTCCATTTATCTGTATTTAATTATACCGAAATATTAAAATATTCATTAAAATAATATTAAATTATAAAATTTCCCAAAAATAATATTTTATTTTTTTGAAATGTTACAGTATCTTTACTTTCTAAAGAAGGATATGATTTTACATTTGTAAGCGATGTGGTCCACATCCACCTTAATCATGGTTTGATTGGGTCAGGTACACTAGAGGACGGTATATACGTGTTAAATCAAGCTCAGGTTTTCAACGTTTAGAACACACTTAAAAGAAAGTCTCCAGAATTAAATAAGGCTTTCTTGTGGCATTGTAGACTTGGTAATATCAATGAAACACGGTTGACGAAGTTACATAAAGAGAGATTTGGATCCGTTCGAATATCAATCTTATGCAACTTGTCAATCTTGTCTCATAAGAAAAATGACAAAGACTCCGTTCACTAAACACGGAGTAAGAGCGAGCGAGCTCTTGGGGCTCATATACAGCGACGTGTGTGGTCCAATGTCTACACATGCACGAAGTGGTTATTCCTATTTCATTACTTTTACGGATGATTTCTCTAGGTATGAACATGTCTTCTTGATGAAACATAAATCCGAGGCCTTTGAGAAATTCCGAGAATAAGAATGAAGTGGAAAAACAAACCGACAAAAGTATCAAGACACTTAAATCTGATCGAGGTGGTGAATACTTAAGTGCCGAGTTCCTGGGTTACTTAAAAGAGAATGGAATTCTCTCTCAGCTTACTCCTCCATACACACATCAACACAACGGTGTATCGGAAAGGCGGAACAGAACTCTATTGGATATGGTACGTTCCATGATGAGTAACACTGAGTTACCGCGATCCTTCTGGGGTTATGCATTAGAATCAGCTGCATATCTTTTGAACAAGGTTCCTACCAAGACTGTGCCTACCACACCATATCAGATGTGGAGTGGAAAGAAATCCTATCTTCGGTATCTGAAAATATAGGGATGTCCAGGTTTTGTAAAAAAGTAGCATGCGGACAAGCTTGAGGCACGTGTAAGTTTGTGGGATACCCAAAGAACTCCAGGGTGTATCTTTTCTATTATGCAGAGGAACAAAAGGTTTTTGTTTCTCGTCATGCCAAATTTTTGGAAAATCAGTTTTTAGAAAAAGAAACTAGTGGGAGTGCAATAGAACTGGAAGAAATTCCAGAACCACAAGCTATTACTGAAAGCATGGTAGAACCAGAGCTTTCAAAAGAACAGGACATCCCCTCGCTACTCCGTAGGCTAGTAGGCAGTTTCATCCGCCCGAGAGATACTATGGTTTTCTCATAGACGGGGATAAAAAGGATTGCATTATTGACAATGATGAGCTAACTAGCTTCCAGCAAGCCATTCAGAGCGGAGACTCGGTAAAATGGCTGGATGCAATGTGGACCGAGATGGAGTCTATGTACACCAACAAAGTATGGACTTTGGACATTGCTCTAGAAGGGGTAAAACTCGTAGGCTGCAAATGGATCTTCAGAAAGAAAATTGGTGTAAATGGACAGGTTGAAACCTATAAGACTAGACTTGTTGCAAAAGGTTTTCGTCAAAGATCTGGTTTGGACTATGATGAAACCTTTTCTCCAGTGGCTATGCTCAAATCCATTCGTATCCTTTTTGCCATTGCTGCCTTCCACGATTATGAGATCTGACAGATGGACGTAAAGACCACTTTTCTAAATGGAAATTTGGAAGAGTGCGTCTATATGGATCAGCCAGAGGGTTTCATTTAGAGTGGAAGCAGCGAGAAAGTGTGCAAGTTGCTTAACTCCATTTATAGATTAAAGCAGGCATTGCGGAGTTGGAACATCTGTTTTGATGAGACGGTCAAAGAATTTGACTTTATCAAAAATCCAGATGAACCATATATCTATAGTAAGATTGTAGCAAGAACTGTGGTATTCCTCGTCTTGTACGTGGATGACATTCTCTTGATAGAAAATGACATTTCTATGCTACAATCAGTCAAATGATTCTTGTCATAGAGGTTCTCCATGAAAGAACTGGATGACGCCTCCTACATTCTGGGGATCCAGATCTATCGTGATAGATCTAAGAGGATGTTGGGACTTTCACAGTCCAGGTACATTGACACCATACTGAAAAGATTTAGTATGGAAGATTCAAAGCGCGGTAGTCTTTCGGCTTGTTAAGGAATCACCCTCTCCAAAGAGATGTCTCCCAAGACTGATTTAGAAAGGGCCCGCATGTCGATTATACCCTGCGCTTGTAACGACTCTGTTTTAATGTACAGAAAATTTGTTTAAAAGTTAATGTAAAAATAGAGTATTTGCAACCCTGTGTATGCTATAAGTATTTGAATTGCTTTTGAACAACAAGAAATAGCTTGTAGCTCACTGGTAAAGCCCTTGTACTGCTGTGACATAGCCCCTGTGTTCGAATCCCCCCAGCCACATATATTTGTGTTGATTTTTCTTTTAAACTTTTAGAAGCCCAAATGTTTGCACGTGCACTACACGTAAAATGAAAAGTCACAATAAAAACAAACATGTGGAAAATGTTATTTAAGCAGCCGAGGACACATGGCCAAGCCCTATCCCCTCGGTTTTGGCCGGCGAGATTTGCAATGGGGCAAGCGCCGCCGGGCCCCCCGTTGCAAATACTCCTAAAAATTTTCCCTAGCACCCCTTGGCCTACCCCACTACCCCCATGTTGTTTGATTTCTCAGCAATTATCCAGAGAGTGAAAATTCTCCTTTTAAATCCATTTTTAATGCACATTTTAATTCCATTCTTCATTACCCTAAACCCTAATTTATCCTATAAATACCCCTACCCTTTAGCCCTCCTCATTCAGAAATCTAGTACTAAAACTCTCTAAAAAATTTCAAATCCAAAAAGTTGTACAAGTGGAATTAGCTTAAGGCCAAGTTCCAGCGACATTTCGGGACAAATCCGGCGACGAAACGACTCCCCGATGATTCCATAAGCTTTCTCTACCTCTCCTCTTTCTTTCTAATCTATAAGTCCCACTTTTCCTCTTCTCCTTCTATTAAACGAATTCCATTTTCAAAACTAGTGGGAAGCGGAGTTAATCCGACTTCCGTTTCTAATTTAACTAAAACACCATTTATCTTAATAACAAATTTATAATATTTTTGTAAATTGTTTAGCAATCATAAAAAAATACATTAGAACAAGTTTCATCTCAAAATAATATGTATTGCAACTTCTATTTCAGTTTTACGGTAAAATACCATCATGTTTACATACGACATTGCTTATTCATTTTTCTCATATTACCTTTATAAAACTCACGAGGTAATGACCTACCTCATCAAAACACTCGTTCTTGACATAGCACGATAGTTTTTGGAACATTAGTTTGTGGGATAAATACAAGTTTACATTTAAATACCATAAACATTCAAAAACCGTTTTCTTTAGAAGTGTATTATTTAATTTCTTGCAAATGCGCCTCTACAACCCATTTTGGACAACCCCGATCGGGATGGTGTGGGTTATCGCACATCCTCGGATCTAGTAGAGCGAGATGCGGACCTCCTCATGGAGCATCCGATCTCGATGGAATTTTTAATACAATTTTTAAGAAAAATGAGATTTTTACTTAATAAATAAAATTTATTTTTACTATATATATATATATATATGAATATTATCAAAATACCTAATTTAAATATATTATATATATTCCATGTTTTTCTAAATCAAAGGAATCAAAAATTTCATGAAACTATCAATACAAATCAATACAATTCCAATATTACACAAAAATACCATATACAATGTAATCTAGGTTCTATTCACTAGAAAACTTCATTTTATAAAATCTACATCTATGAAAACCTTAAAGACGATAAATAAATACTTGAGATTTATTTTGAAAATATATCAAAACTATTTTTCATAAAACCCTCTCAAATTATATTAATTTACAATAAGGACCCTAGTAAACATAGGTTTAAGCGGGACCAGTTCTCTTGGGCCTCAGAGAGCCAGAGAATTTGGGTGCTTGCTTATCTAAGGTAGACAAACTAAAAACGGTATTATCAACACTGTAATTGTCTTGAAAAAAGACACAAATCCTGCCGTCCATGTGCAGCAGTTACCGATAATATCAAAACTAATTCAGGACTTCAATTCGTTTTAAAGTGTCTGACTCAAGCAGAGTCTTAGTTTAATATGAAAACAATCTATCCTTGAATATGATTCAAGATAACTTCAATAAAAAATAAATCCATTTATACCAGAATTTAATCAATATCAACATGACTCGACTGAACCGGACCATGGATATACTCTGATTACATACCTATCCATTTATATCCATTCCGTTTACATGATATTATGGTTTCGGCAAGTCTTCCATTTATAAAACAAAACAATACAATTAATATAAAAGATATTACGGGGTTTTAAAGGGGTAGGCAGGTACGGAATGTGTTAGAAGTGGTACGAGACGGTCACTTTAATACACCTAACCTGAATATCCATTGCTGTTGTACCGTGGCTTAACGGTTCCTTGTGCTCCGTATACCTTAGTGTCACGCCTCGCTTTCCAGAGTATGCTAAAATGGGCACGTGACATAGCCAACCATGCTACCTGTGGGTAGGAAGTATCCATCCACAGTCACATTACGGCTGTAGAGATATCAAGAACAAAAAACTATCCAAACATGTCCATAAACCAAGATAAATCATGAGTCAAGAATAATAAAAATGCGGAAGCAAATGATCCAATACAAATAACTGAAATGTATGTCCTATAATGCGGGCTCACATCAGGAATAAACTGCAGGAAATAAAACTAACTAATACTAACACCTCACAGCTCAGCCTGCTGGCTGAAGTACTCCTGCTTGGACTGCAACAGCGGTACGGAATCTGGGCCATGCAAAACCCAGACGTCAGCGCGTCAAGTCATCAAGTAATATAATATGAACAGTGCAGCAGGCAATGCAATATAAACATGAATAAAACAAGAGTAACAACAATATAAGTCAGAGCAGTGCAGGGCAATGTGCAGTGGGTAAACTGAATGTTCTATCAGGTTTTTTGTTCTAAAGTCTTTGAAACCAATTAATGAATCATCGATGTAACTCAATAGTATCCCGTGCATACCCGGGACCACGGTCTAAGACTCTCGGGCTGAAACCGAGACATGCCGCTAGGCAGTAAAGGGTAGCAGGTATAGGAGAGTGATGTCAGCATCATCACTCCGGGGCTGGCCTAGCCCGTAAGACTGATCAGAACAGGTATCGAACTGTTGAGTTACAAGTCAGGTTTCACCTTTGATTTCCCCATACCCCCAAGTTATGTATGTCAAGTCAGGTATTCAGTAATCAAGAAACTAATGCCAACACAGGATCAGGTAAACAGGTTTGTCTGGTTAGACAACAGGAACGGTCCATGAGGACTACATGTCATGTTTGTTGGCATTAGATACAAGATCAGGTAACGGGTCAGGTCATGGTACATCAGGTTAAGTTAACAGTATATGGTACCATGTCAGGTATATCAATATATATATATGTAGTAAGTCAGGTCAAGATGTAAACAATATCGTGGGTGTGCTCACAATCAGTTATATACTCAAGCATGGGTATCAACAACATGAGATAAGCAATGAATTAAGTAATAGGCAGTTTCATTCAATTAGCAATGCCGTTATCAAGTGTGTCACAGATACGATTTCAACCATATAAGCATGCAGTAAGACAATCATAGCCGTTTAGTCATGTTAACAAGTTTAATACCTTTAGAGGTGCAATGATTTATATAACGGTTCAGTGTAGCTATTACAGGTTAAACGCATACGAGTGTCCGAATGGAACAAAACTACAGGGATAAATGCCACAAGCTATGTTAACATTAAAAATGTGATTAAACAGGTAAATATAGTTATTAGGTTCAATTTGCAAACTGTAGGTTCCAAGTGTAGCGGTAAAATGATATAATACAATATTGTACATGAAAATGAGGAATAATTGTACCAAAGCTAAATTTGCAGGTTTAGGGTGTCATAATGTATCTGTAAATATTGTATAGCATGTAGCAAGGGGTACTTGTCTCGACGGGTCGCGAACCGGGAAAAACGAAACGATAAACGTCGGCGGGGAAACTCGCGACGGGCGCACGGTTCACGGAATGAACCCAAATAACGAACAATGGAACCACACGGGTCGGGGTACCTCGCTGAAACGTCGGGACACGTCGTCGGCACGGCCGGATTCCGGCGAGATGCAAATAGCGACGTCAAGAATTGTGATCAAGAAAAGAAAAGAAACAAGGAAGGAGAGAAGGTTTACCAAGGTTATGCTCCTGCAGTTTATCTAGAGGGGAGACGTGAGGGTGACGGCGAGGTCGACGGAGCTCCGGCGGTGGCCAACGACGACAGCGACGAGATCTGCAGTTCAAGAAAATTTTCTACAGAGAAGGGAAAGAAGGAGGAAAGGAAAGAGGAGGAGAGGGAGAGAAGGCTTACAGAGGCGTTCAAAGGTGGTCTGGTGATTGCCGGCGACAACCAGGGGCGGCGCAGACGCGTGCAGGGGGGTCGCTCGTGGCCGCGGCGAAGATGCAGGGTGCTGGGAAGAAGGGAAGCGAGGAAGGAGGAAGAGGGGGCTTGGTGAGATGAGGCTGAGGAGGCGAGGAGGTTGGTGGTAGTGGCGTCGGCGTCGGGGCTGCGGCGGCGACGGGGAACGAGGCGGCGGGGGACTGTTGCGATGGTTAGGGTTCGCGTAAAAGAAATGAGAAGGAAGGAAGAAATAATATATAAGAGAGAGAAAGAGATTTGAGGGGGAGAGAGAGAGAGATATGAGGGGGAGAGAGAGAGATACGGGAGAGGGGGAGAGAGAGAGAGAGATAAGAGTGAGTGGCCCACGGGAAATAAATGGGAGGGGTTGATTGGCTGAGCGATAAGATTTGTGGGTTTAAGAAATTTTAGATAAAGATTTAAACAGTAAATTTTATATAGTTATGAAAATATACTCGATGGTTTAATTATTAAAGTTTGGGATTTTGGCGCAAAGTAAAATATCTCCAAATCGCGTCCGGGTCGGGTCCAAAAATTTGAAATTGAAATAATAGAATTTTAGGCGGGATCCAAAATTTAAAATAAAGTGTTTTATGATCAAAAAGTATACCCCCAAAACGGACACACGTACGTGCACGTAGTCATCCAAACTCGTCCGTTTCACTGAACGGGACGAGAACACGACGCACGGTCACCACCACAAGGCTAGGGGTGTCAAGTAGGCCAAGATGGATATTTTTAATTTTATTTTAGATGCTAAAATTTATTATATGCAGAAATGAATTTGCCGGGTAAAATTGTACAGTAAGTAACAATCAAGCAAGATAAAGGAAATAAGTGACACCCTACGCTCAAACAGTAACAGAAATTAGTAGTATTGGGCTCGGGTGTTACATTATACCCAACTACAAAAAGAATTTTGTTCTCGAAATTCCAAGAATACAAAGATAGATAACTACAAGAAAAGGTGAGGGAACTTCTGCCGGATTTCATCTTCTCGTTCCTAAGTGGACTCTCCATGCGAGCGATTTCCCCAAGAAACCAGTACAAGAGGGATAACCTTGTTCTTAAGAATCTTTTCCGTTCGATCCACAATTTCAATCGGTCGCTCCTCAAAAGTCAAGTCTTCCCGTACTGTTAGCTCCGAATGATCCAATACGTGCGTTTCATCTCGAACGTACCTACGGAGTTGAGATACGTGAAACACATCGTGCACATTCGCCAAGGACTGCGGTAACGCCAAACGGTACGCTACCCCCACCAACCCGCTCCAAGATCTCAAAGGGTCCAACGAATCGAGGATTAAACTTTCCTCGACTCCCAAAACGAATCACCCCTCTAGTCGGTGATATCTTCAAGAATACCAAATCACCCACGGCGAACTCTAGAGGTCTTCTTGACGTGCCTGCCCAACTCTTCTGTCGGTCTTGAGCTACCTTCATATGATTTCCTGATGGTGTTAACCTTCTCAACGGTCTGCACAACCAAATCTAGTCCCAACAATCTTCGTTCACCGACATCGTCCCAACAAACAGGTGAACGGCACTTACGACCATACAAAGCTTCAAATGGAGCCATCTGGATAGTTGCCTGAAAACTGTTGTTGTAAGAAAACCCCACCAAATGTAGATGATCCTCCCACGAACCCTTGAAGTCCAACATGCGTGCTCTCAACATATCTTCAAGAGTTTGGATTGTTCTCTCCGACTGGCCATCAGTTTGAGGATGATAAGCTGTGCTAAACTTCAATCGAGTCCCCAAACTTTCCTATAAACTCCTCCAGAAGTGTGATAAGAACCGAGTGTCACGATCGGACACGATGCTCACCGGTACTCCATGCAATCTTACAATCTCTTGCATGTACCGCTCAGCCAGAGTCTCTGTTGGTTGACCAACCCGGAAAGGAATAAAGTGAGCTGCCTTGGTCAACCGATCAACAATTACCCATACTGCATTGTTGCCTTTTGGACTCCGCGGTAAAGCCGTCACGAAATCCATGGTTATATGTTCCCACTTCCACTGAGGAATCGGAAGTGGTTGCAATAAACCAGCAACCCTTTGATATTCAGTCTTAACTTGCTGGCACACCAAGCACTTTGCCACAAAGTGAGCAATCTCCCGTTTCATTCCTTCCCACCAGAAATGCTTTCGAATATCTCGGTACATCTTTGTGCCTCCTGGATGTACAGAATAAGCTGAACTGTGTGCCTCCTTCATAACCTCTTCACGAATACCCCCCTTTGGCACACATAAACGGCTACCATACCTCAACGAACCATCTTCGTGGATCAGTAAATCTGTTCGTAGTCCGGCTTCAACCTGCTCTCGAAACTTTTGCAGTCTAGGATCCTGCGATTGTGCTGCTTTAATATTCTCGATCAATGATGAATGTACTTGCAGCTGCATCAACTGTCCCGTAGAATGCGGTAGCACAACCTCCAAGTCAAATCTTCGAAAATCTTCAACGAGCTCCTTCTGCGTAGTTAACACCTGAATTGCTGGTAACCGACTAAGCGCATCTGGCACGACATTAACCTTCCCCGGATGGTACTTAAGATCAAGATCGTAGTCAGCCATCAGCTCCAACCATCTACGCTGCCTCATGTTAAGCTCTTTCTGTGTGAACACATACTTCAAGCTCTTATGATCTGTAAAAACTTCGACCCTTTCGCCTAAAAGGTAGTGTCTCCAAATCTTCAAAGCTAAAATCACAGCCGCAAGTTCCAAGTCATGAGTTGGATAATTCTTCTCATGGGTCTTCAACTGTCTCGATGCGTACGCTACAACCTTCCCATGCTGCATCAAAACACATCCCAATCCTTTCCCAGATGCATCGCTGTGAATCACCAATCCTCCGGAATTGTCTGGTACGGTCAGAATAGGGGCGGTTATCAACTTCTGCTTCAACGTCTCAAAAGCTATCGCACATCTGTCCGTCCATACAAAAGGTACCTCCTTGCGCGTAAGCTCGGTCAACGGCTCCGCCAGATGAGCAAAGTTCTCCACAAGTCTTCTGTAGTATCCGGCGAGTCCAAGAAAACCTCTTATCTCCACAACATTCCTTGGAATCGGCCAGTCTCGAACTGCTGCAATCTTATCTGGATCGACAGCAATTCCATCGCCAGACACAACATGCCCCAAAAACTTTACTTCCTCCAGCCAAAACTCACACTTACTCATCTTCGCTTACAACTTCTTTTGTCTTAGCGTTTGCAGTGCGATCTTCAAATGCTCAGCATGCTCTTCAAAATTCTTCGAGTAAACCAGAATATCGTCAATGAACACCACAATAAACTGGTCCAAGAAAGGTGAAAAGATTCGGTTCACCAAGTCCATGAATACTGCCAGCGCATTCGTTACTCCGAAGGGCATCACTAAGTATTCGTAATGTCCGTACCGAGTTTGAATCGCCGTCTTGCAAATATCATCTGCTTTCACTCGAACCTGATGATATCCGGATCGCAAATCCAGCTTCGAGAATACCCTCGCGCCACTAAGCTGCTCAAAAGTTCTCCAATGCGAGGGATAGGGTACTTGTTCTTAATAGTCACCCGGTTTAATTCTCGATAGTCGATGCACATCCTTCTTGTGCCATCCTTCTTCTTTACTAGAAGAACTGGAGCTCCCCAAGATGAGTTACTGCTCCGGATCCAACCCTTCTCAAGCAATCAGCAACCTGCTTCTTGACTTCTTCCAACTCTACTGGTGCCATTGGATAATACGCTTTAGATACTGGCGCTACACCAGGAATAAGATCAATTGCGAACTCCACGTCTCGCTTCGGCGGTAAACCCAATATATCTTCAAACACGTCCATAAAATCATGAACAACAGCCGGCTCTTCACTTTCATCAACTTCCATTGCTGCAAGAATACTGTTTGTCGGCCTAGCCCTAAACTCGACTGGCCCGACAGAACTACTTCCTCCAGTGAAGGTAAACTCGGGATGTCCGGGAATCTGGAAAATTACTTTCTTTGCCCTACAATCAATGTGAGCGTGGAAAGTGCCAAGAAAATCCATTCCTAAGACGACTTCGTAGCTGCCCGTATCAATCACCAAGAAATCTGCAAAAAGCTCCCGTCCGCACACAACAACTTTACAATCTTTACATTCCCTACTAGCTATGATTTTCCCATTCCCAGTGTGTATGTCCCAGAAACTAGACAGGATCGTGTAGTCAATCGAGTGTGTAGTTATAAACTTGGATGACATAAGACAATGGGATGCACCGGAATCAAATAACGCCAATGCAGGAAAACCATGAATGAGTAAAGTACCTGAAACAACTTCTCCTGACGCCTTAGCTTCCTCAGCTGTCATGGTAAAAGCTCGATCCTGATTAGGTCCTTGAGTCAGCTGTTTCTGTCCCTGAAACGGTTTATGCGGAGGTTTCTGAATATCATCCTTTGTACGAAGATTCGACGGACAAGTACTAACGGCGTGATCTACCGCTCCACAACCAAAACAGAGTCCCTGCCTCCTTCGACACTCCTTCTGCACGTGCCTAGGTAAACGGCAGTAGTCACAAATCACGCTCCTTCTTCGATCAACCACAATTGTTTTCTTCATTTGTGCTTTGCTGCGTCTGTTCACCGGAACACTTCTACGTACAGACATTTGGTTCAGTGCAGACGCCGGTTTCAGCTGGGTCTGTCTCTTTTGATTCTCCAGCATTCCCCTTATCACTCCAAGCATGGCGGCTTCGTCCACACGCCTCTGGTACGTCTTCAAATTCTTATCTGCCATAATCCTGAAATCAAAATACCCAACATTAGCATGATGATAGATTCTGAGTATAGATCATGGCTAGAACACCAAGATACTTAAATAGAGTACCGCATTGTAACTATGCCGCGGTATCATAGCCACAATTACTTAACTCCACCCAAGTCGCCTAAGTCCTAGAGATAACAAGGAATCAGGTTTTCGAGTCGATATGCAAAGGAAGTTTGCACATCGCAAAAGATATAATCAGGAAGAATGTGATTCAAGAATGGTAAACGACAAGGTGGCAGGACATGTTTCCTAAACACGGGTATTCTGATTCGTGCATTGGGTACCATACCCAACTACAAAGAATCAACCCAACTAACCTATGGCTCTGATACCAAAAGAACCATGTCACGCCCCACTTCCCAGAGTACGCTAAAACGGGCACGTGACATAGCCAACCATGCTACCTGTGGGTAGGAAGTATCCATCCACAGTCACATTACGGCTGTAGAGATATCAAGAACAAAATAAAACTATCTAAACATGTCCATAAACCAAGATAAATCATGAGTCAAGAATAATAAAAATGCGGAAGCAAATGATCCAATACAAATAACTGAAATGCATGTCCCATAATGCAGGCTCACATCAGGAATAAACTGCAGGAAATAAAACTAACTAATACTAACACCTCACAGCTCAGCCTGCTGGCTGAAGTACTCCTGTTTGGACTGCAACAGCGGTACGGAATCTGGGCCATGCAAAACCCAGACGTCAGCGCGTCAAGTCATCAAGTAATATAATATGAACAGTGTAGCAGGCAATGCAATATAAACATGAATAAAATAAGAGTAACAACAATATAAGTCAGAGCAGTGCAGGGCAATGTGCAGTGGGTAAACTGAACTGTTCTATCAGGTTTTTTGTTCTAAAGTCTTTGAAACCAATTGATGAATCATCGATGTAACTCAATAGTATCCTGTGCATGCCCGAGACCACGGTCTAAGACTCTCGGGCTGAAACCGAGACGTGCCGCTAGGCAGTAAAGGGTAGCAGGTATAGGCGAGTGATGTCAGCATTATCACTCCGAGCTGGCCTAGCCCGTAAGACTGATCAGAACAGATATCGAACTGTTGAGTTACAAGTCAGGTTTCACCTTTGATTTCCCCATACCCCCAAGTTATGTATGTCAAGTCAGGTATTCAGTAATCAAGAAACTAATGCCAACACAGGATCAGGTAAACAGGTTTGTCTGGTTAGACAATAGGAACGGTCCATGAGGACTACATGTCATGTTTGTTGGCATTAGATACAAGATCAGGTAACGGGTCAGGTCATGGTACATCAGGTTAAGTTAACAGTATATGGTACCATGTCAGGTATATCAATATATATATATGTAGTAAGTCAGGTCAAGATGTAAACAATATCGTGGGTGTGCTCACAATCAGTTATATACTCAAGCATGGGTATCAACAACATGAGATAAGCAATGAATTAAGTAATAGGCAGTTTCATTCAATTAGCAATGCCGTTATCAAGTGTGTCACAGATACGATTTCAACCATATAAGCATGCAGTAAGACAATCATAGCCGTTTAGTCATGTTAACAAGTTTAATACCTTTAGAGGTGCAATGATTTATATAACGGTTCAGTGTAGCTATTACAGGTTAAACGCATACGAGTGTCCGAATGGAACAAAACTACAGGGATAAATGCCACAAGCTATGTTAACATTAAAAATGTGATTAAATAGGTAAATATAGTTATTAGGTTCAATTTGCAAACTGTAGGTTCCAAGTGTAGCGGTAAAATGATATAATACAATATTGTACATGAAAATGAGGAATAATTGTACCAAAGCTAAATTTGCAGGTTTAGGGTGTCATAATGTATCTGTAAATATTGTATAGCATGTAGCAAGGGGTACTTGCCTCGACGGGTCGCGAACCGGGAAAAACGAAACGATAAACGTCGGCAGGGAAACTCGCGACGGGCGCACGGTTCACGGAATGAACCCAAATAACGAACAATGGAACCACACGGGTCGGGGTACCTCGCTGAAACGTCGGGACACGTCGTCGGCACGGCCGGATTCTGGCGAGATGCAAACAGTGACGTCAAGAATTGCGATCAAGAAAAGAAAAGAAACAAGGAAGGAGAGAAGGCTTACCAAGGTTCTGCTCCTGCAGTTTATCTAGAGGGGAGACGTGAGGGTGACGGCGAGGTCGACGGAGCTCCGGCGGTGGCCAACGACGACAGCGACGAGATCTGCAGTTCAAGAAAATTTTCTACAGAGAAGGGAAAGAAGGAGGAAAGGAAAGAGGAGGAGAGGGAGAGAAGGCTTACAGAGGCGTTCAAAGGTGGTATGGTGATCGCCGGCGACAACCAGGGGCGGCGCAGACGTGTGCAGGGGGGTCGCTGGTGGCCGCGGCGAAGATGCAGGGTGCTGGGAAGAAGGGAAGCGAGGAAGGAGGAAGAGGGGGCTTGGTGAGATGAGGCTGAGGAGGCGAGGAGGTTGGTGGTAGTGGCGTCGGCGTCGGGGCTGCGGCGGCGACGGGGAACGAGGCAGCCGGGGACTGTTGCGATGGTTAGGGTTCGCGTAAAAGAAATGAGAAGGAAGGAAGAAATTATATATAAGAGAGAGAAAGAGATTTGAGGGAGAGAGAGAGAGATATGAGGGGGAGAGAGAGAGAGATACGGGAGAGGGGGAGAGAGAGAGAGAGATAAGAGTGAGGGGCCCACGGGAAATAAATGGGACGGGTTGATTGGCTGAGCGATAAGATTTGTGGGTTTAAGAAATTTTAGATAAAGATTTAAACAGTAAATTTTATATAGTTATGAAAATATACTCGATGGTTTAAATATTAAAGTTTGGGATTTTGGCGCAAAGTAAAACATCTCCAAATCGCGTCCGGGTCGGATCCAAAAATTTGAAATTGAAATAATAGAATTTTAGGCGGGATCCAAATTTTAAAATGATGTGTTTTATGATCAAAAAGCATACCCCCAAAACGGACACACGTACGTGCACGTAGTCATCCAAACTCACCCGTTTCACTGAACGGGACGAGAACACGACGCATTGGGCTAAGATAGATATTTTTAATTTTATTTTAGATACTAAAATTTGTTATATGCAGAAATGAATTTGCCGGGTAAAATTGTACAATAAGTAACAATCAAGCAAGATAAAGGAAATAAGTGACACCCTACGCTCAAACAGTAACAGAAAGTAGTAGCATTGGGCTCGGGTGTTACACTTAGTCTCTGCAATAGTGGGACTCCTCTCATATACACTGGCATATTCTGTACCAAGGTACAAACAACCGCGTTAACAGAACAAAAAAATTACAATATACCAGTTATATTCTCATCTGTCTATTCTTACCTATCTTTGGAACTTACCGAGCGATTGTTCGCTGACGACATTCCTTCTCTTCTTTCTTTGGAATGTTGTCAGGTGGATCGGACTCTCTGGAGGTCGAGCCCAGTACTGAAGACTTAGAGCAGTTCGCCATTGACCCATAACTCTAGATACTTGTATATATTTTCTTTTCAGTTCATGCCAATGTTTAGGCATTGCTTTCCATTCCTATATTTACATTTTCAGTTTTATTTGTAAAGAAATGTTTAATAAATAAAAGTTGCTATTCATTTGCACTTTATGTTTTCTTGTTTATATTTACATTATATTGCTTAGTTACGCTTAGCGTGTTTACTTCTGAGTAAATACGTAGCGGGCCTCGTCGCGTCTTCTTACCCGTACACTGGGAAGCAGGGCGTGACAACGCTTTTGCGGTAGGCTCTATAATGTATGCGATGTTATGTACCAGACCAGATGTTGCTTACGCACTTAGTGTAGTAAGCCGGTATCAGTCAAACCCTGGGAAGAACCACTGGATAGCATTAAAGAACATTCTCAAGTACCTGAGAAGGACTAAGAAGATGTTCTTGGTGTATGGCGGAAAAGACCTCCAGATCGATACCTTTGCTGACTCCAGCTTCCAGAGTGACAAGGATGACTCCAAGTCCATATCGGGTTATGTTTTTACCCTCAATAGAGAGGCGATCTGTTGGAAGAGCTCCAAGAAGGACACCGTTGATGACTCGATGATGGAAGCGGAGTATATCGCTGCTTGTGACGCCATAAAAGAAGCAGTCTGGATGAGGAAGTTGTTAATGGAACTTCAGGTGGTTCCGTCCATTGTTGATCCAATACCTCTGTATTGTGACAACAATGGGGCTATAGCTTTAGCAAAGGAACCCAGGTCCCATTAGAAGTCAAGACACATCTTAAGGCGTTACCACCTGATCAGGGAGATCGTTGATCACGGGAAGATCGAGGTGCGGAGAGTAGATACGGAGAACAACACTGCAGATCCACTCACAAAGGCCATCTCTCAGACACAGTTTGAGAGGCTATTCGAGATGATGGGTCTGCGATATACCAATACATGGCCTTAGTGCAAGTGGGAGATTGTTAGTGATATATGCCCTAGAGGCCATTATTGTATCATACTGGTTTGTATATTAGATATTGAAAGCTTGGGATATACACGGATATAGTAACAGTCTTGCTCGAAATGGTAGTAGGTTACCTGGTTTGTTTCTATCTCAATATGTGCATTTGTTTCTTTTAGCATATCGCTTATACATATTGGTAGAGCCCTTAGGATCTTTGCTTGATTAACAACGCTGTGATGGCAGCCACAATAGTGAGAGCTGGGTAGTCTATAAGCTCATCCTTATACAGATCCCTATTCGTAGGATTATCAAGACGGGGTATCGATACTCCAGAGTAAACCAGTGTATACGCTTCTCATCCCAGCAGGGGAGATGGTCTGTCCCATAGCCATTAGTACGTCGTACTGGAGATAGTATGCAGGTGCTCATTGGGTTATGAGTACACTGGACAGGACTCGTAGGGAGCTGCTGGTGGGTATTATACCTATCGTCGGGTAGCAGTTCTCAGGTGACATGAGTACAGCTTAGTCTGTCTACTTGACACTGCTACTTCGCCTCGAGTGTATTCCCACTGTTCTTAGATTACTACCCTACCACGGCTTAAAGGAGTCGTGTAAACATGTAGTAGTTGGGTGCAGTTCCGAAGCACTTGGAGGCGGGGACGGTTAGATAGGATTCGTCTCTCCCGGTATTGGGGGTTGATATCGCACTGTGTTCGGAAAGCCATTACATAAAGTCCCTGGCCAAGGCAAGCGAGATTTACTGGTAGGTGTTTCCCCCAATCAGAGCAAAGCTCTGTTTGAAATTTAAATTTCAAAATGAAGCAATTCTTCAGACGCAGCGCCAAGTGCGCTGCGCCCTAAGCAGCGCACCACGTGCAAATCACGTGTGCGCTAGCGCTGGGTGTGCTGCGCTCTAAGCGGCGCACCACGTGTAAAACACTGATGTGCTAGCGCTAAGTGCGCCGTGCTCTGAGCGGCGCACCACGTGTCAAACACGGGTGCGCTAGCGCTAGGTACGCTGTGCTCTAAGCAGCGCACCACGTGCAAAGCACGGATGCGCTAGCGCTGGAACCAAAAGCTCCCCACCGTTAGATCAAAGATCTAATAATAATGGTAAATCATTAATTAATCAGAATTAAATTCTGTTAAGGAAAGATTCCTCAAAATCTTTCCAAATAACAAGATTGTGCTCTGTAAATCAGAGAACCATTGGATCAATGATCCAATGGTAAATAAAAATTACCAAAAGACAGAACAAATTCTATATGAAAAATATTTATCAATCTTGTTAAAAAAACAAGAAGATTGCCTTCTGTAAAACAGAAGCCCTAGGATCAAAGATCCAATGGTAGGGAAACATCCCCAAATCAATCAAAGAAAAATCTCTTTAACTGATTCAACAAATCAGCTTGCCCTATATAAAGGCCCCAAGACTTCAAGTCTGATACATACAGAAAACCCCCCCATAAACTTCGAGAAAATCAAAGATAAAGAGCAAGCTCTCGGAAGAAGATTCTTTTTCTTCAAGGTAAAAAGAGGATGATGATGAACATGGAGATGAAATCATCTCATAATTTAAGAAGAAGGATTCATTTCTTTAAAAGATCATAGATCTAAAAGACAAAAAGTCTTTCACAAAGAGATCAAAAGATCTCATCATAAAATAAAAGAAGAACTTACTTTTCACAGATCATAGATCTATAAGACTAAAGTCTTTTTTAATGAGATCATGAACATCTCATTGTAATTCAATTCTCTTAAGGATCATAGATCCATAAAGGCAAAACCTTTCATCAATATAAGAGATTGAAACAAAATAAGAACGGTTGTTCTTAGATCTTGAGACAAAGATTCTTTTAAAAGAACATAAATTGTTTCTCAGATCATAAAATTGATCATATGCGCTTTGCGCTCTTGAACTGCGCTTCTGCGCTCTCTGGACTGGCGCTCAGCGCCAAATGCGCCATGTGTCAATCGTGCATGCACTGCTTAACAACTAGCGCTTTGCGCTCCTGAAATAGCGCACTGCGCTCATAGGCTGGCGCTCAGCGCCAGGTGCACCACGTGTCACTCATGTATGCGCCACTGAATTAATAGCGCAATGCGCTCATAAACTGGCACAATGCGCCCATCATCTGGCGTTTAGCGCTAAGCGTGACACGTGTCCCTCTCGTGTACGCTACTTGGCAATAGCGGTCTGCGCTCTTTGACTGGCGCAAAGCACCAAGCGCGCCACGTGTCGTGCTGATAGAACATGAATTTTTCTCTAACGAATCCCAGAGCTATGATGAATACTTAGCATTTAATAAAAAACAAAACATTGCCAGAATGCAATTTAATGCTCAGCATTGGTTAAAAGGGCCAAGCCCAAGCAAATGCCCAGCAGCCTGAGATAAATGTTAAACATTTTAACTCAATTTGACTTAGCCCAAGATTGACCATAAGTCCTCAACTCATATTAATTGAGCCCATCTGCTCATAAATATTTTAACAGATCTTAGCCCCAAATTGGATTACAGATCTGTCAACCAACTCACATCGGTTCAAGGGTACATCTCTGAACCCCTATGATATATGTCATTGTAATCCTTCAGCGTCTTCAGAGAGGTGACGGGTCCTGACAACCAAACATTCCATGGACTGTGGGGTCCTTAAACTCATGGACTATGATGTCATTAATCTTGACTGTGAGGTTTTTAAACTCACGGACTATGATGTCTTTAACCTTGACTGTGATGTCTTTAAACTCCCGGACTACGATGTCCTTAACCTTGGACCACCATGTCCTTAAACTGGTAATGGACCACCATGTCCTTAAACTGATAATCGACCGCAATATCCCTAAACTAAACATTAGAGCCCAAATGCTCTTCTGTTGGATCTAAACGATCCCGTTAAGTTGATCTTAGTCTGAAATGAGACTAACGTATCCTTAACAAACGTTTAAGTTGATCTTAGTCTCAAATGAGACTAACGTATCCTTAAACTCAACCCCCAAACCCAAATCTAAGAAAATACGAATTTGGACTAATCTACGTCTTACGGGCGACGACATAAATTAGTCTCCGTATACAATCCACGGGCAACCAAAAACAAAACATACACCCACGACACAAAGTGACCATCTGGAGAAGGAGAAAGTGGTTACTGCGATGCGGTAGCGTAATTAACTGTAGGGTCTTGCGCCTACAGGAAGAGCGTCCCCACAATCAAAAACCCCTCAACGAGGGGGAATCTGACGAAGTCTGCTTTATCGGCCGCATCCGTTTAAACCTTCGATACATGGTGCCATAAATCAACTTGGCATCTTCGGAGAAGTGGACGGATAGCACCAATTAGCATTTGCCCTCGGAATTCAGTGTAGGGTTACTAGGCACTCTCACAAGGTTCTGCAAGGCATCAACCATGTCCGATTTAAATTTTAGACATGCCGAACAACCCTAACCAAGATCTTAGACTAGAGATTAGGCGAAAACATAAGCAAGTAAACAACTTTACTTCTAAGAGTTTGGGATTACAAGCTTTGTAGTCCGATCCTTCACTTCATAAGCTCCGTGTTGTGGTCCGTTCACTGCGATCATCAAGTTTCCGGACTCTAAAGAGGCTCCACGAAGAGAAAGATATATGCTTGCTTCCGATCTTCGATAACAAAGATAATCTACCTTGAATTTTCTTTAACTCAAGCTCTCACTCACTAATGGAAGTGAACACCCTAATCTAATTGGCTAGATTAGATGAGAATGATGAGGTAGGAATTTGGCTCTCGTTTGTTTTCATAATCTCACACTAAATCATCACAAAAGAAAAACCTAGAAAGCTTTTTTAAGAGCTCAAGGAAGAAGAAGAAGAATGAATAATTTCTTTTGTGATGAATAATGAAAAGTTATTATCATTACAATTGTAACCATGGTCAAGTCAAGAAGGACTTAACCATTGTAGAGATTTGACTAGGGTTAAAGGGTGTGGGTTGGGTTAGGAAATATCAAGCAAAATATCTAAACAAAATATCTTTGCAAGAAACAAAATAAAAGCTTCTAGAAACTTCTAGAAAAGATTAACCCAAATCAAACCCTAACCATATTTAATCTCCACTAATCATGTTGCATTTGTAATCATAACATGTTACAATATTATATATCACATATATAATATATTTTTGTAACTAAAGAAAATAATACAATTATCATATATCGCATATATATCAATGTATTACTCGGTGAGAAAATGAATCACTAAAGCGAGCCAATATTAGATAATGTAATGCAATATATCATATATATAATTATACATTAAATTATCGAATCAACACTTAATCCGACAATCCGGTTATATCGCATATAATCGACTAACATATCATATACCGATTCATCGAATCAACACTTGATCCGATGACCCGGCTCATATCAAAATATCGCGAGAATATAATACGGTATCTCATATCGTATTATTCTCGGTCCTGCACATATCATATATGTGCTCCTACTCCGTTTTGCCTGAGTCAAGAAACCTCTGTGTAGGACTCTAAAGAATCGTCAATACGCCGGTAGCAGATGATGATCATATCAAACACCCACAAGCTGCAAGCGGTCAGCTAAACGTAACAGCCACCCAGATATTGAGCGATCAGAAGATCAACAAGCAAGCCTGTACATTCTCCTGTGAATCCAATCAGTAACACTCCCGTACACTTCGGTCTCTTCGTCTGATATGTCGCATATCTGGTCTAGGGGTGGTAAATGTTAGACCCCAGTAACCGATAAGTCGTGTTGATGTGAGGCTCATAACAGGTTGAGAACCTACTGATAACACTTACCAGTAGTACTCTATATCAGCTCTGGCCAGGGACTTCCAGTTATAGCCAATCGAACAAAGCGCAACATCAACTCCCTATACCGGGAGAGACGAAACCCTTCCTATCGCTCATTGCCTTCATGTGATTCGGGACTGTACCCAAAAGCCACCGTTTTGCACGCCCCATTGGACGTGGTATGATGGAAATCAAAGCAAAGTGGGAATCACACAAGACTCTATGACGATCTCGGGTCTACAGACTAACCTGTACTAGTGTCACCAGAGAACTGCCATCTGGCGTGAGATATAATACCATCTGGGAGTTCTCGGCGAGTTCGTCCAGTGTACCTAGTCTCCATTAAGCACCCGTATACCTTCTTTGATGTCAAACACCAATGGATATGGGATCATCCATCGCCCATCATATGGGTCAAGAAGCGCATACGCTAGTCTACTCTGGAGTATCGATGCCCTGTCTCGGTACTCCCACGACTGGGAACATTTGAAGGATGTACTGGAGACTACACTGTCCCCACTAGCATGATCTGCATCATAGTCCTGGTAGTCAAGTACTCATCCTAAGGGCTTTATCAACATGTAATATAGAGACAATCAGAGTACATGTTAAGATAAAGAGCAAGCAGATAGCATACTATCATGTCGAGCAAGAAAGTCCTCCCTACATATGTCCAAGCATCCACTACAATATACATTGTAAGGATAAAGAGGCCGCGGAATAAGCGGCCAATATAAAACAAATGACCCTTCTATTCCAAGATATGGTGGGGATGATGATCCAGCCGGACCCTCCAACTGAAGACCCCTCGATTATCATTGAAGACAACATAGGGGAGTCATCGAACCCTCCTCCGTCTCTTTCAGCAGCCAAGGAGGAGACCATCTCCAAGGCCGCTCTGGATGACTATATTGCTCAGCAAACACGAGCTCATCAGGCAAATGAAGCGGCTGGGCAGATCGTTAAGACTGGAAGACCCTATCCGGGCTGGTATGACTAAATAAGGTACCCACCGGGATATACCATCCCTAAATTCCATATATATAAAGGGACGGAGAACCCACATCAGCATGTCGCTCAATTCAGAGCCCTGTGCGACAACATCGAAGGCGATGATAAACTCATGCTCCGCCAGTTTGTCGGTAGCTTTTCGGAAACAGTGTTCGAATGGTAATCTGAACTCCCGAACGATTCTGTTAAGACATTTGCGGAGATGGAGCTGCTGTTTACGCAGAGATTCGCGAGCGCTATAGAGCGTACTCCGATTACCGCACTAATTAACGCCAGGGTGAAGCCGGGCGAAACTTGGGTCTAGTATGCAATACGGTGGCGAAATTTATGGTCGAAATGCGAGCAGCGCATCGAATAAGCGCCGGCAGTGGGCATGTTTGTGGGCATTCTAGACCCTCAGGCAACTATTTCCCAATTCATGATGTTCTTCAAACCGACCACGTTCCAGGCCTTGATCGGCAAACTGGCCCAAATGGACCAGATGGGTCATAGACCGTCTCCTTCAAGGCCGGAACCACGGAACGAAAAGGGCAAAGGGAAAGCGACCTTCATCGCGAATACTCAACAGCAGCCCAGCGGCCCAAAACTAACTGATCGTCTAGACGAGAGGCGGCAATTCTATAATAAGAAGATGAAGCGCTCTTATTTGTTTCCCCGGGACAAAATGAAGAGATTGTTCGAGCTAGCGGTGCGCAACAGGCTCATCAATCTGCCGAATCCAAAATAACCGTTGCAACCCGGCGAGGCTAAGAGCCCCAATTATTGCCCCTACCATCAAACGGTAAGCCATCCAATTGAAAATTGCTTCGTCTTTAAAGGCTGGATCGAAGATCAATTCCAACAGGGCAAATTTGCCCTGTCCGAGAATTGGAAGGTGAACCCGCCACAACTTCACGCTCCCAAGAAGACGGATACACCGGGGGCATCATGCTCTTTTGTTGAAGAAGCTCCATGGGAGGTCGTTCTTTCAGCCAAAACTAAAAGAATGCTGAAAGATCTCCAAACATGTCCGGTGATTATGTGGAAAAATCCACTGGAACCCGAGATCATCGAGAGAATGTTGAGATCGCGCCCAACCCTAAAGATTGGTGGTGATAGCCAAAGCGCTCACACCCAGCCGTCAAAGTCTTCGAAGAAGAAGAAGAAGACCAAAAAACCTATGAAGTCTGGTGACAAGCGTACGGACCTGCAAAAACAGATTGACGCGTTGGAAGAATATAATCAAAAAGCGCGGACTCCAGTCACACTCCAAGAATTTCTCAGCCACGTCCTTGAGGACGGAGATGATGACAATGGAGAAGACTCGTCGGATGAATCTGAAGATTATGTGGCAAGTTGCCATGTGATCTCTCACCCATCGATAGACGATGAAGAATCTCCTTACACAGAGAAACTGGGGGCAGCTCCTAAGCCTCAACTTCTAGGACCATCAGATGAAATGATTGATGCATTCCTGAACGAACCCGTTTGAAAAGCAAAACTGATCGAGAGCGCGAACTGGCCATATTTGAAAAAGCCAGACACCGGTGATTAGACGAAAGCGTGAAGACACTTTCGCGAAATCAAAGTACTTCTGCCGTCAGCAAAAGTAGAGTCATGACGAGAAAAAGGTTCGCTAGAGCCCTGTCAATGGGGATGAAGCTGCCAACATTCAAAGGGGATACTCACGGCAGGATACACCTTGATGAAGCAGACATACATCCTAACTTTTGCTTATATCATCAGAAGATCGCACACCCTACTGAAGAGTGCAATGCCTTTAAGAACTGGTGGCAAGGATATGTTGCCCACCGACAACATGTCCAGCGAATAAAGCGCAAGGCTCGTCGGGAGCAGAAAAACGTGGCAGATGAGCGAGAAAGAACAACCGGCAACTGTCACATGGTTGATTCTGGAAGATCACAAGTGCTCACTTTCGGAAGCGACTCTGACGAAGAAATGACTCTTGGCCCTCTCTTTAAAGAATCCACCTCGGGAAAAGAGGAAGAACCAAAGACCTGCGAGAACATCCAACCGCGTAGTCGCACGCTCCGTGAAAAGAATCTCGGACCCGCCAACCGTGGATCAGATAGAAAAGATAATGGGAAAGAAAAAGTCCCTGAAGATATCACCCTAGATGATCAAGTCATCAAAGAGCTTGCAACCAAGGACCCGCCCAAGAAGAACAAGGTGGATTACAACGTTCTGGCACACTTGAGGAAGATACCTTCGCAGCTGAGCATTCTCGATGCCTTCTTGCTATCGAAAGAGGAGAGAGATTCTCTGATCAAGGCACTACAAGAGCCTGACCAGTTTCAAGCTTTCCTAGCTGAGGAAAAGATGAAGGAAGAGCTGGAAGAAGTGTACACAGCCGATATCATCTTTGGCAATGAAGATCTCCTCCTTGGGACGTGCGAGCATAACCGTCCCTTTTATGTCTCCGGATACTGTCATGATATCAAGATAGGCAAAATCCTGGTGGACAATGGGTCTTCCGTCAATCTCCTCAATGTAAGAGTGTTGAAGGAAATCTGCATGAGCGTTCAGCATCTCGCTCGCGATAAAATCACCATCTCCGGGTTTGACTCCCAGTCATCACGGATGCTTGGGTCTGTAATATTAACACTATGCTTTGGCTTGCTTGTCACGGACATCAAGTTTCACGTCATTGACGCTAAGAAATGCTACAACGCTTTGCTCGGCCGGCCTTGGTTACACGAGTACAACATCATCCCTTCTACACAACATTAGTGTATGAAGTATTTCAGGGATGTTCTCGAGTACACTATAACGGGGGAGTTGAACCCATTCTCCATGAATGAAGTCCGAAAGTACGAAGATGCAAAATACTTCTTATCGGATTTCGAGGACACGGAAAGATGTCACAAACCAAAGAACAAAGCTATCACCACTATTTCGGTCTTCGGGAGTGATACCGAGGAAGAAGAAGAGATAGTTTACTCAGGGCCGCCCTAATGTAACAAGCCAGGACCGTCCACCCCTATATTGATCTTCAGCAGCGACTCCGAAGACGAAGTCAATGCTGTAATTTCCGCTCGACCGTCAATACAAGCCTTCGCTGGCGATAATCAGAGTTTGCAAATCGCCATGGTTCCGCGGGAGCATTACAAAGAGCTCGATGCACTTAATTCCTATAGTGTGCAGGAACTGCAGACATTCTACGTCCCTCCCGGGCGAAAGGGTGAAAAGACGATACTATTCTACCAATCCAGGGAAACCAGAATGGAGAAAGAAATCTGGCATGGTGCGGATTCTACACTTGACAGGCTCCAGCCCATCCGTTTGCCCAGATATTACACAGACGGACTAAAGAGACTCTTAAGAGGCCAAGGTGTACCCCTTAAGCAAACTGCTCGACAAGCACGATTCTATAACAGAATCTGGAATGTTCCCGGAACCCAACGAAAGTTGCCTAACGGGAGAATGGAAACGATCGGGCTTGGATATGTTCGATCCAAGAAACGGGAGCTATTCCGCGACTGCTACGTCATACATGACTTTGATGAAGAAGGAGATGCTTTGTGGGAAGATGCTAACCCTGAACCAAAACGAGCTCCCGCCGTGAAAATGCCAAGTCTGTCGTTTGAAGAACAGATGGACAAGCTTATAAGGGAAGCGGGTCAAAAGGTTCGAGACGATCATAATCGCGAAATGGCCATCTATGAGAAAGCCATAATGCAGCGCCTCTTTCGGCAGGTTGCAAAAAATGAAAATGCTTTTCCTTGTTAACCCGTCATACAAAAGGCCCGACGCAGGGGCAAAAATAAATCAAAGAGCAGGAAAGGCGTTCGACTGCGACAAAGCGGGACTAAGAAGCCACGCGATCGGGAATTGAGCAATCCGGATTCGTCTCTTATAAAGAAGATGGGCCGAGCATACTCTTTTCCCCAGAACAAGACACAGAAGATACTTGATCTTGCCATAAAACATCAAATGATTACCCTCCCGGAGTCCAAGTACCCCGAGAAAACAGGCGAGGCCTCTCACCCGGATTATTGCTCCTATCATCGAGCAATAGGGCATCCTCTCGAGGACTGCTTCACCTTTAAGAACTGGGTTGAAGACCAGTATCAACTTGGCAAGTTCGCTCTATCCAGCAGTTGGAGAGTGACCCCGCCGCAGAAGTATGAACTCAAAGTCATGCGAGTAGAACCGGATCAACGTCAGTCTTGGAAGCGATCTCGTACCTGTCACGTGTAACACTGTCAGAAGAAGAACCCAAGAATACGGTCGATCTCCCCTGGTGCTTCGAAAACAATGATGAAGAGGTGATCTCAGAATTTCCACCGGCGCCAAAAGAGCTGGAAGATGGGATACATATTACTGCAGATAACCTCAAGAAAATTGACTTGGGGATGGCAAGTGACCCGCGGCCGACATTTGTCAGTGAGCTATTGTCTGAAGAAAGGGTGGCTATGCTAAAAGACGTGCTCATGCAATATAAAGACTGCTTTGCATGGAATATTCCGAGATGCCGGGATTAGATCCAGAGATTGCTGTGCACAGATTGGCGATATCTCCGGACATTAAGCCGATCGAATAAGCACCAAGAAGGATGCTGCTCAAACTCGAAATGAGCATCAACACCGAAGTCAAGAAGTTAATCGACTCCGGCTTCATTCAAGAGGTTCAATATCCTGACTGGATTGCTAACATTGTCCCATTAATGAAGAAAATGGGACGGTGCGCATATGCGTGGACTTTCGGGATCTCAATAAAGCTTGCCCGAAGGACGATTTTCCCGTACCAGTCACTGAACTGATGATAGATAATACGTCCACTCACGAAGTTTTCTCCTTCATGGACGGCTCATCAGGATACAATCAGATAAAGATGCATCCCGAGGACCAGAAGCATACTGCTTTCCGGACTCCTCTGGGCATATTCTGCTATAAGGTGATGCCCTTCGGTCTAAAGAATGCCGGTGCCACTTATCAGAGGGCCATGACGAAGATCTTTGATGACCTCATACATGAAATCGTAGAATGTTATATCGACGACCTCGTAGTTAAAAGCAAATCATATGAGGAACATTTAGAGCATCTGAAGATTGTGTTTCAGTGCCTTCGGAAATACAACCTGAAGATGAACCCTCTCAAATGCGCGTTCGGAGTTTCCTCGGGCAAGTTTCTAGGATTCGTCGTCTGACACCGAGGAATTGAGATAGACCCGTCAAAGATTAAGGTGATCATGGAAATGCCTCCGCCAAGGACTCTCAAGCAACTGCGGTCTCTACAAGGAAAGCTCGCATATATCCGACGATTTATAGCCAATCTCTCCGGCAAGTGTCGTCCTTACAGTCACCTAATGAAGAAGGGAACCCCGTTCGTCTGGGATCGCAAATGCTAAAGCGCACTAGACGAAATCAAGCAATACCTGCAGAATCCGCCAGTATTGGCCGCTCCTGTTAAAGGAAAACCTCTCGTCCTGTACACAATAGCCCTCGAAGTCCTTTAGGCGCGCTGTGGGTACAAGAAAATGACCAAGGGAAAGAGAGATCTCTCTACTACTTGAGTCAAGTTCTACTGGGGGCAGAAAGCAATTACTCCCCCATTGAAAAACACTGCCTGGCGTTGATCTTCGCGATAACGAAGCTCAAACACTACGCGTTGGCACATGAAGTCCATCTCATATCGAAAGTAGATCCCCTCAAATATTTGATGTCAAAGGCTATATTAACGGGACGGCTCGCTAAATGGGCCCTGCTCTTAATGGAGTTCTCGATAACTTATCGTCCTCTCAAGGCAGTGAAAGGCCAAGCCATCGCCGACTTCCTTGCCGAGCATCCGATACCTGCCGATTCTCCTTTGAACTGCGAATTGCCCGACGAGCACGTGTTTGACACAATCGACGGTGAGAGAAGAGAGAATGAAACCCGATGGGAACTATACTTCGATGGAGTATCTTCCATGAAGAAGTACAAACAAATCACCCCCATAATCAAATCTAGAGTAGGCCTCATCTTCATAACTCCACAAAGGGGGATAATGGGTTTCGCCTTCTCCTTAACAGAGCCAAGGACGAACAATGAAGCCGAATATGAAGCTTTAATAGCGGGTCTTGAGATCGCTGTTGACATGGAAATCGAAAACCTTCTCATATACGGAGACTCCCAGCTGGTCGTCAGCCAAGTAAACGGAGACTATCAAACATGCAAGCCAAAGTTGGTGAAGTATAGTGAGAGAGTGCAGCAACTGCTGACTCAAATTCCTTCCTACACCCTGAAAAGCATACCGCGTGCGGAGTATAGCAAGGCGGATGTATTGGCCAAGCTCGCTAAAGAACTGGTCGACGAGAATCTCGATAACGTGAGGATCATTGTGCAAAGCCGTCGAGTTCTTCCACCGGCAAAAATATCTCCAGAGTCGTCCGAGGAGAAGGGAGCGAATGAGCAAATGACTCTACAAATAAAAGACCAAGAAAAGGCTATGGATTGGAGAGAAGTCTTTATAGACTACTTCAAATCCCGTCGAACACCTGAAGATGCATCTTCAAGGCATCAGCTCATGAAACGAGCTCTGTCTTTCGCCTTCGTCAATGGTACTCTGTATAAGAGATCGTTTGATTCTTTATGGCTAAGATGCCTGGGACCTGAAGAGGCAAGGATAGTTGTCCAAGAAACTCACGATGGACTCTGCGGTTCTCACCAAGCCGGGCCGAAAATGAAACTGAAGATCAAAAGGATGGGCTACTATTGGCCCACAATGATTTAGGACTGCCTCGAGTATGCGAAGCGGTGCCACTCATTCCAGATTCACGGGGACTTCATCCATCAGCATCCAAATCCACTACATCCAACAGTGGCTAGGTAGCCGTTCGAAATATGGGGGACTGACATAATCGGCCCTATCGAACCAGCATCGTCCAGAGGACATCGATTCATTTTGGTGACAACTGACTACTTCTCCAAATGGGCGGAAGTAGTACCGCTGAGGGAGTGAAGACGGAGAATATCCTCCATTTCTTCAAGATGCATGTCATTTATCGGTTTGGAACTCCGCGACGGATCATCTCCGATAACGGGCCGGCCTACAGAAGCCACAAGATCAGCCGCTTCGCACAACAGCATAACATAGACTGGAGATACTCTTCAGTCTATAATCCTCGAGCTAACGGTCTAGCTGAGGCTTTTAACAAGACCCTGACGAAGATCGTGAAAAGACGGTGTCTCGAAATAAGAGGGATTGGCACGAGAGACTGCAGGAAGCTCTCTGGGCGTATCGAACTACGTTCAAAACGGCCACAAACACAACGCTGTATGCACTGGTATTCGGCACAGAAGCCGTACTCCCCCTCGAGATAGAGCTACCCTCTCTACGAATGGCAGTTCATTACGAGTTAGCAGACGAAGAAAATGCTCACCTTCGGCTTGAGGAGCTGGATGCCCTTGATGAAACCCGGCTCATGGCACAACAGAATCTGGAGGCTTATAAAGAGAAGATGACGCGCTCAAATGAAAGATTGACTAGGCCGAGAACATTCCGCCAAGGCGAACTCGTGCTAGTGGTCAAGAGACTTATGGTCCCCAATCGCGCCAACCGGGGGAAATTCAAGCCGAATTACGAAGGCCCGTATATCATGGACAAAATCTACCAGGGTGGAGCCTATCTACTCATGGACATGCATGGTGAAAGATCTTTTAGGCCAATAAACAGCCGCTTCCTGAAAAAATACTACGCTTAACGAGTCACAGCCTAGGTCAACGATAGATGACGACGCCTATGTCCGCTCGCTATCTTCCTAAGCCCAAACTCTGTAAGTAGTAGCCGTCTTTCGAACCGAAACTTCCTTAAACTAACGATGGACCACTATGTCCTAAAAACTGGCTGTTGACCGAAATGCTGATAAACTTCTACGGACCGCAGCATCCCAAGGCTGACACAAAAAAAATAAAAAAAAGGAAGAAAAGAAGAAAACGGTATGTCCATAAGCAAAATGGGCACGGATGAAAACCTGAAAGGGCTCCGTAAGTAAAAACAGCAGGGCTGCCGGCGAGTTTTGTGAAAACCCGAAAGGGCGCAATCTCGTTAAAAGACACTTGCAAGGTCCTCTCGACCTTGTGAAGAGAAAATACCTGCGTGATATCCTTACGACTCACAAGAGAGCAACACACTTAGGGATCCCCACGATTCCTAAGGAGAAATTACACTTGCGAGATCCTCACGACTCGTTGGAGAACCCTCCTATGAGACCCTCACGGCTCGTAGGATTCAAAAGCCTTAAGCTACAGGGATCTAAACCTGTTCTTAAGCCATCCCAACTTCCGATGCTGTCCTACAAGCGGTTCAATATTGACCCTTGTATACAATCCACGGGCGCAAATAAACATTTCCCTAATAAAGTCCCATCCGTGACTAGGGATATGCTCGTACAGCAAACAACACTTATAAGTCCTCTCGACTTATAAGGAGAAAACACTCTTGTAAGATCCTTACGACTTATAAGAGAACACACGCTTAGGAATCCTCACGATTCCTAAGGAGAAAACACACTTACGTGATCCTCACGACTCATAGGGAGAAACACCTTTATGAGACCCTTACGGCTTGTAAAGTTAAAAACCTTGGTCGACAGTATCTAAACTTGTTTACTAAGCCACCTTTGTTCGACATCGACAGAGCCAAATGATGATTCGCTCCTAGCAATATCCCAGTTGTAGCGATGTTGATGCCTAAATCCGTATCAAATCCTAAGTTCCACGCTCGCGATGCATATGAAATAGCCGAAATGATGGGGCAACTTGCAAACAAAATCAGCAAGTAAAAATGTATGCATGCAAAATAGCCGAAATGATTGGGCAACTCGCAATAAAAAAACGGCGAGTAAAAAGAAAAAAATTAGCCGAAATGATTGGGCACTGCAAAAAATAGCCGAAATGATTGGGGAATCGCGACTTTCGCGATATAAAAGCTGAAATGATAGAGCATCGCGGAAAGAAAAATATATAAAAGGAAACCTTTTGCCCTACAGGTGATATCACATCAATCCCTGTATACAATCCAGGGGCGCAAACAAAGAAAGAATCACACCTTCCCTCCCCTGGCTCCATCAGAAAAAGAAGCCAAATTTCAATGGTTCACAGACAGCCTGGAGATCATCTCAATATCCGTCTCATTTCAACAGACACGACATCAACAAATCGGAGCCGCGGCAAAATTCCCAGTTCCATGACTCGACGATGCACAAACAACCGAGAGTCAACCTTTCCTGGTTACGTAGAATACGGCTTATGTCAATCCTGACCTCGTGGGAAACGTCCAGAGCGGAGCCTGGTCCTCGCAGAACACGGCTATGTCAATCAGACCCCGTGGAAAGCATCCAGCGTAAATTCTTGGTTTCGTGGAACGTGACCTATGTCAATCCTGACCCCATGGAAAACGTCAAGAGCGGATCCTGGTCCTCACAGAACACGGCTATGTCAATCAGACCCCGTGAGAAGTATCCAGAGCAAATTCCTGGTTTCGTGGAACGCGGCCTATGTCAATCCTGACCTCGTGGGAAACGTCCAGAGTGGATCCTCGTCCTCGCAGAATACGGCTATGTCAATCAGACCCCGTGGGAAGCATCCAGAGCAAATTCCTAGTTTCGTGGAACGCGGCCTATGTCAATCCTGACCCCGTGGGAAACGTCCAGAGCGGAGCCTGGTCCTCGAAGAACATGGCTATGTCAATCAGACCCTGTGGGAAGCATCCAGAGCAAATTCCTGGTTTTGTGAAACGCGGCCTATGTTAATCCTGACCCTGTGGGAAATGTCCAGAGTGAATCCTGGTCCTCGCAGAACGCGGCTATGTCAATCAGACCCCGTGGGAAGCATCCAGAGCAAATTCCTGGTTACGTGGAACACGGCTTATGTCAATCCTGGCCCCGTGGAAAATGTCCAGAGTGGATCCTGGTCCTCGCAGAACACGGCTATGTCAATCAGACCCCATGGGAAGCATCTAGAGCAAATTCCTGGTTTCGTGGAACACGGCCTATGTCAATCCTGACCCGGTGGGAAACGTTCAGAGCGGATCCTGGTCCTCACAGAATATGGCTATGTCAATCAGACCTCATGGGAAGCATCCAGAGCAAATTCCTGGCCACGTGGAACACGGTTTATGTCAATCTTGACCCCGTGGAAAATGTCCAGAGCGGATCCTGGTCCTCGCAGAACACGGGTATGTCAATCAGACCCCGTGGGAAGCATCCAGAGCAAATTCCTGGTTTCATGGAACGCGGCCTATGTTAATCCTAACCTCGTGGGAAACGTCCAGAGTGGATCCTGGTCCTCGCAGAACACGGCTATGTCAATCAGACCCCGTGGGAAGCATCCAGAGAAAATTCCTGGTTTCGTGGAACGCGGCCTATGTTAATCCTGACCCCGTGGGAAACGTCCAGAGCGGAGCCTGGTCCTCGCAGAACACGGCTATGTCAATCAGACCCCGTGGAAAGCATCCAGAGCAAATTCCTGGTTTCGTGGAACGCGGCCTATGTCAATCCTGACCCCGTGGGAAACGTCCAGAGTAGATCCTCATCCTCGCAGAACACGGCAATGTCAATCAGACCCCTTGGGAAGTATCCAGAGCAAATTCCTGGTTTCGTGGAACGCGGTCTATGTCAATCTTGACCCCATGGGAAACGTCCAGAGCGGAGCCTGGTCCTCGCAGAACACGGCTATGTCAATCAGACCCGTGGGAAGCATCCAGAGCAAATTCCTGGTCACGTGGAACATGGCTTATGTCAATCCTGATCCCGTGGAAAACGTCCAGAGCGGATCCTGGTCCTCGCAGAACACGGCTATGTCAATCAGACCCCGTGGGAAGCATCCAGAGCAAATTCCTGGTTTCGTGGAACGCGGCCTATGTCAATCCTGACCCCGTGGGAAACGTCCAGAGCGGATCTTGGTCCTCGCAGAACACGGCTATGTCAACCTGACCCCGTGGAAACGTCCAGAGCGGATCCTGGTCATCGCAGAATACGGCTATGTCAATCAGACCCCGTGGGAAGCATCCAGAGCAAATTCCTGGTTTTGTGGAACGCGGCCTATGTCAATCCTGACCCCGTGGGAAACATCCAGAGCGGATCTTGGTCCTCGCAGAACACGACTATGTCAATCAGACCCCGTGGCAAGCATCCAGAGCAAATTCCTGGTTTCGTGGAACGCGACTTATGTTAATCCTGACCCCGTGGGAAACGTCCAGAGCGGAGCCTGGTCCTCGCAGAACACGGCTATGTTAATCAGACCCCGTGGAAAGCATCCAGAGCAAATTCCTGGTTTCGTGGAACGCGGCCTATGTCAATCCTTACCCCATGGGAAACGTCCAGAGTGGATCCTGGTCCTCGCAGAACACGGCTATGTCAATCCTGACCCCGTGTGAAGCATCCAGAGCAAATCCTGGTCCTGTGAAACATGGCTAGAGTCAATCTCGACCCCGTGGGAAACGCCCAGAGCAACCCCTGACTCCGTGAAATGCGGATAATATCAACCCCATCAATCACTTACGGGTCCTCTCGACCCGTAAGGAAGAAAACTCTCTTGTAAGATCCTTACGACTTATAAGAGAAAACGCACTTAGGAATACTCACGATTCTTAAGGAGAAAATACGCCTACGAGATCCTCTCGACTAGTTGGGAGAAAAGTCTTTATGAGACCTTCACGGCTCATAAAGTTGAAAAGTCTTAGGCAGCATATCTGAATTTGCTTCCTAAGCCATCGCTACCTCTCGAAGAATTCAAAACGGAATGCATTCTCTCTCATCTGCAGGGTACGCTTACTAAAGTGACGTACTAATAACAAAGAAAAGAAGAAAACAAAGAGATGACACAAGACATTGCGAAAGAAATGTATCTTTTATTCATAAATTCAATTGAGTACAAAATACATCATATGAAAGAATAAAAAATGGATACATTTCATTCAAAATTATGAATGGTACAAAAACAATTATTGAGAGGGAAGCGTTTTCAATAGACCAATCAGCAGCTCACGCACTTCCCTCATCCATTTTTCTTGGTTAACTGCTGCTGCCAACTTTGCTTCGACCTGGGCTCGTTGCTGCAAGTAGGATGAAAGTTGCTCTTCGACAACCCGCTGAGCTGCCCCACGATTCTGTGCATCTTGCTCGATGAGGTCGAGTTTTTGCCTCAGCGTGAGCCCGTCAGAAATACATTGTAGAAGGCTTTCGAAGATAACTTTCAACTGCGCAGCGTTTGCATCAACTTGAGCATGCAATCGAGCTGATTCGCTTGAAGTCTCTTTGCACTCCTTACGCTTTAAGACCGCTTCCTGTTCAAGATGGAGGAAATAGGGAGTGCTCTCCTCGACCCATGCAGCCCGCTGGGAGTTTATAGCCAAGACCTCGGGGGCAGGACGTCTAAACTTGAGTTCATGCAGATAGGCCTCGATTTTCCTGCAGTGATTAACCCATGACTCCACAACGCCTTCGTTATGAAAGTGCACGAGCGTCGCCAGTATGGGATTAACCTCAGCAGCAAAATCTGTAGCAAGGGCAGGAGTCTCCACATTAAGCTCCTCGAGGTGATCGATCAACACGCGCAGGCTATTCACAGCACCTTTGGAAGAGGGACGTCGAGAGAAGGGGCCTGCTGGAATTATAACTTGAGACTCGAACGCAGCTGAAGTTGGTGTCACAGCTACAAAGCAAATCACAGTCAAATAACGGTTCAAGAAATAAAGATGGTTCATGAACAACGGAGTTTACTATACCGGCTGCAACAAGTGGCAAGACCGGGAGTACCGGCGGTGCAACTGTTCTTTTGTCTCCTCCTTCGATCTGTAGGGCTGCAATTAAAACAAAGAATAATTAGAAACGATTTGACTACCCGTCAAAGAAAAGAAGAGACGTTAGCTAAAGGCTGTACTCACCAGCTCCGCTAGAAGAGGCAATCTTTGACTGAAAGGAGAAGTATGGGTGTAGCACCTGATACAGGTGATCAAAAAGGACTCCTGCAAGGATATAATAATGCAATGTCAGTATATGAAGTATACTGCCTACAATGAATCTGATGGGTCACAAATCCGCACCTTCCAGCATTTGAGAGGGTACGAGAGAAGGTAAAGGAGCGGTCACCGTCAAAGCAGCGACTGAAGACGCTTCCTCGGATGGCATAACCCCAATGCTCATCACACTTGCATTAGAAATAAGAAAAACACTGTCAAAATAAATTGAAAGGGATTGCGGAATAAAGAGGAAAGTAATGACCCAAAATCTACCTAGTGAGTCGCCGGTCGAGACCGCGACAAGGGCGTCACTGGATGCAGCGAATGCTTCACCTTCCTCCATTGGGACGGTCTCACCACCTGTAGCCTCATCTCCCGATTCCACAAGAATCGTCGTGACACTCACAGCGCCCGGCAACGGCAAGGAGCTGCAAGGGGAAAGAGCGACGATTGGAGCAGTGCCCGACTCTTAAGAAAGTGTGGCTCCCTCGGGCTCGGCGATTGTAGCCATCTCACTTACTGCTATCTCGGGCTCGGCGATTGTGGCTGTCTCTCCTGCCGCTACCTCAGGCTCGGTGGTTGCCGCCACGTCACCTACCACTTCCTCGGCAAGACTCAGCCCTGCAGGATAGGATATATGAGAACCTGAAAATTAAAAATTTGACAAAGGAGCCCAATGTCACGTTACCTTGGATCGGTTTTTCGATTGCCTCCCGAGCCGCACGTGCTGCCTGTCTGTGGGCGGTAGACAAGGTAGCCGAAGTATCCTCTGAAGGAGTAGGGGCAGGGGTAACAGCGCTTGGACCTGCACCCACATCCAAGGCGGCGGTACGCTCCCTTGCCGCACGCATTCTACGCTTCCTTTCTGCCCGGGCCATGAGGGCAGATCTTCTAAAGACCTCCGTCAACGGGACGTCATCGCCCGCGCCAATAGTTGCCTCTGGAGCCGTTATGGCATCCGTCATCGGTTGCTTAAGTGAAGCTTCTTTCGGCAATACAGGCAGAACTGAGACTTCGATAACCAACCCGGGAAGCGTCTCCGCACCGCCCTGCGAAGTCGGTGCCACGCCTGGAAAAACCTGAGTAGAGGTATTTCTTGTAATAAGATGAAAAGGAGGGGTCAGATTACCCATAAGAAATGGAAACGGAGACGCGGTGAACCGAAATGTACCAATGCTTAAGGATGCTCGAATTCTTTCCTCCTCCTCAAAAGTCTTGAGAGCAGCTGTGAGAGCTTCTTCGGTGGAAATGCCTATTAAAAAAAAAGGTGGAAAAGTGTCAGTCAAAACATGATGATAAAAATATAATGCAATGACAAAAGGTACGGCTGATGTTTACTTGATTGCGCGAGAATGGTCAATCCCGCTTTGTGACTTGCTGATCGCACAGAAGCTGCAATAGCAGCCTCCAGATCAGTATCATCCAGCGTTATAAATAGACCCTCGTTTATCCCATACTTGCTCAGGCCCTCGCCATAAGGAGCATGAGGCTCCTGGCCGAGTACAACGTCGGCAGAAAGGATCGACTTTTTCTTCCTCTTCTGCGAGCGAGCTCCGGTCGCAGCTAGCACAAGCTTACGCTTGGTAGGCACTTTAGGATGACGAGTCCCGATATCTGAACCCATGCCAGAATCGGGGGAAGCTACAGTCGCCATTTCTACAGGAGCCCGGGGTATCGGTAGCTCGGGCATGTCGTGCGAGACTTCGATCACGTCAGCTTCTCTTAAGGGAGGTGGGACAATGGTCCGTCGCTTCAGAGGGACGTTTCGATCACCAGCAGGGGGTGCACCTTTGCGATCGAGTAGCAGCCACTTCTCCTCCCTGATGACGGCGCCAATTGAATGCTGGTACCACGCCACGTACACACTAAGGGCCTTCGGGACATAGCTCGGTTCGCTGATAAAGAAGTTAGACCCCGTGTTCATGCGCATGAAATGATGCAGCGCATTTCGCATTCCCTCTTTACTGACAGCGGGTTCTAACAAGAAAGCCTCAAGCGGGACTCCCTGATTGTAGCTCAGTTGCTGGGCGAAACGGTGCGGGTTGTATCTCATGAATAACGCTGCATCATTTTGACTAAACACTAAAAAGCCCGGTCTGATGGAATATAAATGAAGGATTTCCCGAGATTTCAAAACAGAGGCTCCATCTTAAAAAATGTCCTGCAATGGCTGCACCGTTGTCGCGGACTCTTTGCCGATAGTCAGGATCTTGTCGGTAAAAGTCATGCCATCTCTAACCGTGCGAGGACGAAGGAACAAACCTCTAGCTTCCCGCGGTGACGGATTTACAATAGATGCGTCGACTAATCGCATAATCCAGGGGAAGCCGCACCAGTCGTAGAAGGACGGCCTTTTATGGATACCGAAAACGCCAAGTGCATGTAGCTCGAGCCATGACATGAAGTAATGCATCGAGAAGTTCACATGCTGCACTCCGGGTTCAGTAGTATCCGCCGCTTGGCTGAGGCCGTAATACATATGAGCTAACCCGGCAACCCCGACAGCCACTTTCATCCCAATAATCATTCGGTGAGCCGGATAGAAGATAGACGGCCTCATACGGCGAGGGTGAATCGGGAACGCAAACCAGCTCAGCCATAGCCCAAGAAACCCCAAAAAGAATGTTTCCTCATCAATCCCAGGGACTGTGACCTCCGCGAAAGAAACAACTGGAGTGTTGGGAAGGAAGAAACTCTTTTGATCTGCCTCCGCCGTTGGGAAGTTGTTTAACCCTAAATCGAAAGGGTCGTCAAGTTTGGAGAATTTAGCAGCTTCCTTCGAGAGGACTTCCGGATGGAGAAAACGAGCAATGAAATCCTCGAAATTAATCCTGCGGCTCCCAGATTCGAGAAAAAGGCCCTCATAAATATTCAACACTTTGATCAAACTAGGAAATTGGTGTTGAACGACGTTCTCCGGGGTAAGGCCTGCCATCACTGGCTTGGCACCAAAAACGTATTCATCAGTAGGAAGCAGTTCCTCATAATGCTCCTCCATAACCGGTAAGCTAGAAAATTCTGCAAATTCCTCTAAAGAAATTGATACTTCTCGGTCCAGCGAATGGAAGGTGTGAGTAGGAATATTCCACTGCTCCAGAAAGGCCTTAACCCACCAGGCGGGAAGCGTAGAATACTGGAAGAGAGAAGCATAAATGGCGGGATACAAACCAAACCTCAACAACTGCGATTTCTTCGCTGACAGAATGTAGCGGGCCTATTGCAGATAGCCAGCTGGATGACGAGGAATTAGGCCAATCATATATGGTTGTCCCCACGGTCGCGCCTCGCCTTGACAAATACGTCACCCCAGGGTATCCAAAGCCATTGGAGGCTGAACAGGTATCGAAGCCATAGCAGGCTGAAGAAGACCTCCCGAAGTTCAGTGACTTCTTCCACGGTATAGTTCACCGGGGGTGGGTCGGCGTAATGGATCACCAGATGGGCTCTGAGGGTACCGCGCATGAAAAGCTCTGCTGACCCTTAATAATTTGGTTGTACCATGTCCCCCAGAGGTGAAGATTCTTATGTGCCGGGTCACGATCTTTGATCAGTGCTAAGACTTCCCGGTCCACAGGCGCTCCAGGGAATCCTCCCTCTGAACGAACAAACGGAAAAGGGATCGAAAGACATGTCACCTGCGCGAAAAGGGAAAAAATTCAACTGTCAGTGCTATAATTTAATTTAAATTCTGACACTTGGTACTTTGGAATTTTTACCGCACTGCAATACAGTGGAGAAGGACTAAAGGGGGCCCATAAAATCTAGATGACAGTTCATTATTAATAAAACAGCCTCATCATTTGATGAGAATGTTAATTAAGTGAGGAAATCCTCAATTGATTCTCATTTAATGAGAATCTCCTCGGGCTAAGGAGTAAATCTCCCTTCGAGAGCAGTGCTCTATGACAGAGTGACACTTGTCAAACTCTAATCACGAAGGAATAAAAATTCCTCAAGAGCCTTGCTCTGGAAGAAAATGATGGAATAATCCATCAGAAAAAAATTAAAATCAATTTTTAGACGTGGATGAAAAATTCTGAGATCTTCAAGATCTATGAACAAACTCTTAAGAGTTCTTCATAAGAAGATTAATAAATCTACATGATTTGAAAGGAGCAAAGGTCAGTTAGTGCGTTAAGAAACCCTAAAAAAGATCTCTTTAGATCTATAATTCCAAGAGAGCAAAGCTCTGTTAGTGGGTTAAGAAATCCTAAAAAAGATCTCTTTAGATCTATAATTCCAAGAGAGCAAAAATCTATTAATGAAACCTTAAAAGGGTTTTCTTTAGATCAAAGATCTATGGAGAGTAAGGTTCTGTTAATAGGAAAACCCTAGATCGTTAAAAAAATTTACCTAAATTTTGGCAGAGTTTTGACTCTTGAAATTTCTTAAAATTAAGAGCTATGCTCTGTGGGAGAATAAAAATTCTCAGAAAGTAAGAAGACAATGAATAGAAGTCATCCTAAGGACAAAAGGTCCTATTTATAGGCATTGAAATGCCTTTGCAACTTCTGAGTTGATCCAAGGGCGCAGATGCTGCCACCGTTGCACTCACATGTGGGCCACGTGAGCGCAACGGTGGGGGGCATTTGTTTCCCCCAATCAGAGCAAAACTCATTTTGAAATTTAAATTTCAAAATGAAGCAACGCTTCAGACGCAGCGCCAAGTGCGCTGCGCCCTAAGCAGCGCACCACGTGCAAAGCACGTGTGCGCTAGCGCTGGGTGCGCTGCGCTCTAAGCAGCGCACCACGTGTAATACACGGATGCGCTAGCGCTCTTAGCGGCGCACCACGTGTCAAACACGGGTGCGCTAGCGCTAGGTGCGCTGCGCTTTAAGCAGCATACCACGTGCAAAACACGGGTGCGCTAGCGCTGGAACTAAAAACTCCCCACCGTTAGATCAAAAATCTAATAATAATGGTAAATCATTAATTAATCAGAATTAAATTCTGTTAAGGAAAGATTCCTCAAAATCTTTCCAAATAACAAGATTGTGCTTTGTAAATCAGAGCACCGTTGGATCAATGATCCAATGGTAAATAAAAATTACCAAAAGACAGAACAAATTCTGTATGAAAAAGATTTATCAATCTTGTTAAAAAACAAGAAGATTGCCTTCTTTAAAACAGAAGCCCTAGGATCAAAGATCCAATGGTGGGGAAACATCCCTAAATCAATCAGAGAAAGATCTCTTTAACTGATTCAACAAATAAGCTTGCCCCATATAAAGGCCCCAAGACTTCAAGTCTGATACACATAGAAACCCCCCCATAAAATTTGAGAAACTCAAAAATAAAGAGCAAGCTTTCGGAAGACGACTCTTTTTCTTCAAGGTAAAAAGAGGATGATGATGAACATGGAGATGAAATCATCTCATAATTTAAGAAGAAGGATTCATTTCTTTAAAAGATCATAGATCTAAAAAGACAAAAAGTCTTTCACAAAAAGATCAAAAGATCTTATCATAAAATAAAAGAAGAACTTACTTCTCACAGATCATAGATCTATAAGACTAAAGTCTTTTTTAATGAGATCATGAACATCTTATTGTAATTCAATTCTCTTAAGGATCATAGATCCATAAAGGCAAAGCCTTTCATCAATATAAGAGATTGAAACAAAATAAGAACGGTTGTTCTTAGATCCTGAGACAAAGTCTCTTTTAAAAGAACATAAATTGTTTCTCAGATCATAAAATTGATCATACGCGCTTTGCGCTCTTGAACTGCGCTTCTGTGCTCTCTGGACTGGCGCTCAGCGCCAAATGCGCCACGTGTTAATCGTGCATGCACTGCTTAACAACTTGCGCTTTGCACTCCTGAAATAGCGCACTGTGCTCATGGGCTGGCGCTCAGCTCCAGGTGCGCTACGTGTCACTCATGTATGCGCCACTGAATTAATACGCAATGCGCTCATAAACTGGCACAATGCGCCCATCATCTAGCGTTTAGCGCTAAGCGTGACACGTGTCCCTCTCGTGTGCGCTACTTGGCAATAGCGCACTGCGCTCTTTGACTGGCGCAAAGCGCCAAGTGCGCCACGTATCGCGCTGACAGAACATGAATTGTTCTCTAACAAATCCCAGAGCTATGATGAATGCTTAGCATCTAATAAAAGACAAAATATTGCCAGAATGCAATTTAATGCTCAGCGTTGTTTAAAAGGGCGAAGCCCAAGCAAATGCCCAGCAGTTCGAGATAAATGTTAAACATTTTAACTCAATTGGACTTAGCCCAAGATTGGCCATAAGTCCTCAACTCATATTAATTGAGCCCATCTGCTCATAAATATTTTAACAGATCTTAACCCCAAATTGGACTGCAGATCTGTCAACCAACTCACATCGGTTCAAGGGTACATCTCTGAACCCCTCTGATATATGTCGTTGTAATCCTTCAGCGTCTTCAGAGAGGTGATGGGTCCTGACAACCAAACATTCCATGGACTGTGGGGTCCTTAAACTCATGGACTATGATGTCCTTAACCTTGATTGTGGGGTCTTTAAAGTCATGGACTATAATGTCCTTAACCTTGACTGTGATGTCTTTAAACTCACGGACTATGATATCCTTAACCTTGGACCACCATGTCCTTAAACTGGTAATGGACCACCATGTCCTTAAACTGGTAATCGACCGCAATGTCCCTAAACTAAACATTAAAGCCCAAATGCTCTTCTGTTGGATCTAAACGATCCCGTTAAGTTGATCTTAGTCTGAAATGAGACTAACGTATCCTTAACAAACGTTTAAGTTGATCTTAGTCTCAAATGAGACTAACGTATCCTTAAATCCAACCCCCAAACCCAAATATAAGAAAATACGGATTTGGACTAATCCACGTCCTACGGCGACGGCATAAATTAGTCTCCGTATATAATCCACGGGCAACCAAAAACAAAACAAACACCCACGACACGAAGTGACCATCTGGAGAAGGAGAAAGTGGTTACCGCGATGCGGTAGCGTAATTAACTGCAGGGGCTTGCGCCTGCAGGGAAGAGAGTCCCCACAATCAAAAACCCCTCAGCGAGGGGGAATCTGACGAAGTCTGCTATATCGGCCGCATCCGTTTAAACCTTCGATACATGGTGCCATAAATCAACTTGGCATCTTCGGAGAGGTGGACGGATAGCACTAATTAGCATCTGCCCTCGGAATTCAGGCCCGATGTCCCAATGTCCCGGTCGCGTCTTCCGGCAGGGAACAGTAGGTACTCCTGTAGTTTCTCATGGTGTTTTGGGCTACACCCCGACACGACTTATTGCTCTATTAGGGGTCTAACGGTTATCGCCCCCTAGGACCGATATGCGATACTCTTAGACGAACAGACCGGACTGTACGAAGATTGTCACAAATAGGCTCAGTAGGAGTTCGGATGAGTTTGCTCATTGGCCTTCTTATCGACAGATACCTAGGTAGCCGTTACGTACAGATAGTACCGCTGACGGCTTGTGGTTAAACCCACTGCCAGTGTAGTGTCGAGTCTTTAGAGTCCCACACAGAAGGTTTCCCTACATCGGGCAAAAGATGTAGAGGACGTATGGTTTTACGGCAGGGCTTCGATCACATACGTGTACTTGTGCACGTATGATGTTCGGACGGATAATACTAGTGGGCTTTGGTTTAAGCCGGATCCTAGTATTATATTCTTGGATTATTTTCGTCTCTTTGTATTCGTATTTTTTGGAATATGGATACGGGTATGTATATACGGATGATGGGCATTCTTTTAATTCACTCAAGATTGTTTCTAGAAGAAGACATCTCATTTTGTATTTAATCTTTTGATTAAAAGATAAATGAGGTGGAGGAAATGAGGTGGAGATTTACATTAAATGAGGCATGGATCTTAGGTGACTCATGGGGTGACTCATGAGGGTGACTCACTAGATATTTATTGAACCATGCTTGATATTTTGCTTTGCATTATTGGTATGGTCATTATTCATCACAAACTAGCCATCTCATTCTAATGTTCATTCTACACTCTCACTTCCTCAAGCTCCCCTTCTTCTTCCTCTAACCCTTCATGTCTCATGTGTTGAGAAACCTAGAGTATTTAGAGACAAAATAATCCATCTACGCTTTCTACATCATCTAGGACATCTAGTTTAGCGAATTAGGTGCCTTATTTACCTCGGATTTGAGGTTGGAGCTCGGACTATAGACTCTCGGGTGGATCATCTTTGACTTGAAGAGACCGACGAGGAAGTCTGATCCGTATACGATCCGAGGAGCTTATGACGAGGAGGAGGATAGCAAGAAGACCCGAAGGAAATGATACTGTGAGGTATAACATTCTTTCTAAGTAGTTAATCTCATACAGTTTAGCTAATTAGAGTTTAGTATCGATTCTGGAGTTCAAGTCAGTGTTGCGAAGCCCGTAAAAATCGTTTTTGAGTATTCCGCCTCGCCGCAAACCCGCGGGGTGCGCGACATCGACTTACAGCTCACACGTAAAGATGAAGCATTCATGTGGTCAGAAACATGTGAGAAAGTTTTTGTAGAGCTCAATTCAAGATTAACTTCTGCTCCTATCCTTGTGATACCGGATCAATTTGGAGGTTTCGTCATACATTGTGATGCGTCCGGTAAGAGATTAGGACGTGTTCTACACCAGCATGGAAAAGTTATAGCTTTTGCATCAAGACAGCTGAAAGTTCATGAGCACAACTATCCAACACATGATCTGGAGTTGGCAGCCGTTATCTTTGCACTTAAAATTTGGCGCCACTATCTTATGGGAGAACGAGTGGATATATATACTGACCACAAGAGTCTGAAGTATGTATTTACTCAGAAAGAATTGAACATGCGGCAGAGAAGATGGTTAGAACTCATGGCGAACTTCGACATCAACCTACAGTATCATCCTGGAAAGGTGAATGTAGTTCCTGATGCACTTAGCCGCTAGCCATTAGCAATGAATCTCACCACTCAGTGGAAGCTACAACAGGAATTGCACGGGATGGAGATCGAAGTAGTTATGCTAGGTAACGCTTCGTATTTGATGAACTTACTGTAAGTCCACGTTACCTCTCCCGGTTCTTTCGGGCTTGCGGAAACGGTGAAAAACGATTTTTAGGGTTATGGTAACATGGACTATAAAATACGGATCTTTGCTAAACTACACACTAGCAACAAACTAGAGCTTTACCTACTCGGTTAGGGGTTATACCTCAACTTGAACTCCTTCTCTTGGACTCCTTGTGATGGTCGGATGGTTCTCTCCTCGTCGCCTTCTCTTGCCGAAGATGGATCCACCTGAGGGTCTCTACCTTGATCTCCTTCCTCGAACTTGAGAAAACTAAAGTGTCCGGTTTGCTAGACCTTCAACCTTAGAATGAGTAGAGAGTGGCTTTGGTATTTTATCTCCAAGAAAATGTTTCTCAACTCATGAGATGAATTTTCCTTGAGCTAGAGGAAGAGGAAGAAGAGGAGATGAGAGAGAATGAGAATGAGAGAATGATAATAGTTTTACAACCATAACCAATATAAGTGAATTAATCAATTAATAAAATTAATCAAAAGGAAAAAGTTGATGGTGTGTTGAAATGACCATTATCATTTCACAATAAATGAGTTTTGCAAAGATCAAAGAGCATCTTTGCTTGAAATGATGATGGTCAACTTTTCAACCTTGGTCAACAAGTCAACCTTGGTCAACAAGTCAACAACCCTAACCATAACACAATTTCCTTTAATTAATATTATTAATTGATATTTCACATATTCATTAGGGTTTGGAAAAAGATAACTGTCAACTGTGCATACACACCCGTTCCAAAACCCTAATGAAAATCCTCTTCCCCCGCCTCAAACAACTGTGCATACACACCCGCATTCGTGTTCCGAGGAACACGAATACAAAAAGATAAAACTAACCCCAAAATATATACTAGGATCTGGCTCAAATCAGAGCCCGCTAGTAATGACTGTCCGGACACCAAACGCGCACAAGTGCGCGGATGTGAACGAACCCTGTCGCAAAACCATGCGACCTCTACTCTGTTTTGCCCAAAGGCGAATAACCCTCTGTGTGGGACTCTAAAGACTCGACACTACGCTGGTAGTGGGTTTAACCACAGACCGCAAGCGGCACTAGCTGTACATAACGGCCCCCAGATAGATGCCGATAAGAAGACTGATGAGGCGAACCCATCCGAATTCCTACTGAGTTTGTATGTGACAATCTGCGTACAGTCCGGTCTGTTCGTCTGAGAATATCGCATGGCGGGCCTAGGGGGTGGTAAACGTCAGTCCCCTAATAGCGGTACAAGTCGTGTCGGAGTGTAGCCCAGAACACCCTGAGATAACACTGGAAACCTACCAGTATATCTCGCTTGCCCTGGCCAGGGACGACAATGTGTAATGGCTCTCCTAGACACAGCGCGATATTAACTCCCAATACCGGGAGAGACGAATCCTATCTAACCATCACTGCCTCCAAGTGCTTCGGGACTGCACCCAACTAGTACCTGTTTACACGACTCCTTTGAGCCGTGGTAGGGTAGTAATCAAAGTACAGTGGGAACACACTCGAGGCGAAGTGACAGTGTCAAGCCAGCGGACTAAGCTGTACTCATGTCACCTGGGAACTGATAACTGACGATAGGTATATTACCAACCAACAGTTCCCGACGAGTCTTGTCCAGTGTACCCGTAACCTAACGAGCACCCGCATACCATCTCAAGTACGACGTACTAACGGCTGTGGGATAGACCGTCTCCCGTACTGGGATGAGAAGCGCATACGCTAGTCCACTCCGGAGTATCGATGCCCTGTCTCGATAGTCCTACGACTAGGGACTTGCATAAGGATGTGCTTGTGAATTACCCAGCCCCCACGAGTGTGACTACCATCACAACACTGGTAATCAAGCAAAGATCCTAAGGGCTCTACTAATGTGTATAGGCGATATGTTAAAAGAAACACATGTACACACATTGAAGTAGAAACAAACCAAGTAGCATACTATTATTTTGAGCAAGATTGTGTATACAACGGTGAATATCCCAAGCTTCCATTAAGTAATATACAAACTATTATGATACAGTAATGGCCTCTAAGGCATATACACTAACAATCTCCCACTTGCACTAAGGTCATGTACTGGCGTATCGAAGACCTATCATCTCGATCAGCCGCTCGAACTGAGTCTGGGGCAAGGCCTTCGTGAATGGATCTGCAGTGTTATCTTCTGATGCAACCCTCCGAACCTCGATCTCCTGGCGATCCACGATCTCCCTGATCAGGTGATACCGCCTTAAGATGTGTCTGGATTTCTGATGGGACCTGGGTTCCTTCGCTAAAGCTATAGCCCCGTTGTTGTCGCAATATAGAGGTATTGGATCAACAATGGACGGAATCACCTGATGTTCTTTCAAGAACTTCCTCATCCAGACGGCTTCTTTTGCGGCATCAGATGCAGCGATATATTCCGCTTCCATTATCGAGTCAGCAACGGTTTCCTATTTGGAACTCTTTTAACACACCGCCCTTCCATTGAGGGTAAAGACAAAACCCGACATGGACTTGGAATCATCCTTGTCACTCTGGAAGCTGGAGTCAGCAAAGGCCTCAATCTGGAGGTCTTTTCCGCCATACACCAAGAACATCTCATTAGTCCTTCTCAGGTACTTGAGAATGTTCTTTACCGCTATCCAGTGCTTCTCCCCAGGGTTAGACTGATACCGGCTTACCACACTCAGTGCATAAGCTACATCTGGTCTGGTACACAACATCGCATACATTATAGAGCCTACCGCAGAAGCGTAGGGTATAATAGACATGCGATCCCTTTCCAAATAAGTCTTGGGAGACATCTTTTTGGAGAGGGTGATCTCGTGATAAGCCGGTAGATTACCGCGCTTGGAATCTTCCATACTGAATCTTTTCAGTATGGTGTCGATGTACCTGGACTGTGAAAGTCCTAATATCCTCTTGGATCTATCACGATGGATCCGGTTCCCCAGAATGTAAGAGGCATCACCCAGGTCTTTCATGGAGAACCTGTGTGACAAGAATCCTTTGACAGATTGTAGCATAGGAATGTCATTTCCTATCAAGAGAATGTCATCCACGTATAAAACAAGGAATACGACAGTTCGTGCTACAAATCTACTATAGATGCACGGTTCATCTAGATTTTTGATAAAACCAAATTCTTTGACCGTCTCATCAAAACAGATGTTCCAACTCCGCGATGCCTGCTTTAGTCCATAAATGGACTTAAGCAACTTGTACACCTTTCCGCTGTTCCCACTCTGAATGAAACCCTCTGGCTGGTCTATATAGACACACTCCTCTAAATTTCCATTTAGAAAAGCGGTCTTTACGTCCATCTGCCAGATTTCATAATCGTGGAAGGCAACAATGGCAAGAAGGATCCGAATGGATTTCAGCATAGCCACTGGAGAAAATGTTTCGTCATAGTCCAAACCAGGTCTTTGACGAAAACCCTTTGCAACAAGTCTAGCTTTATAGGTCTCAACCTGTCCATCTACACCAATCTTCCTTTTGAAGATCCACTTGCATCCTACGGGTTTTACCCCATCTGGAGCAACGTCCAAAGTCCATACTTTGTTGGTGTACATGGACTCCATTTCGGTCCGCATTGCATCCAGCTATTTCACCGAGTCAACGCTCTGAATAGCCTGCTGGAAGCTAGTCGGCTCATCATAATCAATGATGCAATCCTCTCTATCCCCGTTTATGAGAAAACCGTAGTATCTCTCGGGCGGATGAGATTGCCTACTACTCCTGCGGAGCGGTGCAGGAATGTCCTGTTCTTTCGAACCCTCTGGTTCTACTAAACTTTCAGTAATAGTCTGTGGTTCTGGAATTTCTTCCAGTTCTATTGCGCTCCCATTAATTTCCTTTTCTAAGAACTGGTGTTCTAGAATGTGGGCATTACGAGAAACAAAGACCTTTTGTTCATCTGCGTAATAGAAAAGATACCCCCTGGAGTTCTTTTGGTATCCCACAAACTTGTACAATACTGAGTGTGCCTCGAGTTTGTCCGCATGCTGCTTTTTGACAAAAGCTGGACATCCCTAGATCTTCAGATATTGAAAATAGGGTTTCTTCCCACTCCATAACTCATATGGTGTGGTAGACACAGTCTTAGTTGGAACTCGGTTCAAAAGGTATGCAGCTGATTCTAGCGCATATCCCCAGAATGATTGCGGCAACTCAGCGTTACTCATCATGGAACGTACCATATCCAATAGGATTCGGTTCCGTTTCTCCGATACACCGTTATATTGCGGAGTGTATGGAGGAGTAAGCTGAGAGAGAATTCCATTCTCTTTTAAGTAATCCAGGAACTCGGCACTTAAGTATTCACCACCTCGATCAGATCTTAGTGTCTTGATACTTTTGCCTGTTTGTTTTTCTACTTCATTCTTGTATTCCTGGAACTTTTCAAAGGCTTCAGATTTATGTTTCATTAAGAAGACATGTCCGAACCTTGAAAAATCATCCGTAAAAGTAATGAAGTAAGAATAACCACTTCACGCATGTATAGCATTGGACCGCACACGTCACTGTGTACGAGCCCCAAGAGCTCGCTCGCTCTTACCCCGTGTCCAGTGAACGGAGTCTTTGTCATCTTTCCTTTGAGACAGGATTGACAAGTTGCGTATGAATGATATTCGAACGGATCCAAATATCCTTCTGTATGTAACTTCGTCAACCTTCTCTCATTGATGTGACCCAGTCTACAATGCCATAAGAAAGCATGATTGATTTCTGGAGACTTTCTTTTGTGTGTATTCTGGACATTGAAAATCTGTAGTTGGTTTAATATGTATATACCATTGTTTAATGTACCCGACCCAATCAAAACTTGATTAAGATGAATGTTCACAACATTACTTACAAATGCAAATTCATAACCTTCTTTAGATAATAAAGATACAGATATGATATTACAGGTTGCATTGGGTACAAAATAACAATCACGCAAAACCAAAACATGTCCATCTGACATTCCCAGGTGATAGCCCCCCACGGACTCAGCATCCATGCCAGCTCCGTTTGCAACTCTGAGGGTCATATCACCTGCTTTCAAAACCCTACGCCTTCTCAATGCCTGCAAAGAATTACAGATATGAGATCTTGATCCGGTATCCAATACCCAGGAAGTAGAGTTTATTGAAAGACAGTTTTCAATAACATACACACCTGAAACCGAAGCCGCAACTTGCTTCAGATCCCGGTTTCTGGCCTTCCAAGCCTTGCAATCCTTTTTTCAATGTCCACTCTTATGACAGTAAAAGCATTCTTCCTTTCCCACAAGCTTTCCCGCTTCTTTTGTTGCCTTTGTCTTTCCCTACGTATCCACTTTACTGACACCGCCCCTTGGTTTGGCGGGGGCTTTCTTCTTCTTTCCTTTGGCTTTCGTCTTAGACTTAGAAGAGGAAGATCCTCCTACAAACAAAGTGGATGTTTCCCTACCTTTCTGTAGGGTGCCCTCTGCACTCCTCAACATATTGAGGAGCTCCGGAAGTTCAACCTCTTTTCCTTGCAAGTTGAAGTTCAGGATAAACTGGGCGTAAGTGGAAGGAAGGGCCTGGAGAATCAAGTCCGTATAGAGCTCGTTCTCTAACATGGTCCCAAGGTCCGCGAGCACTTCAATGAAGTCAATCATCTTAAGCACGTGTTCCGTTACTGATGATCCGACGGCCAATTTTGTCGAAAACAACTTTTTCGAGACTTCGTATCTGGCGATACGGGATTGCTCTCCATACAGTTCTTTTGTATGAAGAAATATGGATTCCAGGTCCATATTTTCGTGCCTCCTCTGATGTTCATTGTCCATAGAGGCAAGCACGAGGCACTTGGCCTTCGCGCAATCGATCTCCCATGTCTTACGGATTTCTATATCCGCGACGCTGGAGGTGGGACCTGGGACAGGGGGAGCTTTGGTGGTAAGGAGATACCCCAACTTGTCGTAAGTGATTGCCATTTTGACATTCCTGAGCCAATCTTTGTAGTTTGGCCCTGTCAGTATATTTTTATCTAGTAATAACTTAAGTCCGGTCATGTCGATTGGTTGCTGCAATTAGGAGAGAGAGAAGAAACACTCAGCATGATGCTCTTGCATGTTTAGAGTGGTTTTTAATTTGTCTAAACAGGATGGCTCCCACTGTCTCTCGAATCCCTCCTCAAACCATAAAGGAAGAATTAGTCGGGATCAATCTCACCGTACAATACTTGCTTAACCATTCAGCCAGGCCAGTGTCGGTACTTCGAGGGAGGTTTTCCAACGCTTTCGCGAAGTTCCTTAATTTAAGAACCTCTTTTCCCTGGGGGCGTAGCACCGCTAACACCTTTCTAGACACCTACTAGGTTTATAGCATTGATCGTTAAGTGAGAAATTTCCCGAGGAGTAGCATATACTCACAGTAGGATCGGGATCCAAATATCATCGCGTGACAAAACTGAAGGAATCCTACCAGAATCATCACACTCCAAATGGTATGCAGCGCTAGCAAGTTTCAGTTTCTTTTGAAACTCCCGATGTGGATTTTTGCCCCATGCTTTTATGACCTTGGCGTAAGGTCAAAATGTCATAAGTCACATGTCAAGTTCTACCCATCATTATCCAGGTTAATTTGAACCCACCCGTACCTACCCTTGACGTAGGCCAAAATGGCAGTACGACTGTCTCAAACCAATGCATTCTATCTATGCAACAGATAAATATCCGGCAGCTACCAATCACTATGCCTTGGCGTGAGGTCAAAATACATAGCTTGAATACTACCGAATATTTAACTGAAATGATGGAGGGCTACGAATGGTTTTGGCGAAACCGTGAACGTAGTGAACTTGATATAATCGATGGAACGAGACAGCTTTTAAAAAGGAGTGGTTCAAGCTCCGCATTTAAAAGTTGGTTTTTGAAAAAAAACCGAGTGGTTTTGAAAGTGTTCCAACGACTTTTACTTGGTTTATTTTCTTGCATTAATTTTAATGCGTCCCATCATTTAATCCTATCATTGCAGAAAACAACGAAAATATGACGTACGCTTATGCCATCCGCATTCGCCACGGGGCCCCGTCATCACCCGTTAGGTTACTTAACTAACGATAGAGCGGGGGCTGGACTAGCGCGGATGCAAAACATAAGTAACGCCTAAATAGATATCATATATAGATATATAACAATGATAGCCATTCCAGATCACAGATGAATACATTGGATATACTAGGAATCCGCATTCCGTTTGAGCCTGTAACGAAAAGCGGATTACACGGTCGCGATGAATAGCCAATACCCCACCCTAGACCCCTATGGGTGCGGCAAACTACCCGCCAAGTACCCGAAGCGAAGCAACCTCCCTCAATGATGTGAGTAGTCCACTCGGCACTTCGAGATACCCGGTAGTTTGTGCACCCCACCTTGGGTCTATCCTAGGAGCAAAAACAGTAAAAAGAAATTATACAATGGCGGCTACAAGCTCATCCTGGATGTGCGGCCATACAAATAATATTACATCAAATTTACATATTACATGAATTGAAAGATAAAGAAAAAACTCTCATCTCACAACCCCCCGGCTATTCATCCGCGACAATCCAACGAATTCATATACACATACCATCAACATTACAGATCACAGATATGTATAACCCCCACTAATCGACGTATAGCGATTAGCAGACGTTCAATACATATATAACATTATAGATACAACCCATTAGCCAAAATCTATAGAAAATCGATCAAAATACGGATTTGCAACCACCCGAAAAACAAATTTGTTCTCTGGAAATTCTGGGCAGAAACAAACCATCCCAAAAATCACAAAACACCAACACAAGAACACTGCAAGAGAAGCGATCCACGACCGCGTCAACTCGGCCGCGGATCCGCGGCAGGAGCAAGCTCTTGCCGCGGAACCGCGGTGAGTTGGTCGACTCACTGGATCGTTTTTCTTTCCTGTTCTTTAAAAAGCCTGAGCCGATTTTTAGTACATGATTTATTATTTTTTGAGCAGAAATAAAAATCAGCAGAAACTTGAATTTTTCGGGGTGTTTTGCGGTTTTTTGTCCGATCGAAATTCTAGATACTTTGCTAACATGCTAGGGTGTGTTTAGCTAGGCTCCGATACTACTATAAGTCCACGTTACCTCTCCCGGTTCTTTCGGGCTTGCGGAAACGGTGAAAAACGATTTTTAGGGTTATGGTAACATGGACTATAAAATACGAATCTTTGCTAAACTACACACTAGCAACTGACTAGAGCTTTACCTACTCGGTTAGGGGTTATACCTCAACTTGAACTCCTTCTCTTGGACTCCTTGTGATGGTCGGATGGTTCTCTCCTCGTCGCCTTCTCTTGCCGAAGATGGATCCACCTGAGGGTCTCTACCTTGAGCTCATTCCTCGAACTTGAGAAAACTAAAGTGTCCGGCTTGCTAGACCTTCAACCTTAGAATGAGTAGAGAGTGGCTTTGGTGTTTTATCTCCAAGAAAATGTTTTTCAACTCATGAGATGAATTTTCCTTGAGCTAGAGAAAGAGGAAGAAGAGGAGATGAGAGAGAATGAGAATGAGAGAATGATAATAGTTTTACAACCATAACCAATATTAGTGAATTAATCAATTAATAAAATTAATCAAAAGGAAAAAGTTGATGGTGTGTTGAAATGACCATTATCATTTCACAATAAATGAGTTTTGCGAAGATCAAAGAGCATCTTTGCTTGAAATGATGATGGTCAACTTTTCAACCTTGGTCAACAAGTCAACCTTGGTCAACAAGTCAACAACCCTAACCATAACAAAATTTCCTTTAATTAATATTATTAATTGATATTTCATATATTCATTAGGGTTTGGAAAAAGATAACTGTCAACTGTGCATACACACCCGTTCCAAAACCCTAATGAAAATCATCTTTCTCCGCCTCAAACAACTGTGCATACACACCCGCACTCGTGTTTCGAGGAACACGAATACAATGAGATAAAACTAACCCCAAAACATATACTAGGATCTGGCTCAAACCAGAGCCCGCTAGTAATGACTGTCCGGACACCAAACGCTCATAAGTGCGCGGATGTGAACGAACCCCGTCGCAAAACCATGCGACCTCTACTCTATTTTGCCCAAAGGCGAATAACCTTCTGTGTGGGACTCTAAAGACTCGACACTACGCTGGCAGTGGGTTTAACCACAGACCGCAAGCGGCATTAGCTGTACATAACGACCCCCAGGTAGATGCCGATAAGAAGACTGATGAGGCGAACCCATCCGAACTCCTACTGAGCCTGTATGTGACAATCTGCATACAGTCCGGTCTGTTCGTCTGAGAATATCGCATGGCGGGCCTAGGGGGTGGTAAACGTCAGTCTCCTAATAGCGGTACAATTCATGTCGGAGTGTAGCCCAGAACACCCTGAGATAACACTGGAAACCTACCAGTATATCTCGCTTGCCCTGGCCAGGGACGACAATGTGTAATGGCTCTCCTAGATACAGTGCGATATCAACTCCCAATACCGAGAGAGACGAATCCTATCTAACCGTCACTGCCTCCAAGTGCTTCGGGACTGCACCCAACTACTACCTGTTTGCACGACTCGTTTGAGCCGTTGTAGGGTAGTAATCAAAGTACAGTGGGAACACACTCGAGGCGAAGTGACAGTGTCAAGTCAGCGGACTAAGCTGTACTCATGTCACCTGGGAACTGATAACTGACGATAGGTATATTACCAACCAACAGTTCCCGACGAGACCTGTCCAGTGTACTCGTAACCTAACGAGCACCCGCATACCATCTCAAGTACGACGTACTAACGGCTGTGGGACAGACCGTCTCCCGTACTGGGATGAGAAGCGCATACGCTAGTCTACTCCGGAGTATCGATGCCCTGTCTCGATAGTCCTACGACTAGGGACCTGCATAAAGATATGCTTGTGGATTACCCAGCCCCCACGAGTGTGACTGCCATCACAACGCTGGTAATCAAGCAAAGATCCTAAGGGCTCTACTAATGTGTATAGGCGATATGTTAAAAGAAACACATGTACACACATTGAAGTAGAACCAAACCAAGTAGCATACTACTATTTTGAGCAAGATTGTATATACAATGGTGAGTATCCCAAGCTTCCATTAAGTAATATACAAACTAGTATGATACAGTAATGGCCTCTAGGGCATATACACTAACATTTACAAGTCTAGTCTACTATTGTCAATCAGATTAAGGCAGCTCAAGTAAATGATGCCAAGCTATAAAAGATCCGAAAACAATTAGAAATTGGACTTCGAACTGACTTCATCATCCACGAAGATGGATCCTTACGATATGGAAGTCGATTATGTGTACTACAAGGTCATGTTCGAGAAGAGTTGATGAGAAAAGCTCACAGCTCTCCGTACTCAGTACATACCGGTGGTACAAAGAGATGTATAAGGATCTACGACAACACCACTAGTGGCATGGAATGAAGCGTGAAGTAGCCAAAAGCGTAGCCAAGTGTTTGGTGTGTCAGCAAGTGAAGGCTGAATATCACAGAACTGCTGGTCTACTTCAGCCGTTACCAATCCCAGAATGGAAATGGCAGCACATTACCATGGACTTTGTGACTGCCCTTCCTCGCAGCACGAAGGGGTAACGCCTCAGTATGTGTTATTATGGACCGACTCACCAAATCAGCTCACTTCATCCCATTTCGAGTTGGCCAATCTACCGAGACTTTAGCAAAGAAGCACATGAAGGTAAGCATGAATCTAAAGTAAGATTTAACCTCAAGATGTACTATTTTTGATACCCATGAAACTCATGCAGGAGATTGTGAGATTACATGGAGTACCAGTTTGTATCTTCTCCGATCGTGATACTAGATTCCGATCACAGTTTTTGCAGAGTCTGCAAGCTAGCCTGGGAACGAGTCTGAACTTCAGCACGGCTTACCATCCACAAACGGACGGACTGTCCGAGCGAACAATTCAGATTCTAGAGGATATGCTAAGAGCTTGTATGTTAGACTTCGGAGGTTCGTGGGAAGATCACCTACACCTTGTGGAGTTTTCATACAACAGCAGCTATCAGGAGAGTATTGGAATGACACCATTTACAGCATTCTATGGAAGGAAGTGTCGTTCACCACTAAGTTGGGACGACATCGGAGATCGTGAACTCCTTGGACCAGAGATGATCGTGACAACTGTGGACGTAGTTTGCACGATCAGGAAAAGAATGTGCATAGCCCAAGACCGACAGAAGTATTGGGCTGATGCAAAGCGCCGACATCTGAAGTTCCAACCTGGAGACCATGTTTTTCTGAAGATTTCTCCCAACCGAGGAGTGATCCGCTTTGGTAAGAGGGGTAAGCTCGGTTCCAGATATGTAGGACTGTTCGACATTCTCGAACGAGTCGAAGAAGTGGTATACCGTTTAGCACTACCACCCTCATTGGAAGGAGTGCACAACGTGTTCCACATATCTCAGCTACGAAGATATGTGAGCGATCCCATCCAAATCCTTGATCACTCTGAACTCACAGTCCAGACTGAACTGACTTGCAAGCAACAAACCATTGAGATTCTGGATCGAAAGGTGAAGACACCGCGGAATAAGGAAGTAAACTTGGTTCAAGTGATGTGGAGAAAAGATTCACAAGGAGAATCAACATGGGAACAAGACAAAGACATGAGTGCAAGATACCCTTACTTATTTGTATATTAGTCCCTATATAAATGCAAATTTCGAGGACAAAATTTTTATAAGGAGGGTTGAATGTAACGACTCTGAATTTACTGTACGGAATTTTCCAGTTAATGTACAGAAATGAGTTATACTGCCTGAGAATGAGTTATAAGTTAATTTTATTACATAATAGCAAAAAACAACTTGTATCTCATTGGTAAATCCCTTGCACTGCTGTGACATAGCCCCTGTGTTCGAATCCCATCATACACATTATTTTTTCTGATTTTCTTTTCAAACTTTTTGGAAGCCCAAAAGTTTACACGTGCAATACACACAAAAAACGAAAAGACAGAAAAATCAAACATGTGCATAAGGGTTTAAATACAGTCATGAACACGTGGTAAGAATCCAACGACTCCACTCTATTGATCGGCCGACGGAAATTACTTTTGGGCTGGTACCGACGGTCCAACCGAGGCCAAAGAGCCCTGGGCTTTGCACACAAAACCCTTCGCCTACCCCTAACTCCCCTGCACTGTTTGATTGTTCTGCAATCAAATAAAGTGTAAGTGCACGGCGGCGCCCCGGCCGTCATCCCGAGGCCAAAATGCGGAAGTGTTAATTTACTTTAATTTTTGAACCGGCACCACCGTGCACTAAAATCCTGGATCGGGCCATTAAACTAAATCTAGCTAACTAAAGAACGAGTAGAGAGATATACCGAGTGATCCATACGCTCCGGTCTTCTCGTCGTCGTCCCGATCTCCCGCAGAATCTCCGGTCTCCATCAGGTCGCCGGAAGGGCACCACATCGCCAGCTTCTTTTACGGGCTCCCGCCTCTGGTCCGAGGCAACTCGGGCACGAAGTTGGCGAGTCGACGTGCCCAAGATTTGCTGTAGAATGTGTAGTGCTCTTTGTCTCTATTGGGGTAGAGGAAGTTGCCATATAGTGGAGGTATGAGATATATGCTTTTGGAGGAGGAGCTAAATGGATTTTGTGAAGCCAAAAGAACAAAATTTTCCTCACAAAAATATGGGACAGCCCCCATCTTCCTTTGGCCGGCCATTCTTTTTTGGAGAAAATGAGAGAGAGGAAAAGTCCAAGAGAGAAAGAAAAGAATGGGTGATTATGAAAAGAAATGATCACAAGCTTAATCCAACACTCCATCAACAAAAAGCCAAGTCATGATCAACTCAAGAAAGTCAATGGATGGTGCAACCATCATGACTTAACAACATGCAAAAACAACCATCCAAAATGCTTATTTGCATAATTGCAAATAAGCCCTCCTCTATCAATCTTCGGCCAATGAAAGATACAAAGGAAAATGGCCGAAACGGATAACAAACTGGCAACTCCAGAAAACTGACCCCGTAATAAATCACAGGAAAACCCCGATACTGTGTATACACACCCGCATCTGTATTCTGACCGAATACAAATGCAACGAGACAAAATCTACACTGTACAATACTAGGATCCGGCTTAAACCAAAGCCCGCTAGTATTAACCGTCCGATCAGAATCCGTGCAAAACCGCACGTATCTGATCGAACCCTGCCATATCTCCATACGGCCTCCACAGCGTTTTGCCCGAAACTTGAGCAACTGGTCTGTGGGGGACTCTAAAGACTCGTCAATACTATGGCTGTGGATTTAACCACTAGCACGTCAGAGGTATTAGCCATACATGACGGGCCACAGCTATTGACCAAAAGGGATGTCTGTGAGCGAACTCATCCTGAAACCCTACTGAGCCTGTCAGAGGCAATATCCGTACAGTCCGGTCCGTTCGTCTATGAGCATCGCATGGCGGGCCTAGGGGGTTGGTAAAAGTCAGACCCCCAAAAGCGGTACAAGTCGTGTCGGAGTGTAGCCCAGAACACCCTGAGATACTACTGGAATACCTACCAGTAAATCTCCTGCCTTGGCCAAGGACTTCGTCCAAGGGCTCTCCTAGACACAGCGCGACCTCACCCCCAATACCGGGAGAGACGAACCCCTGAAGATCCGCTCACTGCCTCCATGTGGCTCGGGACTGTACCCAACTAAAACCTGTTTGCACGTCTCCTTTGAGCGTGGTAGGGTAGTAATCAAAGTACAGTGGGAACTCACACGAAACAAATGACGATCCTCAGGTCGATGAACTAACCTTTACACATGTCACCAGGGAACTGCTATCTGACGTCAGGTATAAGACCAACTAGCATGTTCCCGGCGAGTCCTGTCCGGTGTACTCATAACCCAATGAGCACCTGTATACATCTTAGGTGAACCAACTGACACCAATGGCTTGTGAGGCCGGCCACCGCCCCTCGTTGGGGTCTCGACTGTATACACTAGTCTACTCTGGAGTATCGATGCCCTGTCTCGAAACTCCCACGACTAGAGACCATTTAAGGATATGCTTATAGACTACCAGCTCTCACGTATATGATCGCCCTCATACTGCTGGCAGTCAAGCAGGAACCCTAGGGGCTCTATCAACGTGTAATAGTGACCTATAAGGTCACTTAAAGCAGTACACGATGATAAAGGTAAACCAGATAGCATACTATCATCTTGAGTTAGATTGTCCTACCGGAATAGGTCCTCCCTCAATCATTGCAATCACGTGCCTGTGATCCAATAATTGACTCTGAGGGCACTATCTCCAACAATCTCCCACTTGCACTCAAGGCTAATTATTGCGATGTCGCATACTCACAGCCCGTTTGATACCGAACACCCAACTCCTCTACTAATCAGTCTCACAAAAATCGTTTGCGAAACTATTGCGTTCGAGGAATAGCCTCAGTGAGTGGATCCGCCCTAATGTTTCTTTCTATGTCCCTCTTAATCTCAAGTTCGCGGAGAAACCTATCTCCCGAAATGAGCAATACCTGTCTTAGAATATGTCTGGATGTCTGATGGGACCTAGTTCATAAATGAACTTCAAATCCAAACTTCTTAGACTGTATCGTCAACTGAACTTAATCAGTATCCCGCGCCATACCTCCCTCAGTGTCCGCCTGGATCACCTGTCCAAAACACTGCCCCTCGTCGGAGGGAAAACTATAACTCTGACAGTCACTCTGTCATGCAGGTCACCTTGGAAGCCTGGAATGATAACTGTCTCCCGAAGGAGGATGCCGTTATCATATCCTTAGAACATCCACTTATGTTCTAGAAACTGCTTCCGATTGTTTCTCCAGGATTGGATCAATATCAACTTATTGCACCTACTGCAAGAATAACATCTGCTGTGGTACCTGACATCTCATGATTGACTCAATTGCCTGAGCAAGTGATCTGTCAATCATACACATCCTTCTCCCCTTTAGTCTGTAAGACACCTTTAGAGAGGGTGACTCCATCGCCTGCAGGTACACTACCGTGCCAGGAGTCGCCCATTCTAAATACTCTTAGAATGCTGTCTAAGTACCCAGATTGGAACACTTCCCAAATCTAGATCTAAAACCATAGATCTAGTAACCAGAATGTCTGATATGAAATCCAAGTCCTATGTGGGGAAACCACTGTGTGACAACCAAAGTATAACCGATCGTAGTATAGGAATTTCACTTCCTACTGTGTGTATGTCATCCAAATACCAGTACATCACACCCTACTACCTTCTTAACAGATCCATCCCCTATTCTGATGAAGTCAAACCTATGATTGTCACATCAGAAATAGATGATCTATCTCCGCTATATCTGCTTTAGTCTATAAATAGACATAAGCTACTTGTCCACTATACTTCTGCTGCTCCCACTGACTACGACAACCCTCTGGCAGAATAATATACGCGCACACTTCTAAAGATAGTTTAGAATGACGCTATACTTATCCTCCTGCCGGGTCTCATAGCCTGGAACAACAATAGTGTCAAGTCTCCATTTAGCTTCTGCTGCTCCCACTTACCACGACAACCCTCTGGCAGAGTCATATAGACGTACACTTCTAAAGCTAGTTTAGAACGAAGCTATACTCATCCTCCTGCCGGGTCTCACAGTCTGGAACAACAGCAATGGAAAGTCTGGGTAAACAAGAACCTCCCTGTCACCGTCCTTGAGGCTACCGGAGTACCTCTCAAGTGCCTGAGTTTACCCACCATGTCTGCGGAGTGGCCAATGGAATGTCAAACCAGATTGAATCTTTAGGTTCTTCATCAAATTTTCCGTAATCGTTTGCTGTTCTGGAATCACTTCCAGTTCTACCATACTCCCACTACTGTTTTCTGAAAAAATCCATTTTTGTTAAAACTGTGGAGAGTCAAGAACAATATCACTATTGATCTTCCAGATGGTAGAAATTCAACCCTCGTCATAGCCTGGGTCAACCCGCAAACAGCCATTACAGAAACGTGCCTTGAGTTGTCCAGAGTCTGGTTTTAAGCATAAGCCAGACAACTCCCCGTACCTTAACATCGTTAAGATACGAACTGTTCTATATCCAATACAGAAACAGAGACACTGATTTAATTGAACCAGATTCAAATCATGCAGCTGTCTCCAGTGCATGTCAATTAAATGGAAAAAGGCCGATCAGCGTTACTCAACATAGGAATGCTTCCAATTATGAGTAACCTGAAAGAGAAGCAAGTTCTCTTAATCATTACTATCAACTGAATACCATCCGCAAATATCTACATCTTCGATCACCTTGAAGAATCCCGATACTTGCAACACCTGGTTCTCTACTTTATTCATATACCTACAACTTCTCAAAACTTGGACCTTGTGTTTCTACAAAACACCTGTCTAAGAACTAGAGAAGTCATAAGTAACCTGAATATAGTACGAGGACCAACCCCTCTGTCCTAATGGACACTGGACAATATACAATACTCTGTATAAGTCCCTTGAGTCTGACAACTCAATCCTTGTGTGTCGTAGGTTGAAAACTGTACTATGGTTATGAAGAATTACACTGCTGTTTAATACTCCTTAACTAACCATCCACTGATATAGGTAAATGTCATAGACATAATTTCAAAAAGGTATATCTCACTCTATGAAAATAGACATACATATATATCAATTTGAAATTGGTGTATAACAGCGGATATTCAAAACCAAATATTTGCCGTCCGGCAAACAACCCAGGTGACTTCCTCAAATATCAGCGATTACAACGAATCCCGATATAATAAGGACAATCACCTAATTCCCAATAACTTACTCCCACTCATCATCTGTAAAACCATACAGATGTGAGAATCATACCTGGTAAATACATACCGTGGAGCAAGTGCTAATTGGGAAATCAGTTTTCTTTAACAGTATACAGTGAAACTGAAACATTAAAATATTTCGTAGGGGTATCCTGGTATTCCTAGTAATGCCTCTTCCATTATCCAGATTCGCAACTGTAACCGTATAATTCATTGCCATCTCTCCAAATCTCTTTATATGTCTTTAGTCATTACCTTCTGTACACCCTTTTAGGCCAAATGGTTTTCTTCCTTCCCTACCGTTCGGCACCAGCCTATGGTTTGGAAGAAGACTATCCAATAAGCATAATGGGTGTACTGTCCTAATCCTAAGAGTACTCACAAAGCGAGAGAAGGTGAAGATAAAAGACAACCGAATAAACCTTATTCCTATTTCTCCTGAACCAGAATCCATCCCCGAACTGGAACAAGTTCCTTTCGAGTTCGTATATAACCATACGATGGAGTATCCAAATAACCGTGGATCTTCGTAGTGATACGGAGTGTTCTGGAGAAATACAAAGGTGAAGTGGGAGTGGTAACGAAATACTTGGTTTGGTCATGAATAGCAGTCGTAGTTTACTTTGCCCTCTTACTAATCCCTTTCTTTGTCTTTACTTAATACCTTCTGTACACCATCGTCACGCTAATTGGTTTTCTTCATTCCCTACCGGTCGGCACCAGCCTATGGTCTGGAAGAAGACTATCCAATTTGCGTAATAGGTGTACTGTCTCCTAAACCAAGGAGCACTCACAACGTGAGAGAAGGTAAAAGGAAAAGAAAACTGAATAGTCCTATTCTTTTTCTCCAGAATCGGAAACCATTCTCGAATAAATTCCTTCGAGTTCGTATATAACCATACGATGGTTTTGTCCAATGGAAGAGGACGTTTGTAGTAATATGGGATGTCCTGGAGAAAAGGGTAAAAGTAAGAGTGGCAATGAGGTTTGCAACTCTGACAATCCAAAAGCCAGTGTCTAAGAAGGTTCGGTTAACTTGGTCACTGAGTCATAGTCTAGGGTCGGGTCATGGTCGCTGCCAAAGAGAGAGAGAGAAAAGAAACACTCAGCGTGCACTCTAACCTAGATCAGAATGGTTACCAATTTATCTAATCTGGAAACCTCCCACTGTACCGTCGAATTCTCCTCCAAACCTGAAAGAAGAATTAGTCGGGATCACCCGAGGAGTAAGCTAACTAATCAGTGGGAATCGGGATCCAACTATCATCGCATGATAACGTGACGGACTTCGCTCACGTTATCACACTCCAGAAGGTATGCGCATATCTGGCAAGTTTCAGTTTCTTTAGAAACTCTCGATGCGATTTCTGCCCCATGCTCTTATGACCTTGGCATGAGGTCAAAATGTCATAAGTCACATGTTAAGTTCTACCCATCATTATCCAGGTTAATTTGAACCCACCCATACATACCCTTGACGTAGGCCAAAATAATTGTACGACTGTCCCAAACCAACGCATTCTATCTATGCAACAGATAAATATTCGGCAGCTACCAATCACTATGCCTAGGCGTGAGGTCAAAATACATAGCTTGAATACTACCGAATATTTAACTGAAATGATGGAGGGCTACGAATGGTTTCTGGCGAAAAACCTTTAACTTAATGAACTTGATATCGTTGAAGGAACTGGATAGCTTTATAAAAATATAGTGGCGAAAACCTTTGCTAAAGAGGTCACTCCCGGTGAAGGGATCTCGGCTCTTTCCCCGTAGAATAGGGTGCAGGATATTCCAACTGAATACCACGATGCAAAGCAAAAGTAAATGACTATAGTGAAGTCATTGCCCTGACGCAAACTTCTGTCCAAGGGGTCACTCCCGGTGAAGGGATCTCGGCCCTTGCCTCGTCGACTGAGGTGCTGGATATTCATAACCGAATACCGCTGTGCAAAACAAAAGAGAGCGTCCTTGCAATAATAACTTTTTGAAAAATTGTTCCAACAACATCAGAATTGGTTTGTTTAACTTGCATTGATCCGAATCAATACAGTCCCATCAATTGATTACACCACAAAGAACGAAATATAATGATGTACGTATATGCCATCCGCATTCGCTACTGGGTCCCGTCATTACCCGTTAGGTTAGCTAACTAACGACAGAGCGGGGACTGGACTAGCGCGGATGCAAAACATATACAACATCTACTAGTATATATATCAATATATAATATTCGCTTAAGGCGTGATAAAATGCAACATCATAGAAATGTAATAAGCATCACAGAACAATACAGATATCTGGGATCTTCGGGTTTCACAGAGCCGCTACTGAAACCCGACGTTCCCCTGGTCGTGTGGATAGCCTGTGCAATGAAACCCTAGACCCCTACGGGCGCGGCAAGTCGCTCGCCAAAACCTGAAGCGAGGCAGCCCCTTTCAGCTACGTGAATGGGCCACCCAGCACTTCACGGAATCCGGTAACTTGGGCACCCCTCCTGGGTCAACCTATACCCCCTACGAGTGCGGCAAATAGCCCGCCAATTCTAGAGTAAAGCCCCCTCCGTCTCAATGCCATGAGATGCGGGCCCGTTGCCCTCTAGAACCCGGCTACCCGTGCATCCCTCCGCGGGGTAATCCTAGTACAGAAAGTAAAATATACATACAACGGGTACATCGACCTCACCCCGGTCGTGCCCCAAAAGAATAATATACAAACAGGCAGTGACGGCAGTCCACATGTCGGACGCTCGCCCCGCAATATCAAATGTACATAATATAACAAAATCTGTACTAACATTGCATCCAGGCTATCCCCACCGACCGATCCGCAACATCACAACACAACACAGAACATCATCGTGAATGTCACGTTCGCAAATCCGTCTAACCGGGCTATAGCAGTTAGACAGGATTTACCGATCAAGTGACATTCACGGTCGCAGATAAAATGTAAATACTGTGAACTAATGTGTTTAAAACTTTTAGATCGATCAAAATTTACCAAATGGGCCCCAAGCATTACTGTAGCACTTAAAGAAATTCTGGGCCCAAAAAGAATAATCCAAAACCCCTATTTTCAACCCAGAAGCCCACTGGAAAAAATGGTGAACTGAAGCTTAATTCCTGCGGTGGAACCGCGGCCAAAGTGCGGTTATGGCCGCGGTTCCGCGGCCCTATTGAAGGATCATGTCACCAAATTTTTACAGTGAGCTTACAAAACCCTGCACATCATTCTGCAACAACCTGAAAAATTTTTGGAGCAAAAAAAATTTCGACAGAGAACTGATATACATGAAAATGCGGTTTTGGAATTTTGTTCGATCGAAAATGTAAACACATTAGACCAAGCTAGACTAGGTTAATGGCGAGACTCTGATACCATTGTAAGTGCACGGCGGCGCCCCGGCCGTCATCCCGAGGCCAAAATGCGGAAGCATTAATTTACTTTAATTTTTGAACCGGCACCACCGCGCACTAAAATCCCGGATCGGGCCATTAAACTAAATCTAGCTAACTAAAGAACGAGTTGAGAGATATACCGAGTGATCCATACGCTCCGGTCTTCTCGTCGTCGTCCCGATCTCCCGCGGAATCTCCGGTCTCCATCACGTCGCCGGAAGGGCACCACATCGCCGGCTTCTTTTACAGGCTCCCGCCTCTGGTCCGAGGCAACTCGGGCACGAAGTTGGCGAGTCGACGTGCCCAAGATTTGCTGTAGAATGTGTAGTGCTCTTTGTCTCTATTGGGGTAGAGGAAGTTGCCATATAGTGGAGGTATGAGATATATGCTTTTGGAGGAGGAGCTAAATGGATTTTGTGAAGCCAAAAGAACAAAATTTTCCTCACAAAAATATGGGACAGCCCCCATCTTCCTTTGGCCGACCATTCTTTTTTGGAGAAAATGAGTGAGAGAGAAAGAAAAGAATGGGTGATCATGAAAAGAAATGATCACAAGCTTAATCCAACACTCCATCAACAAAAAGCCAAGTCATGATCAACTCAAGAAAGTCAATGGATGGTGCAACCATCATGACTTAACAACATGCAAAAACAACCCTCCAAAATGCTTATTTGCACAATTGCAAATAATCTCTCTTCCACCAATCTTTGGCCAATGAAAGATACAAAGGAAAATGGCCGAAACGGAAAACAAACTGGCAACTCCAGAAAACTGATCCCGTAATAAATCACAGGAAAACCCCGATACTGTGTATACACACCCGCATCTGTATTTCGACCGAATACAAATGCAAAGAGACAAAATCTACACTGTACAATACTAGGATCCGGCTTAAACCAAAGCCCGCTAGTATTAACCGTCCGATCAGAATTCGTGCAATACCGCACGTATCTGATCGAACCCTGCCATATCTCCATACGGCCTCTACAGCGTTTTGCCCGAAACTTGAGCAACTGGTCTGTGGGGGACTCTAAAGACTCGTCAATACTATGGCTGTGGATTTAACCCCTAGCACGTCAGAGGTATTAGCCATACATGACGGGCCACCAGCTATTGACCAAAAGGGATGTCTGTGATCGAACTCATCCTAACACCCTACTGAGCCTGTCAGTGACAATATCCGTACAGTCCGGTCCGTTCGTTTATGAGCATCGCATGGCGGGCCTAGGGGGTTGGTAAAAGTCAGACCCCCAAAAGCGGTACAAGTCGTGTCGGAGTGTAGCCCAGAACACCCTGAGATACTACTGGAATACCTACCAGTAAATCTCCTGCCTTGGCCAAGGACTTCGTGCAAGGGCTCTCCTAGACACAGCGCGACCTCACCCCCAATACCGGGAGAGACGAACCCCTGAAGATCCGCTCACTGCCTCCATGTGGCTCGGGACTGTACCCAACAAAAACCTGTTTGCACGTCTCCTTTGAGCGTGGTAGGGTAGTAATCAAAGTATAGTGGGAACTCACACGAGACAAATGACGATCCTCAGGTCGATGAACTAACCTGTACACATGTCACCAGGGAACTGCTATCTGACGTCAGGTATAAGACCAACTAGCATGTTCCCGGCGAGTCCTGTCCGGTGTACTCATAACCCAATGAGCACCTGTATACATCTTAGGTGAACCAACTGACACCAGTGGCTTGTGAGACCGGCCACCGCCCCTCGTCGGGGTCTCGACTGTATACACTAGTCTACTCTGGAGTATCGATGCCCTGTCTCGAAACTCCCACGACTATGGACCATTTAAGGATGTGCTTATAGACTACCAGCTCTCACGTATATGATCGCCCTTATACTGCTGGCAGTCAATCAGGAATCCTAAGGGCTCTATCAACGTATAATAGTGACCTGTAAGGTCACCTAAAGCAGTACACGATGATAAAGGTAAACTAGATAGCATACTATCATCTTGAGTAAGACCGTCCTACCGGAATAGGTCCTCCCTCAATCATTGCAATCACGTGCCTGTGATCCAATAATTGACTCTGAGGGCACTATCTCCAACATAAAGGCCCTTCAATTCCCAGCTTATTACCTTTTTAATGCATTTTAATTCATCATTTTAATTCAAAAACCCACACAGAGGGTTTCTCTGGTTCGGGCGAAACGATGTAGAGGCCGTATGGTTTTACGGCAGGGTTCGATCATATACGTGCACTTGCATGATTCAGAAAAATAATACTAGTGGGGTTTGGTTAAGCCGGATCCTAGTATTATATTGTTGGATTATTTTCGTCTCATTGTATTCGTATTTTTCGGAATACGGATGCGGGTATATATATACGGATGATGGGCATTCTTGTAATTTATTACAAGATTGTTTTCTAGAAGATTACACCTCATTATGTTTATTAACCATTTAGGTTAAATGGTTAATTGAGGTGGAGGAATGAGTGTGCTTAGCTTTAATTCAAGCATGCTACTTAGTGACTCATGGTGGTGCCTCATGGGGTGACTCATTGTGTGACTCATGACACTATTCTAGCATGCTTGACATTTGTTGTGGTGGTGAGACATTTGTGAAGACTTGAGATAATTTTTTCTTTAGTGGCTTCATTCTTTTCACACTCACACGACACTTCGCTTTTTCTTATGTTGAGCTCTAAGCTTCACACTCTCATCTCTCATGGCTTCTTCTTCTTCCTCCATCCTAACCATCTCATGTGTTCAGAAACCTAGAGTGTTTAGAGACAAATTAATCCCTCATTAGACTCTACATCATCTTAGCTATCTAGTTTAGCTAAATAGATACCCTAGTTACTTCGGTTATGAAGTAGGAGCTCGATTCATAGACTCTCGGATGGATCATCTTCTATGGAGGGAGACCGGCGACCAAACTTGATCATGGTGGCCACTAGGAGCTTGGAAAGTGGTTAAAGACTGAAGGACATGGATCCTTCGGTATAACATTCCAAACTCTTTTCATTGCTTGCTAGATTTAGGGTTAATGGTCGATCCGTATTCGGAGGTTGTGGTAGCGCCGGTTTAGAAAAATTTTGTTCCGCATTCGGCCACGGTTTGATAGCCAGGGCACTACCATTACCCAACATGGTATCAGAGCCAACCCTTTAACCATTTTCGAAAACACAATTCCAAATTTCTGGTTTCTGCCGATTTTTAAAAGTTGTCAAAAAATTATTCACAGAGTCTCAAAAATTCGTGCAGGGTATTTTAGAAGCTGACAAGAAAATTGTGCACAAGATCGTTTCAAACCGCCGCGTAACCGCCGCATTTGGTGCCTATTTGCGGCGGTTTCGCGGCCGTTTAGTGGTCTCTGTGCACAAATTTTCTTGTGGTGCTCTATTGTTTGGAAATGTGGTTTCTGGGGTATTTTTTATTTGGCCCAGATTTGTTTGAGTACTAGATTGCCCTTGGGGACAATATGAAAGCTTTTGTCGATCGAAATTTTAAACGCGTAAGTTTACAATACATGTATTACTATCTGCGACCGTGAACGTCATTAGAGCGGTACAACTCGTCTAATTGCTATATGCTCTTTTAGACGGGTTTGCGAACATGACATTCACGTTGATGTTCTGTGTTGTGCTGTGGTTGTGGTTGGATCATCGTGGTTGATAGACATGTGGTGCAATGATAGTACAGTTTAGATTCAGTTTATACATTTGATATTGCGGGGCGAGCGTTCGACATGTGGACTGTCGTCTTTGCCTATTTGTATATTATTTGTTTGGGGCACGACCGGGTTGAGGTCGATGCCACCCTTGTACTTATTTTCTTTTCTGTGCTAGGATTACCCCAAGGAGGAGTGCATGAATAGCCGTATTCTAGAAGGCAACGGGTCTGCATCTCATGGCGTTGAGACGGAGGGGACCTTACTCTAGAATTGGCAGGTTATTCGCCGCATTCATAGGGGGTACAGGTTGACCCAAGGTGGGGTGCACAAGTTACCGGATCCGTGATGTGATGGGTGCCCATTCACTTTGTTGATTGAGATTGCCTCACTTCTGGGATTGGCGGGTAACTTGTCGCACTAGCAGGGGTCTAAGTTTTCATTGCACAGGCTATCCACACGACAGGGAACGTCGGGTCTTATTTGCAGCTCAAGAGAAACCCGAGGCTTCAGGATTATCCACCACTCTATGTTGCTTGGCTGAGATTCTGTGATGTTGCTTTATATCATGCCTGGGACGATTGTTATATATATATTTATATACACTAGTAGATATTGTATATGTTTTGCACCCACGCTAGTCCAGCCCCCGTTCTGCCGTTAGTTAAGTAACCTAACGAGTGATGACGGGGCCCAGTGGCGAATACGGATGGTGTAACAACTCCAAATTTTTGTGTACATAAAATTGTTTAAAAGTTAATGTACACTTATGGTATTTACAATTCCTGTGAGTACTATAAGTATTTGATTAAATTTAGAACAACAAGAAAGCCACTTGTAGCTCATTGGTAAAGCCTTGCACTGCTGAACCATAGCACCAGAGTTCAAATCCCATCAGCCGCATAATCTTTTTATTTAATTTTCTTTTAACCTTTTAGAAGCCCAAGAGTCTGCACGTGCAACACACGTAATAGGGTAAGTTATAGAATAATCAAACATGTGAACTGTAGAATATCAAACGACCCCGACCCAATACCCCAACACCGACCACACCCGTTGGATTTGGGCCGGCGGCATTTGATATGGGGCCGGCGACGTCGGTCTCCCCATCCCAAATGCCCTCAAATTTCACCCCCTGCAACGTTTGGCCTACCCCACTACTCCTTTATTGCTTGTTTACTCTGAATTAATCCATAGAGCAATAAAATGCCCATTTAACCTCATTTTTAATGCAAATTTAAATGCATTTTTTCATCACCCTTAAACCTAAATTGTCCTATAAATACCCACTCCATTTTTCATCCCTTCACACTGAAAATTCTATACCAAAACTCTCAAGAAATTTCTAAGTTCCCATAGCGTGCAAGTGGAGTTAACAAAGGGCAAAACTCCGACGAAGTTCCGGAGACGATACAAGAAGTTTCCGGCAATGAAACGAAGCACCGACGAATCCTAGATCTGCTCCTACCTCTCCCCTCTCATCAAAGCCAGTAAGTCCCCACTCTCTCTCTCTTGCTAATCCCAAACTCTTCATTCTTAAAACGTGTCGGAAGCGGAGTTATCTGGCTTCCGATTCTTTTTTTTTTAAATACAACTTTTTCTTAAATAACGAACCTACAACTTTTGATATATTGTTTAGTAATTATTAACAAAGACAATATAACAAGTTTTACTTCAAAATAATAACCGCAGCAAGTTTTATTCCACTTTTACATTAAAATACCTTTATGTTTCAATTCGACATGCTTATACCTTTTAACCGTATTACCTTAGAAAAAACTCATGAGGTAATGACCTATCTCATCACAATACGCATATCTATCATACCACGATGAATCTTGGGATAATAGAATACGGGAAATACGACCTTGCAAATAAATCCCTTTAACTTATAAAAACCGTTTTATTTAAAAGATATATTAAAATATTTTCATGCAATTAAGCCTCTACAACCCATTTTGGGGACCCTGTTTGGGATGGTGTGGATTATCGCACATCCTCAGACTTAGTAGAGTGAGATGCAGACCTCCGCAAGGAACATTCGATCTCGATGGAATTTTTATACATTTTTCTTTAGAAAATGAGATTTTTACAAGAAAACAAATAAAATTATTTTCATTTAATATGTATATATAATTATTACCAAAATACCTATTTTAAATATATATATTATTCCATATTTCCAAAACTCAAGAAAAGAATTCCAATATTACATGAAACTAACATGATGATTCAAACAGTATTCATATTACAAATAAATACCAAATATTATGAAATTAGGTTTTATTCACTAGAAATATCATATTTAAAAAGATACATCAATGAAAACCCTAAGACGATAATTAAATGCTTGAGGTGTATTTTGAAATTATACCAAAACTATTTTTATATAAAACCCCCTCAAGTTATACTAAATTACAATAAGGACCCTAGTAAACATAGGTTTAAGCGGGACCAGTCTCTTAAGCCTCAGGGAGCCGGAGATATGGGTGCTTGCCTATTTAAGGTAAACAACTTAACAAACGGTGTTATCAACACGGTAATTGTCTTGGAAAAAGACACAAATCCTGCCGTCCATGTGCAGCAGTTACTGATAACACCAAAACAATCAGGATTTCAAGTTCTTTTAAAAGAGTCCGACTCAGACTGAGTCTCAACCTAATCAATCTGACTTGAATGTAATTCAAGTACAAACTACAATACTACATGATTCAATATGAATCCATCTATTAAATCTATATCAACCTGTATTGACTGAACCGAACCATGGATATATTCCATTTACATATTCATCCATTATATCCGTTCCATTACTGATATCATAGTTTCGGCAAGTCATCCATCTATACAATTTACAAGACAATACAATATAATCAATGTAATCAAGATATCGCGGGGTTTATAAGAGGTAGATTGGTACGGAAGGTGTTAGAAGTGGCACGAGACTGTAACCATAACACACCTACCCTGAATATCCATTGCCGTTGTACCATGGCTGAACGGTTCCTTGTGTTCTGTATACCTTAGTCTCCGGAATAGTGGGACTCCTCTCGTATACACTGGCATTCTTTTGTACCAAGCTACAAACAACAGCGTTAACACTAAATACAACATTATAACAATATACTCTCTATTCTGTCTATTCCATTCTTGTTTATTTACGGGACTTACCGAGCGATTTATTCGCTGACGACATTCTCTTTCTTCTTCTTTGGAATGTCGTCAGGTGATTCGGACTCACTGGAGATTGAGCCCAGCAGCGAGGACTTGGACCAGTTTGCTGAAGATCCAGAGCTTTAGTTTCACTTGTACATTTCCTTTACATTTCTGTTATGCCACTGTTTAGGCATACACTGGCATTTTCTGTACCAAGCTACAAACAACAGCGTTAACATTAAATACAATATTATAACAATATACTATCTATTCTGTATATTCCATTCTTGTCTATTTACGGGACTTACCGAGCGATTTTTTCGCTGACGACATTCTCTTTCTTCTTCTTTGGAATGTCGTCAGGTGATTCGGACTCACTGGAGATCGAGCCCAGCAGCGAGGACTTGGACCAGTTTGCTGAAGATCCAGAGCTTTAGTTTCACTTGTACATTTCCTTTACATTTCTGTTATGCCACTGTTTAGGTATTGCTTTCATTCCATGTATTTACCTTTCCAGATGTATTGTAAAAAGAATGTTAATAAATAAAGTTGCTGTTCAATTATATCTATTGTATTTGTCTCTTGTGTATGTTACTTATATTGCTTAGATACGCTTAGCGTGTTTACTTCAGAGTAAATACGTAGCGGGCCAGTCGCGTTCCCTTCCCCGTACACTAGGAAGCGGGGCGTGACAGGTGACATATATGTATATCATATTTTCGTTCCTTTATCTAGTGTAATATGCTTAATTGATGGGACTGCGTTGATTCTGATCAATGCAAGGATAAAACAAACCTATTTGATATTGTTGGAACCAAGTTTTAAAAACATACATTACAGACGTTTTCTTTTGCTTTGCACCGTGGTATTCAGTTATGAATATCCTGCACCTCATTCGATGAGGCAAGGGCCGAGATCCCTTCATTGGGAGTGACCCCTTGGGCAGAAGTTTGCGTCAACGTAATAAATTTACTATAGTCAATTCTTTTGTTTTGCATCGTGGTATTCAGTTTGGGATATCCTGCACCTCATTCGACGAGGAAAGAGCCGAGATCCCTTTACAGGGAGTGACCTCTTTAGCAAAAGTTTGCACCACTATATATTTGTAAAACCACTCGGTTCTTTCAACGATATCAAGTTCATTACGTTAAAGGTTTTTCGCCAAAAACCAGTCGTATCCCTCCGTCATTTCAGATTAGTATTGCTTAGTATTCGTGCTACGTTTGTCGTTGCTATTTGCCGAGACGTAGCGTGCGGTAGCTCTGTAATGCTTTTCTGTCACATGGATATATAGATTGGTTAGGACAGTCATACGACTTTGTTGATTATTCGTCAAGGGTTGTGTGGGTGGGTTTAACGCAATCAAGATAATGACGGGTTGAACTTGACTAGGACCTTTTGATTTGTTGATTATTCATCAAGGTCACTTAAGTCCTAGGGGTAAAAATCACACCGGGAGTTTCAAACATACAGGAAACTTGCCAGGCATGCGCATACCTTGTGGAGTGTGGTGACTTGAGTGGATTCTATCAAATTATCATGCGATGATAGTTGGATCCCGATTCCCACTGATAAGTGGGTGTTACTTCTCGGGTGATTTTAGATGATCCTGGCTAATTCTTCCTTTTGGGTTCGGAGGAGAATTCGAGGAAACAGTGGGAGACATACTGATTAGATAAATAAATAACTAATCTAATATAGTTTAGAGTGCACGCTGAGTGTTTCTTTTCTCTCTCTTTGGCCGCTATCTTAACCCGCCCTATACTAAAACTCATGTACCAAGTTAACCGAACCTTCTTAAAACACTTTGGCTTTAGGATTGTCATAGTCGCATATATCGTTGCCGCTCCTACTTTTACACTTTACATTTCTCCGGAACTTTCTGTATCACTACGAAAATCCACATTTATTGGATATGCCATCGTATAATTAGATACGAACTCGAAGAAACTTATTTCAGGTCGAGGATGGTTTCTGGTTCTGGAGAAATAGAATAAGATTATTCTGTTGTCTTTTCCCTTTACCTTCTCTCAGGTTGCAAGAGCTTCTGGTATCTAGGAGAGTACACCTATTGCGCTTATTGGATAGTCTTCTTCCAAACCTTAGCCTGATGCCGAAGGGTAGGGAAGGAAGAAAACCAATTAGCCTAAGTGTAGTGTACAGAAGGTAATGAGTAAAGACATATAAAAGGATTAGAAAGAGGGCAAAAGGATATTGCGACTGCTATCATTCACGACGAAGCCGCGTATATCATCGCCTCTCCTACTTCACCTTTGCATTTCTCCGGAACATTCCGTATCACTACGAAGATCCACATTCATTGGATACGCCATCGTATAGTTACATACGAACTCGAAGGAACTTGTTCCAGTTCGAGAATGGTTTCCGGTTCAGGAGAAATCGAATAGGATTATTTGGGTTGTCTTTTATCTTCACCTTTTCTCAGGTTGCGAGGGCTCCTAGTATTAGGAGGGTACACCTATTACGCTTATTGGATAGTCTTCTTCCAAACCTTAGGCTGTCGCCGAAGGGTATGGATGGAAGAAAACCATTTAGCCTAAGTGCGGTGTACAGAAGGTAATGAGTAAAAGACATATAAAGGGATTGGAGTGAGGGCAGAGGAAATATACGGCTACTGTCATGAATCGGGATAGTGGAAGAGGCATTACTAGGAATATCCGGATACCCCTTCGAAATATTTCCATGTTTCAGTTTCACTGTGCAGTATTAATTGAAAACCGTTTTCCCAATTAGATTCTGACTCCAGGGTATGTATTTACCGGTTTCGATTCTCACATCTGTTAGTTATGTATATGCCCTAGAGGCCATTGTTGTACATATGATGTATATTATAATGGATGCTTGGATATATATATAGAGGACTTTCTTGCTCATCATGATAGTATACTATTTGGTTTCACTTTATCTTAACATGTTAACTTGTATATGTTTACTGTCTTACTCTCACATGTTGATAAAGCCCTTAGGATCTATACTCGACTACTGAGACTATGATGAGATCATACTAGTGGGGCCACGGTAGTCGATGAGTACATCCTATAACTGTTCCTAGTCAAGGGTATATCGAGACAGGGCATCGATACACCAAAGTAGACTAGCGTATACGAATCTTGACCCATATGATGGGCGATGGATGATCCCATATCCATCGGTGTTTGATATCAAAGATGGTGTACGGGTGCTCAGTGGAGACTGGGTACACTGGACGGACTCGCCGAGAACTCCCAGATGGTGATATACCACACGTCAGATGGTAGTTCTCCGGTGATACTGGTACAGGGTAGTCTGTAGAACCGAGATCGTCATAGAGTCTTGTGTGATTCCCACTGTGCTTTGATTTCCACCTTACCACGTCTAAGAGGGCGTGCAAAACGGTAGCTTTTGGGTGCAGTCCCGAATCACATAGAGGTAATGAGTGATAGAAGGGGATTCGTCTCTCCCGGTATAGGGAGTTGATGTTGTGCTGTGTTCGATTGGCTATAGCTGGAAATCTCTGGCCAGGGCTGATATAGAGATTTACTGGTAAGTGTTACCAGTAGTTTCTCGACCCGTTATGAGCCTCACATCGACACAACTTATCGGTTACTGGGGTCTGACGTATACCACCCCTAGACTAGATATGCAACATATCGGACGAAGAGACCGGACTGTACGGGAGTGTTACTGATTGGATTCACAGGAGTATGTATAGGCTAGCTTGTTGATCTTATGATCGCTCAATACCTGGATGGCTGTTACGTTTAGCTGACCGCTTGCAGCTTGTGGGTGTTTGATATGATCATCACGTGTTACCGGCGTATTGAAGATTCTTTAGAGTCCTACACAGAGATTTCTTGACTCAGGAAAAACGGAGTAGGGGTACATATGTGCTATGTGCACGACCGAGAATAATGCGATATGAGATAGCGTATTATATTCTCGCGATATTTAGATATGAGCCGGGTCATCCGATCAAGCGTTGATTCGATGAATCGGTACATGATATATTAGTCGGTTATAATCGATATAGCCGGATTGTCGGATCAAGTGTTGATTCGATAATTTAATGTATAATAATATATATGATATATTGCATTACATTATCTAATATTGGCTCACTTTATTATTTCATTTTCTCACCGGGTAATATATTGATATATATGCGATATATGTTAATTGTATTATTTTCTTTTGTTTCAAATGCATAATATATATGTGATATATATTATTGCAACATAATATGATTACTAATGAAACATGTTTAGTGGAGATTAAACAAGGTTAGGATTTGAATTGTGTTAGTTCTTTCATGCACCTTCTAGAAGGTTTTTCTTTTGTCATGAGTTAAGATATTATGCTTGATATTTTCTTATAACTCATTCTTTAACTCAACCCAAAGCCTAGCCTTAGTTAATTCTCTACATGGGTTAGCCTAGTCATGGTTGATCATGGTTACATTATTAATCATATATCATTTCATTATTCATCACAAAAGGATTTAATTCATATTTCATTTTCTTCTTCAACCTTGAGATTTGAGAAAGCTTACTAGGTTTTCATTTTGTGATGATTAAGAGTGAGAATTTGATATAAAAAGAAAGCATAAATACTACTCCATCATCCTCATCTAATCTAGCCAATTAGATTAGGGTGTTCATCTCATTAGAGTGAGAGAGCTTGAGTTATAGAAACTTCGACGTAGATCATCAGAGAAAAGGAACACTATAAGCTAGCATGGATCGTTCGAGTCGTGGAGCCTTTCTTGAGTCCGGGAGATCGTGGATCGCGGCGAAGGGACTTCTACTCGGAGCTTATGAAGCGAAAGAGCGGACTACAAATGTTGTAATCCCTCACTTTTAGTTGTAAAGATGTTTACTTGCATGTTAAACCCTAATAATCTAGCAAAGGTCCCAGCTTTGGGTTGTTCGGCACGTCTAAATTTTTATTCGGGCATGGTTGATGCCTTATAGACCTTCATAAGAGTGCCTAGGAACCCTACAAGTGGTATCAGAGCTTAGCTAGAGCATTAGGCGACGTGTATACGAAGTTAAAACTCCGATCGAACCCCGAAACACCGATTTTGACCCCCTCTCTGGACAATTTTTAAAAATGTGATTTTTTCTGTATTAAAAATACTAAAAAAATTCAGCAGGGAATTATAAATATCACTGTGGAAAACGAGAAGGTAAATTATACGGACCGCCGCGGAACCGCGGCAATACCTTGCTTGTGCCGCGGATCCGCGGCCATACAGTTGGATTTGGCTTTTCTTTTGGCACAGTAATATCCGTAGCTGTTAGTGCATATTTTTGGGTATTTTTAATCTGACTCAAGTGTTGAGCGTTCTGGGGATTATTTTGAATTCGTTGATTCGATCAGAAAATTTAATTTCGTTCTTTTTCCGGATAATTTAGAAACTGTTAAAATGTTCGAACGGATATCATTAACTCATTTTTTCCCGGCACGAAAAGCTTTCAAGTGTTGAATTTTTCTTGGGTTTAAATCTTTCGGAAAAATGTGCAAGTAACGCGGTGGTCCTTCTAGAAGAATACAAACCCTAACTCGATTATGATACCGTCTGAACCGCCTCTAAACCTTAGGGTTTGGGGTAGTACTGCGTGCTACATGTGAGGCGTTGGCTTGACCCTTCTACGGCTGGACCATTGGTACTATGACGTATTCTGGGATTATTTGAACTCCGCTCAAGTGTTGAGCTATTTAGGAAATTTTGGGTATTTGATTATCCGATCGGAAAGTTTAATACTGTCTATTTATCTGGAATGTGATACAATATGTGGAATTCATATAGTTAGGCATGAAATGCGAATTATGTGATATTTCGGATTTATGATGTCTAAAGTGGTTGTGGATTCCAAATGTTGCAATTTCTTTTCTGTGATCGTAAGTGTAGTATGTAGTTGTATTGCCGGTTTTCGTTGCTATACATAAACGACGATCGGTGTATGCATACTTACTTACGTTGATGATATGAGATATTATGTGTTGCTATGATATGTTATATTGGATCGTCGTGTTTTGAATAGCCGGGGGTTTTATGTGAGATGAGGGTTTTTATTGTCATTCATGTAAAATTTATTTGTATGTAATATTCTTTTATTGGGGTACTTCCGGGATGAGGTTGATGTCACCATTGTATATTATTTACTTTTCCGCATTAGGTAGACCCAAGGAGGGGAGCACAAGTAATCGGGTTCTAGGGTCCAGTGGGAGGCCATCTCAAGGAGTCGAGACCGGGTCTCCTAACCGTAGAATTGGTAGTGTTACTTGCCGCTCTCGTAGGGGTCTAGGGATGTGGGTTTGGCTATTCATCGCGGCCGTGGAATCCGTGTTTTATACAGGCTCGTATTAAAACACGGATATTCTAGTATATCCAATATTTCATATATGTTCTTCTGCTGCAATGTTCTGTGATGAGATCATATTACTGCCTGAAACGAATGCTTATACTATATATATGTGCTGATATAAATATTACTGTTTTCGTTTCTTCTGTGATGCTTAAGAAGCATAAGCTGATGGGATTTATTAATGAGATTAATAAAAAGAAAAGAAACCTAAAAGATGTTGTAGAATCAAAACTTTATAAAAAGGGTAGCTACAGTTTTGCTTTGCATAGCGGTATATATGATATACCCTGCACCTTATTCGATGAGGAAAGTGCCGAGATCCCTTCACCGGGAGTGATCTCTTTAGCGAAACTGGCAGATGCTACAAACTCGCAGTTTAGTTTTTGACAGCTTATATAGTTTTAGCTTTGCACAGCGGTATATATGATATATCCTGCACCTTATTCGATGGGGAAAGAGCCGAGATCTCTTCACCGGGAGTGACCTCTTTAGCGAAACTAGAAAAGCCTAAAAAACACTCCTTTTCAAAATCACTTGTTTCTATAACGATATCAAGTTCATTACGCTCATGGTTTTCTGAAAAACCTGCGTAGCCCTTCGTCATTTCAGATAAGTGATATTTAGTATTCGTGCTGCGGTAGTTTGGCATGCGTCTAGGCGTAGTGTACGGTAGCTGATTATTACTTATCTGTAGCATGAGATGCGATTGGATTAGGGTATTCGTACGGCGTTGTTTGGCATGCGTCAAGGGTCGTACGGGTAGGTTTAATTCAATCACGAAATATACGGGTTGAACTTGACTAGCGGACTATGGGTTGTTTGGCATGTGTCAAAGTCATAGCATGCTAGGGGTAAAAGCATTATCGGGTATTTCAAGTGTTGAAATTTGCAATGAGATTGCATACCTCCTATGAAATAGTTGGATCCCGATACCCACTGCGAGTAAGAGTTACTCCTGGGAGAGTTTTACACAGGATAATTAGCCGATCAAGTAGGTGTCTAGAAAGATGTTAACGGGGTTATGACTCTAGAAAAACGAGGTTTATTTTAATTAAGTCCGTACGAGAGCACGGGGAACCTCCCTCAAGTACCGACACTGATCTGGCTGAAAGATTGACGAAATTGTAGGGTGTAATTAATCCCGGCTAATCTTACCTTTTAGGGTTTGAAGGAAGATTTGATAAAAACAGTGGGAGACATCCTGATTAGATAAGATAATAACCAATCTAATCTTGCAAGAGCATACGCTAAAGTATTTTCTTCTCTCTCTCTCTCCAGGTAGCGACCATGTCAGGCCATAATCAAGATAATAAAATGGATGTATTGACTGAACCTGCTTATTATACTGAGAAAGAGATCGTTAGCCCCGTTCATTCTTATAAGAGTTATAAGACTGAACAGGAAATAGGAGAATATTTGGATTCTCATGCCGCCCAAACAAAGAACATGCATACTGATGTATCTTTTTCGAGTGTGTTAGTTATTGAGAACTATTTCTCAGTTCACCCTACGTCCTGGGTATTAGATACCGGATCGGGATCCCACATATGTAAATTGTTACATGGGCTACGTAAAGGTAGAGTACTGGAAAAAGGTGATCATTCCGTTCAAGCAGCGAATGGTGCAAGTATTGCAGCCAAAGCAGTTGGCGAATATCACCTAGTATTACCAAGTCGTAATACACTGATTCTGAATGAGTGCTATTATATACCGAACATGATGTGCAATATTATATTAGTTTCTTTATTAAGTAAAGAAGGATATAATTTTGTAGTAAAGGATAATGTTATGAACATATTCCTAGATCAAAAGTTGATTGCATCAGACTCGTTACATAATGGCATATTCATTCTCAATCAAAATACAGTCCTCAATATACAAAATACACACAAGAGGAAGAATTCAGAAATGAACGAATCCTTCTTATGGCATTGTAGACTTGGTCATATCAATACGACACGACTAGCTAAGTTACATAAGGATGGATATTTGAATCCGTTCGAATTATCATCTTATGATAATTGCCATTCATGTCTCAAAGGCAAAATGACCAAAGCTCCGTTTAGTGGACACGGAGAAAGAGTTACGGAATTCTTAGGACTGGTACACAGTGATGTATGCGGTCCTATGTCTATGCATGCCAGGAACGGTTCTTCCTACTTCATTACAATCACTGACGATCTCTCTAGATACAGACATGTGTTCCTGATGAGACACAAGTCTGAAGCTTTTGAGAAATTCAGAGAATATAAGCACGAAATAGAGAACCAAACGGGCAAAAGTATTAAGATCATTCGATCTGATCGAGGAGGTGAATACTTAAGCAATGAGTTCCTAGATTATCTAAAAGAGAATGGGATTCTCTCTCAGCTTACTCCTCCTTATACACCACAACACAACGGTGTATCGGAATGGAGGAATCACACCCTATTAGATATGGTGCGCTCTATGATGAGCACTGCTGAGTTGCTTATTTTCTTCTGGGGATATGCGCTTGAGACAGCCATAGACCTATTGAATAGGGTTCCCACCAAATCTGTGCCAACCACTCCATATAAGATATGGAAAGGAAAGAGACCATATCTTAATTATATTAAGATATGGGGTTTTCCGGCCTATATCAAAAGACAAAATCCGGACAAACTTGAGGCAAGATCTGTCTTATGTAAGTTTGTAGGATATCCCAAAAATTCACAAGGGTATATCTTCTACCACCCCGAGGAACAAAAGGTGTTTGTTTCTCGACATGCCACTTTCTTAGAAAAAGGTTTTTTTATGAAACAGAATAGTAGCATTGAGGTAGAACTGGAAGAGATTCCAGCGACACAAACTATAACAGAAGACTTGGTAGAACCAGAGGATTCAGTAGTACCCGACGAACCTCAGCCTCTCCGCCGATCTAGTAGGGTTTCTCATCCACCTGAGAGATACTACGGTTTTCTCATTGATGGTGGAAGCGAGGATTGCATCATGGAAGATGATGACCCAACTAGTTTCGAGCAGGCCATCACGAGTGGTGACTCTGTGAAATGGCTGGATGCAATGCGATCTGAGATGGAATCCATGTACACCAACAAAGTATGGACTTTGGAAAATTCTCCTGAAGAGGTAAAACCCATTGGGAGCAAGTGGATCTTTAAAAAGAAAATTGGTGTAGATGGAAAAGTTGAGACTTTCAAAGCTAGACTTGTTGCAAAGGGTTTTCGTCAATGGCCAGGTGTGGATTATGACGAAACCTTTTCACCAGTGGCTATGCTTAAGTCCATCCGGATCTTACTTGCCATTGCTGCATACCATGACTACGAAATCTGGCAAATGGATGTTAAGACCGCCTTTCTAAACGGTGATTTAGAAGAGTGCGTGTACATGACTCAGCCAGAAGGCTTCGTAGATAGTGGGAGCAGCGGAAAGGTGTGCAAGCTGCTTAAATCCATTTATGGGTTAAAACAAGTATCGCGGAGTTAGAACATCTGTTTTGATGTTGTAGTCAAAGAGTTTGACTTCATCAAAAATATAGATGAACCTTGTATCTATAAGAAGATAGCAGAGAGTAAGGTTGTCTTCCTCGTATTGTACGTCGAAGACATACTCTTGATAGGAAATGATGTTTCTATGCTGCAATCAGTCAAGCTCTTGTTATCACAAAGATTCTCAATGAAAGATCTAGGTGATGCCTCTTGCATATTGGGAATCATGATCTATAGAGATAGATCTAAACGGATACTGGGATTGTCCCAATCCAGGTACATTGACACCATACTAAAGAGGTTTAGTATGGAAGAATCCAAGCGTGGTAACCAACCCACGATCTCTGGACCCACTCTCTCCAAAGAGATGTCTCCCAAGACTGATTTGGAGAGAGCTCGCATGCAAGGGATACCCTATGCTTCGGCAGTAGGCTCTATCATGTATGCGATGCTATGTACCAGACCTGATGTAGCATACTAACTAAGTGTAGTGAGTCGGTATCAAGCAGATCCTGGAGAGAATCGCTGGACAGCTGTGAAGAACATTCTCAAGTACTTACGAAGGACTAAAGAGATGTTCTTGGTGTATGGTAACAGAGAACTCCAGGTGGAGTCCTTTACCGATTCCAGCTTCTAAAGTGATAAGGACGACTCTAAGTCGCACTCGGGATTTGTCTTTACCCTCAATGGAGGGGCGGTATGTTGGAAGAGTTCCAAACAGGATACCGTTGCAGACTCGACGATGGAGGCTGAATACATCGCTGCCAACGATGCTGCCAAAGAGGCTGTCTGGAGAAAGAAGTTCATTAGTGAACTTGGTGTGGTTCCATCCATTGAACATCCAATACCTCTGTATTGCGATAACAATGGAGCTGTGGCTTTGGCCAAGGAACCCAGGTCCCATCAAAAGCCCAGACATATTCTGAGGCGGTATCACCTGATCAGGGAGATAGTTGATCGCCGGGAGATCGAGGTCAGGAAAGTAGATACGAAGAACAACATTGCGGATCCACTCACGAAGGCCATTCCCCAGATACAATTTGAGAGATTATTCGGGATGCTAGGTACGAGATACTACAGCAGCTGGCCTTAGTGCAAGTGGGAGATTGTTAGTTATGTATATGCCCTAGAGGCCATTGTTGTACATATGATGTATATTATAATGGATGCTTGGATATATATAGAGAGGACTTTCTTGCTCGTCATGATAGTATGCTATTTGGTTTCACTTTATCTTAACATGTTGACTTGTATATGTTTACTGTCTTACTCTCACATGTTGATAAAGCCCTTAGGATTTGTACTCGACTACTGGGACTATGATGAGATCATACTAGTGGAGCCATGGTAGTCGATGAGTACATCCTATAACTGTTCCTAGTTGAGGGTATATCGAGACAGGGTATCGATACACCAGAGTAGACTAGCATATACGCATCTTGACCCATATGATGGGCGATGAATGATCCCATATCCATCGGTGTTTGACATCAAGGATGATGTACGGGTGCTCAGTGGAGACTGGGTACACTGGACGGACTCGCCGAGAACTCCCAGATGGTGATATACCACACGTCAGATGTCAGTTCTCCGATGACACTGGTATATGGTAGTCTGTAGACCCGAGATTGTCATAGAATCTTGTGTGATTCCCACTGTGCTTTGATTTCCACCTTACCACGTCCAAGAGGGCGTGCAAAACGGTGGCTTTTGGGTGCAGTCCCGAATCACATGGAGGCAATGAGCGATAGGAGGGGATTCGTCTCTCCCGGTATAGTGAGTTGATGTTGTGCTGTGTTCGATTGGCTATAACTGGAAGTCCCTGGCCAGGGCTGATATAGAGATTTACTGGTAAGTGTTACCAGTAATTTCTCGACCCGTTATGAGCCTCACATCGACATGACTTATCGATTACTGGGGTCTGACATATACCACCCCTAGACTAGATATGCAACATATCGGACGAAAAGACCGGGCTGTACGGGAGTGTTACTAATTGGATTCACAGGAGAATGTATAGGCTAGCTTGTTGATCTTCTGATCGCTCAATACCTGGGTGGCTATTACGTTTAGCTGATCACTTGCAGCTTGTGGGTGTTTGATATGATCATCACCTGCTACCGGCGTATTGACGATTCTTTAGAGTCCTACACAGAGGTTTCTTGACTCAGGAAAAACGGAGTAGGGGCACATATGTGATATGTGCATGACCGAGAATAATGCGATATGAGATACCGTATTATATTCTCGCGATATTTAGATATGAGCCGGGTCATCGGATCAAGTGTTGATGCGATGAATCGGTACATGATATATTAGTCGGTTATATTCGATATAGCCGGATTGTCGGATCAAGTGTTGATTCGATAATTTAATGTATAATAATATATATGATATATTGCATTACATTATCTAATATTGGCTCACTTTATTATTTCATTTTCTCACCGGATAATACATTGATATATATAAGATATATGTTAATTGGATTATTTTCTTTTGTTATAAATATATAATATATATGTGATATATATTATTGTAACATAATATGATTACTAATGAAACATGTTTAGTGGAGATTAAATAAGGTTAGGGTTTGAATTGGGTTAGTTCTTTCATGCACCTTCTAGAAGATTTTTCTTTTGTCATGAGTTAAGATATTATGGTTGATATTTTCTTATGACTCATTATTTAACTCAACCCAAATCCTAGTCTTAGTTAATTCTCTACATGGGTTAACCTAGTCATGGTTGATCATGGTTAAATTATTAATCATATATCATTTTATTATTCATCACAAAAGGATTTAATTCATATTTCATTTTCTTCTTCAACCTTGAGCTTTGAGAAAGCTTACTAGGTTTTCATTTTGTGATGATTAAGAGTGAGAATTTGATATAAAAAGAAAGCATAAATACTACTCCATCATCCTCATCTAATCTAGCCAATTAGATTAGGGTGTTCACCTCATTAGAGTGAGAGAGCTTGAGTTATAGAAACTTCGACGTAGATCATCGTAGAAAAGGAACACTACAAGCTAGCATGGATCGTTCGAGTCGTGGAGACTCTCTTGAGTCCGGGAGATCATAGATTGCGGTGAAGGGACTTCTACTCGGAGCTTATGAAGCGAAGGAGCGGACTACAAAGATTGTAATCCTTCACTTTTGGTTGTAAAGATATTTACTTGCATGTTAAACCCTAACAATCTATCAAAGATCCCGGCTTTGGGTTGTTCGGCACGTCTAAATTTTTATTCAGGCATGGTTGATACCTTATAGACCTTCATAAGAGTGCCTAGGAACCCTACATCATCTGTATGGTGTTACAGATGATGAGTGGGAGTAGAATATTGGGAATTAGGTGATTATATTCTCATTATATCGGAATTCTTTATAATTGGTGATATTTAAGGAAATCACCTGGGTTTTGTCCGATGACAAATTTTTGGTTTTGAATATCCGATGTTATGCACCAATTTCAAACTGATATATCTGTACGTTTATTTTATAAAGTGAGATATAACTTTTTAAAATTATGTCTGTGTCATTTACCTATATCAGTTGGTGATTAGGTAAGGAGCATTCAACAGGGGTGTAATTCTTCTTAATCATAATACAGTTTTCAACCTACGGCGCACAGGGTTTGAGTTATTAAACTCAGGGGACTTATACAAAATATTGTATGTTGTCCAGTGTCCATTAGGACAAAGGAGATGATACTCGTACTATATTTTATATACTTGCGACTTCTCTGTTTTTTGACAAGTATTTCATTGAAATGCAATGTCCAAGTTTTGAGAAGTTATAGGTATAAGAATAAAGTAGAGAACCATATGTTGCAAAGTATTAAGATTTTTCAAGATGATCGAAGATGTAGATACTTGTGCTAAGTATTCCATTGATAGTAATAGTTTTGAGAACTTGCTTCTCTTTCAGGTTACTCATATGTGGATGCACTCCTAGATGAGTAATGCTGATTGACTTCCTTCCATTTGATTGATATGCACTGGAGACAGCTGCATGATTTTGAATCTGGTTCCAATTAAATTAGTGCCTATGTTTCTATAATGGATATAGAATGGATCATATCTTAACTATGTTAAGGTATATGGAGTTGTCCGGTTTATGCTTAAAACCAGATTCCGGATAAACTCAAGGCACGTTTCAGCAATGGCAGTTTGTGGGTTATCCACGGCTTTGACGAGGGTTAACATTCTACCATCTACAAGATCAATAGTAATATTGTTCTTGACTCGCCACCAGTTTTAGTAAAATGAATTCTTTTTAGAAAACATTAGTGGGTGTATGGTAGAACTGGAAGTGATTCCAGAACCACAAACGGTTACTGAAAATTTAGTAGGACCTAAATATTCAATTGGATTTAACATTCCATTACCCACTCCGCAGATTTGGTGGGTAACCTCAGACACCCAAGAGGTACTTCGGTCTCCTCAAAAATGGTGACAGGGAGGTTCTTGTTTATCCAGACTTGTCGCTACTGTTGTTCTAGACTATGAGATCCGGTATGAGGATGAGTATAACGTCGTTCTAAACCAGCTTTAGAAGTGCACGTCTATATGACTCTGCCAGAGGGTTTTTGTAGTCAGTGGGAGCAGCGGAAGCGTAGTGGGCAAGTATCTTATGTCTATTTATAGACTAAAGTAGGTATAGCGGAGATAGATCATCTATTTTTGATGTGATAGTCATAGAGTTTGACTTCATCAGAATAAGAGATGGATCTGGTAAGAAGGTAGTAGGGAGTGATGTCCTGGTTTATTGGATGACATGCACTTGATAGGAAGTGAAATTCCTATACTACGTTCGGTTATATACTGTGGTTGTAACAAAGTGTTTCTCCACATAGGATTTGGATAAAATATTAGGATTCTGATAACTAGATCTATGGTTTTAGATCTAGATTTGGAAAGTGTCCCAATCTGGGTACTTTGACATTATTCTAAAGGTGTTTTAGAATGGTTGACTCCTGGCATGGTGGTGTACCTGCAGGTGATGGAGTCACCCTCTTTAAAGGATGTCTTACAGACTAAAGGGGAGAGGGATTTGCATGATTAGCATATCACTTGCTTAGGCAATTGAGTTAATCATGTAATGTCAAGTACCACACCAGATATTGTTTTTTCACTAGTTGCAATAAGTATATATATTAATCCAATTCTGGAGAAACGGTAGGAAGCAGTTATGAACATAAGTAGATGTTCATGGTAATTAGTAACGCCAGCCTCCTTTGGGAGGCAGTTATCAGTTCAGGCTTCCAAGGTGTCCTGGATGACAGAGTGGCTGTATGAGTTATAGTTTTCCCTCTTTTGAGGGACAGTATGTTGGACAGGTGGTCCAAGCGGATACTAAGGAAGGCATGGTGCTGTATACTGATTAAATTCAGTATTTGATACAGTCTAAGAAATTTGTTGGATTTGGAGTTCACTTGTGAACTAGGTCCCATCAGATATCCAAACAAATTCTAAGACAGGTATTGCTCATTTCGGGAGATAGTCGTTCTCCGCAAAGTTGTGATATAGAGAGATATAGAAAGAAACATTGGAGCGGATCTACTCACTGAGGCTATTTCTCTAACACAAATAGTTTTATAAATGAGCTTTGCGAAACTGATTAGTAGAGGAGTTGGGTGTTCGGTATCACACGGGCTGTGAGTATACGACACCGCAATAATTAGCCTTAAATGCAAGTGGGAGATTGTTGGCTATAGTGCCCTTAAGCCAATTATTGTAATCGCAGACACACGATTAGATGAGTGAGAGAGGACCTATACGGGTAGAACAGTCTTACTCAAGATGATACTATGCTATCTGGTTTATCTTTATCATCATGTATATGCTTTAGGTGGCATTACAGTTCACTATTACATGTTGATGGAGCCAATAGGAGTCCTTCTTGACTACCAGTATTATGATGGCGATCATATATGTGGGAGCTGAGTGGTTTATAAGCACATCCTTAAATGTCCCTAGTCGTGGGAGTATCGAGACTGGGCATCGATATTCCAGAGTAGACTAGTGTATACTGATCGAGACCCTGACGAGGGACGGTGGCCGGTCTCACAAGCCATTGGTGTTAGTTTGTTCACCTAAGATAGTATACAGGTGCTCATTGGGTTATGAGTACACTGGATGGACTCGCCGGGAACCTGCTAATTGGTATTATACCTATTGTCAGATAACAGTTCCCAGATGACATGTGTACAGATTAGTTTATCGACCTGAGATCGTCATTTATCTCGTGTGAGTTCCTACCATGCTTTGATTACTACCCTACCACGGCTCAAATGAGTCGTGCAAACAGATTTTAGTTGGGTACAGTCCCAAGCCAAATGGAGGCAGTGAGCGGATCGTCGGGGATTCGTCTCTCCCGGTATTGGGGGTTGATGCCGCGTTGTGCACGGGTGGCCATCACCAGAAATCCTTGATCAAGGTAGTCGAGAATTACTGTAACAACCAAGCCCAATGCTACTAATTTCTGTTACCTTATGATTGAAGTGTGGCCTTTATTTCATTTATCTTGCTTGATTATTACTTATTGTAATTTTACCCCGTCAATTCAATTCTGCATATAACAATTTAAGGCATCTAAAATAAAATTAAAAATATTCATCATGGCCTGTTTGACACCCCTAACCCTGTTGTAGCATCCGTACATCGTGTCCTCATCCCGTTCAGTGAAACGGGCGAGTTTGGACGGCTACGCGCACGTACGTGTGTCCGTTTTGGGGGTATGCTTTTTGATTGAAAAATACCTCATTTTAAATTTTGGATCCAGCCTAAAATTTTCGTATTTCAATTTCAAATTTTTGGACCCGACCCGGGCGCAATTTGGAAATATTTTATTTTGCGCCAAATCCCAATTTCTAATAAATCTTTTAACTGTCGAATATATTTTTCCTAACCCCCACGAATCCTTTTATCCCAGCCAATCTTTTTCTCTCTCTTCTTTTCCTTTTACCACGAGCCAATCAGCGCTCGTTTAAATCCCCGTAGGCCCTACCTTTTCTACGTCTCTCTCTCTCTCTTCTCTTCCACTACAATCCAATTTTCTCTCTCCCCGTATCTCTCTCTCCTCTCGATCTCTCTCCTCTCGCTAACTCTCTCTCTCTCTCCCCCCCGTCTCTCTCTCTCTCTCTCCCCCCTATATAATTCTTTCTTCCTTCTTTTTCACGTACCAGCGAAACCATCACCAGCGAAACCCTACCGCCTTGCCCTTCGCTGCCACAGCCCCAACGCCGACGCCATCACCACCGGACTCGTCGTCTCCTCGCCCTCGACCGATCCACTGCACCTCCCTCCTCCTTTCCCTTTCCTCCAGAGCACCTGCTGAGGGGACTGCGCACCCCTGCACGCGTCTGCGCCGCCGGGAGTCGCCGCCGGTGACCTCGTCCCCGTGTCCCCGGTCTTCGTGCGCACCCAGTAAGCCTACCTCTCCCTCCTCTCCTTCTTTCCTTCTTCTTCCTTTTCTCGTTCTTTTCCCTATTCTTGATTGGCCGATGGTTCCATGCAGGCAAGTCACCGGAGCTCCGTCGACGTGGTCGGCGATCACAACCTCTCCACGGATCATTATGAGCAACCTCTTCTCAGATCCTCTTTTCCTTTCTTCTTTATTTTTCTTTTCCTTTCTTGTTTGCAATTCTTGATGTTCACTGTTTTTGTATCTCGCCGGAATCCGGCCGTGCCGGCGACGGGTCTCGACGATCCAGTGAGATACCCTGACCTGTGTGGCTCCACTGTTCGTCGTTTAGGTCCTTTCCGTGAACCGTGCGCCCGTCGCGAGTTTTCCCCGCCGACGTTTAACGTTCCGTTTTCCCGATTCGCGACCCGTCGAGGCAAGTACCCCTTGCTATATGCTAAATAATATTTACTTACACATTGATGACACCCTAAACCTGTAGTTTTAACTTTAGTACGATCATTTCCCATTTTCATGTTCAATATTGTTATATATCATTTTATCTTCCAATCGTGAAACCTATCGTTTGCAATTACTGTATTGAACCTAATAATCACATTTACATGTTTTAATTACACTTTCACTATTGGCGTAACCTATGGCACCTTCTCCATCGTTGTACTTCATTCGGACGCTCGTGTACATTTAACCTGCATAAACTGTGATTTCATCCATGGAACTTATATATATATATATATATCATTGCATTCATAAAATTCTTAAACTGGTTAACATGATTTAACGGCCCTAACTGTCATGTTGTATTCTTATAATGTTGATAACACCTCGGACACACAATTGATAACTGTGCTGCTAATTAATCGATGCTTCTTTATTATTTAATTCGTTGCTTAAATCTATATTGTTGATGACCATGCTTGATTATGTAACTGAGTATGAGCACACCATGATATCGTTTACTCCTTGACCTGACTTGCTACATACATATTGATTGAACCGACATGGTACCGTATACTGCTTGACTTGACCTGATATACCATGACCTGACCCGATGTACCATGACTTGACCCGTTACTTGATCATGTGCCTAATGCCAACAAACCTGACATGTAGTCCTCATGGACCGTTCCTGTTGTCTATCCAGACAAACATGTTTACCTGATCCCGTGTTGGCATTAGTTCTCGATTACGGAATACCTAACTTGACATACACATATAACTTGGGGGTATGGGGAAATCAAAGGTGAAACCTGACTTGTAACTCAACAGTTCGCTACTTGTTCTGATCAGTTTTAGAGGCTAGGTCAGCCTTGGAATGATGCTGCTGACATCATTCATCTGTACATATTCCTGTTTAGTGCCTAGCGGCATGTCTCGGTGTCAGCCCGAGAATCTGGGGCCGTGGTCTCGGGTATGCACTCGATACTATTGAGTTACATCGATGATTCATCAATTTGGTTTCAAAGACTTTAGAACAGAAAACCTGATAGAACAGTTTAGTTTACCCACTGCACACTACCCTGCACTGCTCTGACTTATATTATTGTTATCCTTGCTTTATTCATGTTTATATTGCATTGCCTGTTACCCTGTTTATATTTTATTACTTGATGACTTGACGCGCTGACGTCTGGGTTTTGCATGGCCCAGATTCTGTACCGCTGTCGCAGTCCGAGCAGGAGTACTTCAGCCGACAGGCTGAGCTGTGAGTGTCAGCAGTAGTTAGTTTTCTTCCTGCATTTATTTCCTGATGTGAGCCCGCATTATGGGACATACATTCCAGTTATTTTGTATTGGATCTTTCGCTTCCGCATTTTATTATTCTTGACTCATGCTATCTTGGATTATGGACATGTTTTAGATAGTTTTATTTTGTTCTTGTTATCTCTACAGCCGTAATGTGACTGTGGATGGATACTTCCTACCCACAGGTAGCATGGTTGGCTATGTCACATGCCCATTTTATTGTACTCTGCGAAGCGGGGCGTGACATGGTTCTTTTGGTATCAGAGCCATAGGTTAGTCGGGTTGATTCTTTTTGTGGTTAGGTATAGTACCCAATACACGAATCAGGATACCCGTGTTTAGGAAACATGTCCTGCCACCTTGCCATTTACCGTTCTTGAATCAAGTTCTTCCTTGTTATATCTTCTACGATGTGCAAACTTCCTTTGCATATCGACTCGAAAACCTGATTCCTTGTTATCTCTAGGACTTAGGCGACTTGGGTGGAGTTATGTAATTGTGGCTATGATACCGCGGCATAGTTACAATGCGGTACTCTATTTAAGTAACTTGGAGTTCTAGTCTTGATCTATATTTTAAATCTATCATCATGCTAATGTTGGGTGTTTTGATTTCAGGAATATGACAGATAAGAATTTGAAGACGTACCAAAGGCGTGTGGACGAAGCCGCCATGCTTGGAGTGATAAGGGGAATGCTGGAGAATCAAAAGAGACAGACCGAGCTGATCCAGCAGCAAGCGGAATCGTTTCAGGAAGGTTTGCAGATCGTTCAGCAGTCTGTGAACAATGTTGGATCTAAACCAGTTGACCGAGTAGGGACCGTAGCAGATTTAAGGCGTTTGGGTCCGTCTACATTTACTGGTTTGGAGGAGCCGTTGCCAGCAGAGCAGTGGCTAGTTGACACAGAGAACTTGCTTATTGCGGCACAGATTCCAGATGAGAAAAGAGTTGATGTGGTACGCATTCAGTTAGTGGACTACGCCCGAGAATGGTGGCTTGTGGAGGAGAACCGCTTACCCAAGCCGATCAAGTGGGCGGATTTTTCTAAGAGTTTCCTAGAGAAGTTCTTCCCGCGGACTGCACGGGAGGAAATGGAAGAGAAGTTCATCGGGCTAAAACAGAAGGGAGCACCCGTAGATGTGCATGCAGTAGAATGGACGAGACTCAGCAGATTCGCTGGACCTTTAGTTGCCAACGATGCAGACTGGGCATGGAGGTTCATGCGCAGCTTGGACGTGGACATCCAGAGGAAGATTGTCTCCCTGGGTTTGACTACTTTCTTACAAGTACTTGCGGCAGCCCGAGAGCAGCGGAGTTTATGTAGGGTTCCTAGGCACACTATAGAGGTCTCACATGGCATCAACCATGCCAATTTCAAAATTTACGGTGCCGAGAAACCCTAGACTACGGATCGTCGGCTAGAATTCTAGGCGAAAAGCTAATCTAGTTAACAACTTAACTAAAAGTAGAGAGCTACAACCTTTGTAGATCCGGTTATCCACTTCCTTAGCTCCATGTAGGCGTCCTCTCGCTGTCCATCTCGAATCCCGAACTCAAACGTCGGCTTCATCGGAGATTTGGGCGGACTAGGTCGTCGGCTTCGTGCCGAAGATGATCTACATCGAGGCATCACAAGTTCAAGCTCCGACTTCACAAATTGGTGAAACTTGTGAAGAAAACACCCAAAACAACTTGGCAAGAGGTAGAGGGTGAAGAAATAGGAGGTGAGTTTACTTTAGAATTGGATTTCTCACTTTAGATCTCAAGTTGCCATTGATGGCATCAAGCTTTCTTGAAGAAGAAGATGATGAAGAAGAAGAAAGAATATGATAAGTGTTGAATTAAAAAGAAAATAAATCAATACTTATCATAAGCTAACCAAGGTTAAGTGTAGAGAATAGTCCATGGTAAATGGGAATGGTTAGGGTTAAGCAAGAAGACAAATGGTCTCTTTAGTCAAAGCTTCATGAAGCTTCAACAAGCTTCATGATAAAAAAGAAACCATTTCCTTTTTCTTTTATCTAATTAAATAAAGAAAGAAAGGATAAATAAAAAGATGAATAATACAAAACCCTAACCATTGTCATAACCATGGTTTAATTCTTTGCACTTAACTAAATGATCAAGTATCATCAAACATGATACAAATGTGTGCACAAAAGTATATCACATATACTTCTTGCACATCAAGTGAGAAAATCCATATAAAGTGAACCAATACTAGCTAATGCAAAATAATATATCAAATATATAATTATACATTAAATCATTAAATCAACACTTGATTTAACGATCCGGTTATATCTCATATAACCGACTAGTATCCAATGTACCGATTTATCGAATCAATGATTCGATAACTAGGTCATATCGAATATAACCAATCGAAACATTTATCGCGAGAATGAAATGCGGTATCACATACACGCATTATTCTCGCTCCCGCACATATCTCATATGCGCTCCTATTTCGTTTCGCTTGAGCCAGGAAACCTCTGTGTAGGACTCTAAAGACTCGTCAATACGCCGGTAGCAGATGATGATCATATCAAGCACCCACAAGCCGCAAGCGGTCTGCTAAACGTAACGGCCATCCAGGTATTGAGCGATCAGAAGATCGACGAGCTAGCCCGCTCACACTCCTGTGAATCCAACCAGTAACACTTACCGTACAGTCCGGTCTGTTCGTCTGATACGTCGTATATCAAGTCTAGGGGTGGTAAACGTCAGACCCCAATAACTGATAAGTCGTGCCGATGTGAGGCTCATAACGGGTCGAGAAACTACTGGTAACACTTACCAGCAAATCTCTGATCAGCCCTGGCCAGAGACTTCCCTGTTACGGCCAATCGAGCACAGCGCAACATCAACCCCCAATACCGGGAGAGACGAAACCCCTCCTATCGCTCATTGCCTCCATGTGACTCGGGACTGTACCCAAAGACCACCGTTTTGCATGCCCTCATGGACGTGGTAAGGTGGAGATCAAAGCACAGTGGGAATCACACAAGACTCTATGACGATCTCGGGTCTACAGACTAACCTGTACAAGTGTCACCTGAGAACTGCCATCTGACGTGAGGTATAATACCATCTGGGAGTTCTCGGCGAGTCCGTCCAGTGTACCCAGTCTCCACTGAGCACCCGTACACCATCTCTGATGTCAAACACCAATGGATATGGGATCATCCATCGCCCATCTCATGGGTCGAGAAGCGTATACGCTAGTCTACTCTGGTATATCGATGCCCCGTCTCGATACACCCACGACTAGAGACCTTGAAGGATGTACTTATGGACTACCATGTCCCCACTAGTATGATCTGCATCATAGTCCAGGTAGTCAAGTACACATCCTAAGGGCTTTACCAACATGTAACTATAAGACAGTTTAAAGAGACTAGTGTACATGTTAAGATAAAGAGTAACCAGATAGCATACTATCATATCGAGCAAGAAAGTCATCTCTATATATGTCCAAGCATCCAATATAATATACATCATCTGTACAATACTGGCCTCTAGGGCATACACACAACTAACAATCTCCCACTTGCACTAGGGCCAGCTGCTGTAGTATCGCATACCGAGCATCCCGAAGAGTCTCTCAAACTGTATCTGGGGTATGGCCTTCGTGAGTGGATCCGCCGTGTTGTTCTTCGTGTCAACCCTCCTGACCTCGATCTTCCGGCGATCAACTATCTCCCGGATCAGGTGATACCGCCTCAGAATATGCCTGGATCGCTGATGGGACCTGGGTTCCTTGGCCAAAGCCACCGCTCCATTGTTATCGCAATACAAAGGTATTGGATGCTCAATGGATGGAACCACTCCAAGTTCAGTAATGAACTTCTTGATCCAGACAGCCTCTTTGGCAGCATCGTTGGCAGCGATGTATTCAGCCTCCATCGTCGAGTCTGCCACGGTTTCCTGCTTGGAACTCTTCCAGCTAACCGCCCCTCCGTAAAGGGTAAAGACAAATCCCGACTGCGACTTAGAGTCGTCCTTATCACTCTGGAAGCTCGAATCGGTAAAGGACTCCACTTGGAGTTCTCCGTTACCATACACCAAGAGCATCTCTTTAGTCCTTCGTAAGTACTTGAGAATGCTCTTCACAGCTGTCCAGTGACTCTCTCCAGGATCAGCTTGATACCTGCTCACTACACTTAGTGAGTATGCTACATCGGGTTTGGTACATAGCATCGCATACATGATAGAGCCTACAGCCGAAGCATAGGGTATCCCTTGCATGCGAGCTCTCTCCAAATCAGTCTTGGGAGACATCTCTTTGGAGAGAGTGGCTCCAGAGATCGTAGGCAAGTTCCCACGCTTGGATTCTTCCATACTAAACCTCTTTAGTACGGTGTCAATGTACCTGGATTGGGACAATCCCAATATCCTTTTGGATCTATCTCTATAGATCATAATTCCCAATATGCAGGAGGCATCACCAAGATCTTTCATTGAGAATCTTTGTGATAAGAAGAGCTTGACCAATTGCAGTATAGGAATATCATTTCCTATCAAGAGTATGTCGTCCACGTACAATACGAGGAAGACAACCTTACTCTCTGCCACCTTCTTGTAAATACAAGGTTCATTTGGGTTTTTGACGAAATCAAACTCTTTGATAACGACGTCAAAGCAGATGTTCCAACTCCGCGATGCTTGCTTTAATCCATAAATGGATTTAAGCAGCTTGCACACCTTCCCGCTGCTCCCACTGTCTACGAAGCCCTCTGGCAGAGTCATGTACACGCACTCTTCTAAATCACCATTTAGAAAGGCGGTCTTAACATCCATTTGCCAGATTTCGTAATCATGATATGCAGCGATGGCAAGCATGATCCGGATGGATTTAAGCATAGCCACTGGAGAAAAGGTTTCGTCATAGTCCACACCTGGTCTTTGACGAAAACCCTTTGCAACAAGTCTAGCTTTGAAAGTCTCCACTTTCCCATCTACACCAAGTGTCTTCTTGAAGATCCACTTGCTCCCAATGGGTTTTACCCCTTCAGGAGCAACTTCCAAAGTCCATACTTTGTTGGTGTACATGGATTCCATCTCGGACCGCATAGCATCCAGCCATTTCACTGAGTCCCCACTCGTGATGGCCTGCTCGAAGCTAGTTGGGTCATCATCCTCCATGATGCAATCCTCGCTTCCACCATCCATGAGAAAACCGTAGTATCTCTCAGGTTGGCGAGGAACCCTACTAGATCGGCGGAGAGGCTGAGGTTCATTGGGAGCTACTGAATCTTCTGGTTCCACTAAATCTTCAGTTACGGTTTGTGTATCTGGAACTTCTTCCAGCTCTACCATTTTGCCACTAATTTCTTTTTCAAGGAATTCCTTTTCTAAAAAGGTGGCATATTGAGAAACAAACACTTTTTGTTCTTCAGCATGGTAGAAAAAATATCCTTGGGAATTCCTAGGATATCCCACAAACTTGCAAAGAACTGACCGTGCCTCGAGTTTGTCTGGATTTTGCCTTCTGACATAAGCCGGACAACCCCATATCTTAACTCGTTTAAAATATGGTCTCTTCCCACTCCATATCTCATATGGTGTGGTAGGTACAGATTTAGATGGAACTTGATTCAATAGGTATGTTGCTGTTTCCAGTGCATATCCCCAGAAGGAAATAGGTAACTCAGCTGTGCTCATCATAGAGCGCACCATATCTAATAGGGTGCGGTTCCTCCGTTCTGATACACCATTGTGCTGTGGTGTATACGGAGGAGTCAGCTGAGAGAGAATCCCATTCTCTTTTAGGAAGTCCAGGAATTCATTGCTCAAGTATTCACCTCCTCGATCAGATCGTAGGATTTTAATACTTTTTCCGGTTTGGTTCTCAACTTCTTGTTTATATTCTCTAAATTTCTCAAAAGCTTCTGATTTGTGTTTCATCAGGAACACATACCCGAACCTAGAGAGATCGTCAGTGAATGTAATGAAGTACAAAGAACCATCCCTGGCATGTGTAGACATGGGACCGCATACATCACTATGTATTAGTCCCAAGAGTTCGGTAACTCTTTCTCCGTGTCCCGTAAACGGAGTTTTGGTCATCTTGCCTTTGAGACATGACTGGCAAGTGTCATAAGATGAAAATTCGAATGGTTTCAAATACCCATCTCTATGCAACTTAGCCAGTCGTGTCGCATTGATGTGACCCAGTCTACAATGCCACAAGAAGGATTCGTTCAGTTCAGAACTCTTCCTCTTGTGTGTGTTTGTTATACTTAGAACTGTTGATTGATTTAGAACATAAATGCCATTGCACATCGTGCCTGATCCAACCAACTTTTGGTTACGGAAAATGTTCATAACATTGTCCTGTAATACAAAATTATATCCCTCTTTACTCAATAAAGAAACTGATATAATGTTGCATATCAGGTTCGGCATGTAATAGCATTCGTTCAGAACCAATGTATTACCAGTTGGTAATACAAGGTGATATTCCCCGACAGTCTTAGCTGCAACAATTGCACCATTTCCAACTCTTATGTCTTTATCACCTTCTCCAAGTTCTCTACCTTTCCTAAGCCCATGTAACTGATTACATATATGGGATCCTGACCCGGTATCCAATACCCAGGACGTAGAGCAAATGGAGAAACAGTTCTCAGTAACGAACACACCCGAAGAAAATGCATCGACATGTACTTTCTTCAATCGGGTGGCATGGGAATCCTGGTATTCCCCTATATCCTGTTCATTCCTATAACTCTTATAAGAAAGAACGGAACCAACGTTCCCCAGCATAGTATAACATGCGGGTTCGGTCAATACATCCATATTATTATCTTGATTAAGGCATGAAGTGGTCGCTACCTGGAGAGAGAGAGAAGAAAACACTTTAGCGTATGCTCGTGCAAGATCAGATTGGTTATTATCTTATCTAATCAGGATGGCTCCCACTGCTTTTTATCAAATCTTCCTTCAAACCCTAAAAGGAAAGACTAGCCGGGATTAATTACACACTACAAGTTCGCCAATCTTTCAGCCAGGCCAGTGTCGGTATTTTGAGGGAGGTCCCCCGTGCTTTCGCACGAACCTAATTAATGTAAACCTCGTTTTCCCAGAGGCGTAACCTCGTTAACACCTTTCTAGACACCTACTTGATTGGCTAATTGTAATGTGTAAAACTCTCCCAGGAGTAACTCTTACTCGCAGTGGGTATCGGGATCCAACTATCTCATAGAAGGTATGCAATCTCATTGCAAATTTCAACACTTGAAATTCCCGATAATATTTTGCCCCTAGCAACTATATGACCTTAACATAGTCAACAAATCATAAGTGCTAGTCAAGTTCAACCCGTCATTTCCTGATTGAATTAAACCCACCTGCACGACCCTTAACATAGTCAACAAAGTCGCACGACTACCCTAATCCAATCTGCATCATATGCATAAGCAGATAAATACTGGTCAGCTACCGCACACTACGCCTTAACATAGTCAACAAACGTAGCACGAATACTAACTAGTACTTATCTGAAATGACGGAGGGCTACACAGGTTTTTCTGAAAACCTATTGCGTAATGAACTTGATATCGTTGTAGAATCAAATGAAGTTTTGAAATGGAGTGATTTTGAAGCTTTTCTAGTTTTGCTAAAGGGGTCACTCCCGGTGAAGGGATCGTCGGCCCTTTCCTCGTCGAATGAGGTGCGGGATATATCATATATATCACTGTGCAAAGCAAAAACTCTTAAAAGCAAAAAAACAAACCGAATGTGTAGCATCTGCTAGTTATTGCTAAAGGAGTCACTCCCGGTGAAGGGATCTCGGTCCTTTCCTCATCGAATAAGGTGCAGGATATATCACATATACCGCTATGTAAAGCAAGAACTGTAGCTACCCTTTTTATTTAAAATTTTGATTCCACAACATCTTAGGTTTCTTTTCTTTCATTAATCACATTAATGAAGTCCCATCATTTAAGTACCTAAACATCACAGATAAATACGACGTACATTTATGCCATCCGCATTCGCCTCGATGTCCCCTCGTGCACCGTTAGGTTAGGTAACTAACGGCAGAGCGGGGCAGGGCTAGTACGGGTGTAAAACATAAGTAACGTCTATATAATATATCATACATACTATATACTGTATCCATCACAGAACATCACATGATCACATCACAGATATCGCAGCAGAAGAAATATATGAAACATTGGATATACTAGGACGTCCGTGTTTTCAATACGAGCCAGTATAAAACACGGATTCCACGGTCGTGATGAATAACCAATCCCACACCCCTAGACCCCTACGAGAGCGGCAAGCAACCCTGCCAATTCTAGGGTTAGGAGACCCGGACTCGACTCCTCGAGATGGTCTTTCACTGGACCCTAGAACCCGGTTACTTGTGCTCCCCTCCTTGGGTCTATCCTAATGCGGAAAAGTAAATAATATACAAAAGGTGACAACTTCCGCTACCTGGAAGTGCCCCAAATAAAAGAATATTACTTACAAGTTTTTACATGAATGAAAATGAAAAACACTCAACTCACATAAAAAACCCCGGCTATTCAAACACGACGATCCAATATAACATATCCAGTAACACATAACATCACATGTCATCAACGTAAGTAAGTATGCATACCCCAATTGTCATTGACGTATAGCAACGAAACCGGCGATATGAACATACTACACTTACGGTCACAGAAAAGAAAGAGTAAAACTACAACAGTTGGAATCCGCAACCTCTTTAGACATCACATGCCTAATCAGATGAAATACTTAGACATCACATGCCTAACAGTTAATAAACCCCGCATTTTAGTCTCATTATCGAAAACTCTTTTCAATATCAAGTGAAACTAAACCGCTAGATTTATAACATTCATTCAGTTATTTCATAACTGTTTGTGAATTCCAATTATTGTATCACATTCCAGATAAACAGAAAATGTTAAACTTTCCGATCGAACAGTCTAATACCCAAGTTTTCCCGATACAGCTCAACACATGAAATAAGTCTAACAACATTTAGTTCGTGCCTCAGTACCAACGGTCCAGCTGTAGAAGGGTCAAGCCAACGCCTCACATGTGGCACGCCGTACTGCCCCAAACCCGAAGGTTCAAAGGGCAGTTCAAGACGGTCACATAATCGAGTTAAGGTTTGTTGTCTTCTAGAGGGTCCATCGCGTTACTTGCACTACTTAGAACGTCGTTAAACTACGGAAAAATCCAACACTTGGAAATTTCCCGACAGGGGAAAAATTGGGTATTTATATCCGGTCGAACTTTTTAACATATTCTAAAAATTATCCGGAAAAACACAAAGACGAAATTTAATAATCCGGTCGAAACATCGAAGCTCTAAAACACCCCAGAAAATTCAACTCTTGAATAATATTTAAAAATTCCCATAAAATCCAGCATCAGAAAAGAAGAATTACTGTGCAAAATATATTGTGCACCGTGAACAGTGGGCGGCGGAACCGCGGCAGAAGCCATGCTTCTGCCGCGTTTCCGCGGCAGTTAAGACGCATCATGAGCTCGTGTTTCACCATAATTCTTAGATCTTCCTGCTGAATTTTTTAGGCATTTTTAATCTGGAAAAATCCCAGATTTTAGAAAAAGTCCAGAGAGCACTTGGGTTTTAGGGTTTCGGGTTCGTTCGGGTTTCAAACGTCGTCTAGACTTCGCCTAAGGCTCTAGCTAGGCTCTGATACCACTGTAGGGTTCCTAGGCACACTATAGAGGTCTCACAAGGCATCAACCATGCCAATTTCAAAATTTACGGTGCCGAGAAACCCTAGACTACGGATCGTCGGCTAGAATTCTAGGCGAAAAGCTAATCTAGTTAACAACTTAACTAAAAGTAGAGAGCTACAACCTTTGTAGATCCGGTTATCCACTTCCTTAGCTTCATGTAGGCGTCCTCTCGCTGTCCATCTCGAATCCCGAACTCAAACGTCGGCTTCATCGGAGATTTGGGCGGACTAGGTCGTCGGCTTCGTGCCGAAGATGATCTACGTCGAGGCATCACAAGTTCAAGCTCCGACTTCACAAATTGGTGAAACTTGTGAAGAAAACACCCAAAACAACTTGGCAAGAGGTAGAGGGTGAAGAAATAGGAGGTGGGTTCACTTTAGAATTGGATTTCTCACTTTAGATCTCAAGTTGCCATTGATGGCATCAAGCTTTCTTGAAGAAGAAGATGATGAAGAAGAAGAAAGAATATGATAAGTGTTGAATTAAAAAGAAAATAAATCAATACTTATCATAAGCTAACCAAGGTTAAGTGTAGAGAATAGTCCATGGTAAATGGGAATGGTTAGGGTTAAGCAAGAAGACAAATGGTCTCTTTAGTCAAACCTTCATGAAGCTTCAACAAGCTTCATGATAAAAAAGAAACCATTTCCCTTTTCTTTTATCTAATTAAATAAAGAAAGAAAGGATAAATAAAAAGATGAATAATACAAAACCCTAACCATTGTCATAACCATGGTTTAATTCTTTGCACTTAACTAAATGATCAAGTATCATCAAACATGATACAAATGTGTGCACAAAAGTATATCACATATACTTCTTGCACATCAAGTGAGAAAATCCATATAAAGTGAACCAATACTAGCTAATGCAAAATAATATATCAAATATATAATTATACATTAAATCATTAAATCAACACTTGATTTAACGATCCGGTTATATCTCATATAACCGACTAGTATCCAATGTACCGATTTATCGAATCAATGATTCGATAACTAGGTCATATCGAATATAACCAATCGAAACATTTATCGCGAGAATGAAATGCGGTATCACATACACGCATTATTCTCTCTCCCGCACATATCTCATATGCGCTCCTATTTCGTTTCGCTTGAGCCAGGAAACCTCTGTGTAGGACTCTAAAGACTCGTCAATACGCCGGTAGCAGATGATGATCATATCAAGCACCCACAAGCCACAAGCGGTCTGCTAAACGTAACGGCCATCCAGGTATTGAGCGATCAGAAGATCGACGAGCTAGCCCGCTCACACTCCTGTGAATCCAACCAGTAACACTTACCGTACAGTCCGGTCTGTTCGTCTGATACGTTGCATATCAAGTCTAGGGGTGGTAAACGTCAGACCCCAATAACCGATAAGTCGTGCCGATGTGAGGCTCATAACGGGTCGAGAAACTACTGATAACACTTACCAGCAAATCTCTGATCAGCCCTGGCCAGGGACTTCTCTGTTACGGCCAATCGAGCACAGCGCAACATCAACCCCCAATACCGGGAGAGACGAAACCCCTCCTATCGCTCATTGCCTCCATGTGACTCGGGACTGTATCCAAAGACCACCGTTTTGCACGCCCTCATGGACGTGGTAAGGTGGAGATCAAAGCACAGTGGGAATCACACAAGACTCTATGACGATCTCGGGTCTACAGACTAACCTGTACAAGTGTCACCTGAGAACTGCCATCTGACGTGAGGTATAATACCATCTGGGAGTTCTCGGCGAGTCCGTCCAGTGTACCCAGTCTCCACTGAGCACCCATACACCATCTCTGATGTCAAACACCAATGGATATGGGATCATCCATCGCCCATCTCATGGGTCGAGAAGCGTATACGCTAGTCTACTCTGGTATATCGATGCCCCGTCTCGATACACCCACGACTAGGGACCTTGAAGGATGTACTTATGGACTACCATGTCCCCACTAGTATGATCTGCATCATAGTCCGGGTAGTCAAGTACACATCCTAAGGGCTTTACCAACATGTAACCATAAGACAGTTTAAAGAGACTAGTGTACATGTTAAGATAAAGAGTAACCAGATAGCATACTATCATATCGAGCAAGAAAGTCATCTCTATATATGTCCAAGCATCCAATATAATATACATCATCTGTACAATACTGGCCTCTAGGGCATACACACAACTAACAGTTTATCTGGGATGAAGGGGAGTTTGCAGCAGACAGCAGTTGCGGTAAGGAAGCCAGCATTTGTACCACACCGAGCTCATGGTCGCAGAGGTATTCCAGTGGACCGTCGAGGTGTAGCACCCATGAAGAAGCCTGTTGTCATCAATCGAAGAAAGAGCATGACTTGTAACTACTGCAATTTACCGGGCCACGTGCAAAAGGATTGTCGAAGGAGGCTGGGACTCTGTTTGGTTTGTGGAGCGGCAGATCACGCTATTAGTGCTTGTCCGTCGAAGCTTCATACGAGGGATGATTTTCAGAAGCCTCCGCAGAGACCGTTCCAGGGACAGAAACAGCTGACTCAAGGACCTAATCAGGCTCGAGCTTTTACCTTGACAGCGGAAGAAGCTAAGGCGTCAGGAGAAGTTGTCTCAGGTACTCTACTCGTTCATGATTTTCCCGCATTAGCGTTGTTTAATTCTGGTGCATCCCATTGTTTTATGTCATCCAAGTTTTTAACTACACACTCGATTGCTTGCACGACCTTGTCTAGTTTCTGGGACATACACACTAGGAATGAGAAAATCATAGCTAGTAGGGAATGTAAAGATTGTACAGTTGTTGTGTGCGGACGGGAGCTTTTTGTGGATTTCTTGGTGATTGATACGGGCAGCTACGAGGTCGTCTTGGAAATGGATTTTCTTGGCACTTTCCACGCTCACATTGATTGTAAGGCAAGGAAGGTAATTTTCCAGATTCCCGGACATCCCAAGTTTAGCTTCACTGGAGGAAGCAGTTCTGTCGGGCCAGTCGAGTTTAGGGCTAGGCCGACAAACAATATTCTTGCAGCAATGGAAGTCAATAAAAGTGAAGAGCCGGCTGTTGTTCACGATTTTATGGACGTGTTTGAAGATATATTGGGTTTACCGCCGAAGCGTGACGTGGAGTTCACAATTGATCTTATTCCTGGTGCAGCGCCAGTATCCAAAGCGTATTATCCAATGGCACCAGTAGAGTTGGAAGAATTCAAGAAACAGGTTACTGAATTGCTTGAGAAGGGTTGGATTCGAAGCAGTAACTCGCCTTGGGGAGCTCCAGTTCTTCTAGTAGAGAAGAAGGATGGCACAAGAAGGATGTGCATCGACTATCGAGAATTAAACCGGGTGACTATTAAGAACAAGTACCCTATCCCTCGCATTGGAGAACTTTTTGAGCAGCTTAGTGGCGCGAGGGTATTCTCGAAGCTGAATTTGCGATCCAGATATTATCAGGTCCGAGTGAAAGCAGAAGATATTTGCAAGACGGCGTTCCGAACTCGGTATGGACATTACGAATGCTTAGTGATGCCCTTTGGAGTAACGACTGCACCGGCGATATTCATGGACTTGATGAACCGAATCTTTTCACCATTCTTGGACCAATTTATTGTGGTGTTCATTGACGATATTCTGGTTTACTCAAAGAGTTTTGAAGAGCATGCAGAACATTTGAAGATCGCAGACGTTGAGACAGGAGAAGTTATATGCGAAGATGAGTAAGTACGAGTTTTGGCTGGAGGAAGTAAAGTTTTTGGGGCATGTTGTGTCTGGCGATGGAATCGCCATCGATCCCGTAAAGATTGCAGCAGTTCGTGATTGGCCAATTCCAAAGAATGTTGCGGAGATAAAAAGTTTTCTTGGACTCGCCGGGTATTACAGAAGATTTATGGAGAACTTTGCTCGGCTGGCGAAGCCGTTAACCAAGCTTACGCGCAAGGAGGTACCTTTTGTGTGGACGGATAAATGTGCGTTAGCTTTTGAGACGTTGAAGCAGAAGTTGATAACCGCCCCTGTTCTGACCGTGCCAGACAATTCCGGAGTATTGGTGATTCACAGCGACGCATCTGGGAAAGGATTGGGATGTGTTTTGATGCAGCATGGGAAGGTTGTAGCGTACGCATTGAGACAGTTGAAGATCCATGAGAAGAATTACCCAACTCATGACTTTGAACTTGCGGCTGTGATTTTCTCTTTGAAGATTTGGAGACACTACCTTTTGGGCGAAAGGGTCGAAGTGTTTACTGATCATAAGAGCTTGAAGTATATGTTCACGTAGAAGGAGCTTAATATGAGGCAACGTAGATGATTGGAGCTGATGGCGGACTACGATCTTGATCTTAAGTACCATCCGGGGAAGGTTAATGTCGTGCCGGATGCGCTTAGTCGGTTACCAGAAATTCAGGTGTTAACTACGCAGAAGGAGCTCGTTGAAGATTTTTGAAGATTTGACTTGGAGGTTGCGCTACCGCATTCTACGGGACAGTTGATGCAGCTGCAAGTACATTCATCGTAGATCGAGAATATTAAAGCAGCACAATCGCAGAATCCTAGATTGCAAAAGTTTCGAGAGCAGGTTGAAACCGGACTACGAACAGATTTATTGATCCACGAAGATGGTTCGTTGAGGTATGGTGGCCGTTTGTGTGTGCCAAAGGGAGATACTCGTGAAGAACTTATGAAAGAAGCACACAGTTCAGCTTATTCTGTACATCCAGGAGGCACAAAGATGTACCGAGATATTCGACAGCATTTCTGGTGGGAAGGCAAGAAACGGGAGATTGCTCGCTTTGTGGCAAAGTGCTTGGTGTGTCAGCAAGTTAAGGCTGAACATCAAAGGGTTGCTGGTTTATTGCAACCACTTCCGATTCCTCAGTGGAAGTGGGAACATATAACCATGGATTTCGTGACAGTTCTATCGCGGAGTCCAAAGGGCAACAATGCAGTATGGGTGATTGTTGATCGTTTAACCAAGGCAGCTCATTTTATTCCTTTTCGGGTTGGTCAATCAACAGAAACTTTGGCTGAGCGGTACATGTAGGAGATTGTAAGATTGTATGGAGTACCGGTGAGCATCGTGTCCGATCGTGACACTCGATTCTTATCACACTTCTGGAGGAGTTTACAGGAAAGTTTGGGGACTCGATTGAAATTTAGCACAGCTTATCATTCTCAAACTGATGGTCAGTCCGAGAGAACGATCCAAACTCTTGAGGATATGTTGAGGGCATGCATGTTGGACTTCAAGGGTTCTTGGGAGGATCATCTACATTTGGTGGAGTTTTCTTACAACAACAGTTTTCAGGCAACTATCCAGATGGCTCCGTTTGAAGCTTTGTATGGTCGTAAATGTCGTTCACCTGTTTGCTGGGACGATGTCGGTGAACGAAGATTATTGGGACCAGATTTGGTTGTGCAGACAGTTGAGAAGGTGAACACCATCAGAAATCATATGAAGGCAGCACAAGACAGACAGAAAAGTTGGGCCGATACGTCGAGAAGACCTCTAGAGTTCGCTGTGGGTGATTTGGTATTCTTGAAGATATCACCGACTAGAGGGGTGATTCATTTTGGAAGTTGAGGAAAACTCAGTCCTCGATTCGTTGGATCCTTTGAGATCTTGGAGCGTGTTGGTGAGGTAGCGTATCGTTTCGCGTTACCGCAGTCCTTGACGAATGTGCACGATGTGTTTCACGTATCTCAACTCCGTAAGTATGTTCGTGATGAAACGCATGTATTGGATCATTCTGAGCTGACGGTACGAGAAGACTTGATTTTCGAGGAGCGACCAATTGAAATTGTGGATCGGAGAGAAAAGGTTCTTAAGAACAAGATTATCCCTCTTGTGCTTGTTTCTTGGGGTAATCGCTCGCATGGAGAGTCCACTTGGGAACGAGAAGATGAAATCCGGCAGAAATTTCTTCATCTTTTCTTGTAGTTATTTTTGTCGTCTATCTTTGTATTCTTGGAATTTCAAGGACGAAATTCTTTTTGTAGTTGGGTATAATGTAACAACCGAGCCCAATGCTACTAATTTCTGTTACCTTATGATTGGAGTGTGGCCTTTATTTCATTTATCTTGCTTGATTATTACTTATTGTAATTTTACCCCGTCAATTCAATTCTGCATATAACAATTTAAGGTATATAAAATAAAATTAAAAATATTCGTCATGGCCTGCTTGACACCCCTAACCCTGTTGTAGCGTCTGTACATCGTGTCCTCGTCCCGTTCAGTGAAACGGGCGAGTTTGGACGGCTACGCGCACGTGCGTGTGTCCGTTTTGGGGGTATGCTTTTTGATTGAAAAATACCTCATTTTAAATTTTGGATCCCGCCTAAAATTTTCATATTTTAATTTCAAATTTTTGGACCCGACCCGGGCGCAATTTGGAAATATTTTATTTTGCGCCAAATCCCAATTTCTAATAAATCTTTTAACTGTCGAATATATTTTTCCTAACCCCCACGAATCCTTTTATCCCAGCCAATCTTTTTCTCTCTCTTCTTTTCCTTTTACCACGAGCCAATCAGCGCTCGTTTAAATCCCCATGGGCCCCATCTTTTCTACGTCTCTCTCTCTCTCTCTTTTCTCTTCCACTACAATCCAATTTTCTCTCTCCCCGTATCTCTCTCCCTCTCGATCTCTCTCCTATCTCTATCTCTCTCCTCGCTAACTCTCTCTCTTTCTCTCTCCCCCCCTATATAATTGTTTCTTCCTTCTTTTTCACGTAACAGCGAAACCATCACCAGCGAAACCCTACCGCCTTGCCCTTCGCCGCCGCAGCCCCAACGCCGACGCCATCACCACTGGACTCGTCGTCTCCTCGCCCTCGACCGATCCACTGCACCTCCCTCCTCCTTTCCCTTTCCTCCCGAGCACCTGCTGAGGGGACTGCGCACCCCTGCACGCGTCTGCGCCGCCGGGAGTCACCGCCGGTGACCTCGTCCCCGTATCCCCGGTCTTCGTGCGCACCCAGTAAGCCTACCTCTCCCTCCTCTCCTTCTTTCCTTCTTCTTCCTTTTCTCGTTCTTTTCCTTGTTCTTGATTGGCCGATGGTTCCATGCAGGCAAGTCACCGGAGCTCCGTCGACGTGGTCGGCGATCACAACCCTTCCACGGATCATCGTGAGCAACCTCTTCTCAGATCCTCTTTTCCTTTCTTCTTTATTTTTCTTTTCCTTTCTTGTTTGCAATTCTTGATGTTCACTGTTTTTGTATCTCGCCGGAATCCGGCCGTGCCGGCGACGGGTCTCGACGATCCAGCGAGATACCCTGACCTGTATGGCTCCACTGTTCGTCGTTTGGGTCCTTTCCGTGAACCGTGCGCCCGTCGCGAGTTTTCCCCGCCGACGTTTAACGTTCCGTTTTCCCGATTCGTGACCCGTCAAGGCAAGTACCCCTTGCTACATGCTAAATAATATTTACTTACACATTGATGACACCCTAAACCTGTAGTTTTAACTTTAGTACGATCATTTCCCATTTTCATGTTCAATATTGTTATATATCATTTTATCTTCCAATCGTGAAACCTATCGTTTGCAATTACTGTATTGAATCTAATAATCACATTTACGTGTTTTAATTACACTTTCACTATTGACGTAACCTATGACACCTTCTCCATCGTTGTACTTCATTCGGACGCTCGTGTACATTTAACCTGCATAAACTGTGATTTCATCCATGGAACTTATACATATATATATATATATATATATATATATATATATATATATCATTGCATTCATAAAATTCTTAAACTGGTTAACATGATTTAACGGCCCTAACTGTCATGTTGTATTCTTATAATGTTGATAACACCTCGGACACACAATTGATAACTGTGCTGCTAATTAATCGATGCTTCTTTATTGTTTAATTCGTTGCTTAAATCTATGTTGTTGATGACCATGCTTGATTACGTAACTGAGTATGAGCACACCATGATATCGTTTACTCCTTGACCTGACTTGCTACATACATATTGATTGACCCGACATGGTACCGTATACTGCTTGACCTGACCTGATGTACCATGACCTGACCCGTTACCTGATCTTGTGCCTAATACCAACAAACCTGACATGTAGTCCTCATGGACCGTTCCTGTTGTCTATCCAGACAAACTTGTTTACCTGATCCTGTGTTGGCATTAGTTCTCGATTACGGAATACCTAACTTGACATACACATATAACTTGGGGGTATGGGGAAATCAAAGGTGAAACCTGACTTGTAACTCAACAGTTCGCTACTTGTTCTGATCAGTTTTAGAGGCTAGGCCAGCCTTGGAATGATGCTGCTGACATCATTCATCTGTACATATTCCTGTTTAGTGCCTAGCGGCATGTCTCGGTGTCAGCCCGAGAATCTGGGGCCGTGGTCCCGGGTATGCACGGGATACTATTGAGTTACATCGATGATTCATCAATTTGGTTTCAAAGACTTTAGAACAGAAAACCTGATAGAACAGTTTAGTTTACCCATTGCACACTACCCTGCACTGCTCTGACTTATATTATTGTTACCCTTGCTTTATTCATGTTTATATTGCATTGCCTGTTACCCTGTTTATATTTTATTACTTGATGACTTGACGCGCTGACGTCTGGGTTTTGCATGGCCCAGATTCTGTACCGCTGTCGCAGTCCGAGCAGGAGTATTTCAGCCGACAGGCTGAGCTGTGAGTGTCAGCAGTAGTTAGTTTTCTTCCTGCATTTATTTCCTGATGTGAGCTCGCATTATGGGACATACATTCCAGTTATTTTGTATTGGATCTTTCGCTTCCGCATTTTATTATTCTTGACTCATGCTATCTTAGATTATGGACATGTTTTAGATAGTTTTATTTTGTTCTTGATATCTCTACAGCCGTAATGTGACTGTGGATGGATACTTCCTACCCACAGGTAGCATGGTTAGCTATGTCACGTGCCCATTTTAGTGTACTCTGGGAAGCGGGGCGTGACAATTACTGATTTGGATCAGTAGTTTCTCAGTTTGTGATGGGCTTCATACCGACACGAAATGTCATGTTATTAGGGGCCTGACTTTATCCACCCCTATACTCGAAATGCGATACTCTTAGACGAACAGACCGTACTGTACGGATATTATCACCGACAGGCTCAGCAGGGGTCAGGATGAGTTTGCTCGTCGGCCTTCCTTTCGTTCAATACCTGGGTAGCCGTTACGTACAGCTAGTGCCGCTGACGTGCTTGTGGTTAAACCCACTTTCAGCGTATTGACGAGTCTTTAGAGTCCCACACAGAGGGTTTCCCTGCTTCGGGCAAAACGATGTAGAGGCCGTATGGTTTTACAGCACGGTTCGATCATATTCGTGCACTTGTGTACGTATCATGATTCAGACAGATAATACTAGTGAGATTTGATTTAAGCCGGATTCTAGTATTATATTGTTGGATTATTTTCGTCTCATTGTATTCGTATTTTTTGGAATACGGATGCGGGTATGTGTATACGGATGAGGGGCATTCTTGTAATTTATTACAAGATTGTTTTCTAGAAAATTACACCTCATTATGTTTATTAACCATTTAGGTTAAATGGTTAATTGAGGTGGAGGGATGAGTGTGCTTAGATTTAATTCAAGCATGCTACTTAGTAACTCATGGTGGTGACTCATGGGGTGAATCATTGTGTGACTCATGATGCACTATTCTAGCATGCTTGACATTTGTTGTGGTGGTGAGACATTTGTGAAGGCTTGAGATAATTTTTTCTTTAGTGGATTCATTCTTTTCACACTCACACAACATTTAGCTTTTTCTTATGTTGAGCTCTAAGCTTCACACTCTCGTCTCTCATGGCTTCTTCTTCTTCTTCCTCCACCCTAACCCTCTCATGAGTTGAGAAACCTAGGGTGTTTAGAGACAAATTAATCCCTCATTAGACTCTACATCATCTTGGTTATCTAGTTTAGCTAACTAGATACCTTAATTACTTCAGTTATGAAGTAGGAGCTCGATTCATAGACTCTCGGGTGGATCATCTTCGATGGAGGGAGACCGGCGACCAAACTTGATCATGGTGGCCACTAGGAGCTTGGGAAGAGCTTAAAGACCGAAAGACACGGATCATTCGGTATAACATTCCAAACTCTTTTCATTGCTTGCTAGATTTAGGGTTTATGGTCAATCCGTATTCGGGGGTTTTGGTAGCGCCGGTTTAGAAAAATTTTGTTCCGCATTCGGCCACGGTTTGATGGCCAAGGCGCTGCCATAACCCAACAGATACCAACAAAAGACAAGTTTTACAATAAACTGCCATAAACTTTTCAAGCTAAGCTATTATCACTAAAACACCTCAAATCCTTAAAATTCACATCCATGAAATCCTAAATAATATAAATAACTTCTCAAGGTTATTTTGAAACCATATTAAAAATATTTTTCATAAAACCCCCTCGAGTTATATAAAACAACATTTAAGGACTTTAGTAAATATATGTTTAAACATGATCATTTCTCTTGAGCCTCAGGGAGCCGGAGAAAGTGAGCGCTTGCCTATTTAAGGTAGAAAACTTAACGGAGTTATCAATGGTAATTGTCTTGGAAAAAGACACAAATCCTGCTGTCCATGTGCAGTAGTTACCGATAACTCCCGAACCTAATTCAGGATCTAAATCAGTTACGAGTGTCTGGCTCAAGTCTGAGTCTAACTCAAACCTAAATCCAAACTCAAATTAGAGTTCAATACAAATATGAATCCAAAGTCTAACATGAATACTTGAACATGAACCTGAAAACTTGAATTCAAACACCAATATCAAACCTGAATGTTGTAATTGACTTGACCGAAACATGGTTATAACTTAATCGAAGCATGGCTATAACTTGACATGACTACAAGGTTACATTTTGATCCTGACTACTTGAATAACTTGTATCCATGGTTTCGGCAAGACTTATAAATATAACCTATACAATACATCATGCGGGGATAACGGGATAGATTGGTAAGGAATGTATTAACGTGGCACGAGATGGTCACTTAAAAGACACCTACATAAACTCTCATGCCGTTGTCCCGTGGGTTTTGACGGGGCATTGTACTACATGTTACCATAGTCCACGGGGTAAGATGGACTCCTCTCGTATACACAAATACCTTCTGTACCAAACTACAAACAATTACTCTAGAATAACAATCATATACCTGCACAACTTACCAGTTCTATTTCATATTACTTGTTCTATTCCATTATTTCTTTCGGGACTTACCGAGCGCTAGTTCGTTGATGACATTCCTGTCTATTTTCTTTCTTTGGAATGTTCGTCAGGACCGGACTCTTAGGAGATCGAGCCTAACTGGGAGGACGTGGACCAGCTCACTGCCCAGCAAGACTACTAGCTTTTCTTGTACTTACTTTTATTTTGTATGCCACTATTTAGACATTGCTTTATAACATTGTATCTTTCCTTTTCAAAGCAGTTGTTTTGTAAAGATGAATGTTAATAAAAATTGCTGTTTATTTGATATATCTTGTCATTTCTTGTGCATTATATATATTGTTTAATTACGCTTGACGTATTTATTTCTTAGTAAATACGTTGCGGCCCGCCACATCACCGTTTCTGTACACAGAGAAGAGGGGCGCGACAATGAACATCAGTGGAGATATGACAAGATGAGGATGATTCAATAAGAGGAGGCGAAAAAACAAAGGGGACTTACATAAACAAGCCGATATTGTCACTGAGTTTGTCTATCTGCCATAGCCCCGCGTTTCTAGCGAGATCTTCTTGAAAACTTTTTCATGTTCTTCTTCGAAAAATCTAGATGAAAAGAGAGATGTGAAATAATAGAAATGTGTGATGAAGAAAAAAAGAGGAGTGACATATAAAAAAGGTTTACGGCCACCATAATTCTAATAAATTATAGCTCATAACCATTCTAATTATATTGGGAGTTAAAGTGAAAATGAAATGAAAGGTCTCATTTGTAAGTTATGAGAAGGATAAAAATTGATAAAAAATAATTTCAAGAATGAGGATTTGAACATGTGACATATGAAATAACAATGTAAGGAATTAACTAATGAGCTACAAGATTGTTCATGCACATATTTAATAAGAATTAAATATATGATATTGTTTGAAAAGAAAGTGGGCTTAGAAAAAGAAAAGAAAGAAATCAAATGGATTTGTCTTGGATTGGGTTTGGGTTTTGAAAAATTATAGAATGGATAAAATAGACGAAATGATAAAATAATATATTTACTAGAAAATAAAATATACCAAAAATAAATAATGGTAATATTTTATTAAAAAAATGATACGCGAAAATATAGGAATTTTATGATCGTTACATTCTACCCTTCTTAACAAAATTTCGTTCTCGAAATTACTTAAGAATGATATGATAACAGAACAAGGAAATTAAATGTGATCGCATTTCGTCGTCGCTCCACCAGTCGGTACTTTAATTGACAAGAGAGTAATATTGAATATAAAAATGGTCAAATAAATATAAAGAGACACAGAAATGAATTTTAAAAATGCAAGAAGTGAGTTTCATGAAAATCAAATGAAAGAAGTGAGATAGATTCAAATATAACGAGTCGTTACAGAATCATATGATCATTAGTACAAAAAATAATAGAGCAATAATCATAACACGAATTAGGCAAAGCATATTGATGGTATTGAGGAACTAAAGTATCTCAACCATTGGAAATAAGAAATCTATCCAGCCTTGCAAATGCTGTACCATTATCCCATGTAAAGCTTCTCCCAGCTAAAGGTATATCATTTAAATCCAACTCATGAACAAAACTACAGAAAATACCAGTACTACTATTGTGTAGACCTTTGCTAATTCTTTCAGTAATATACAGGATAGCATTGAAGTCTCCAGAAATGATCCAAAGACCAATAAAATTAGTTCTGGCAACTCTAATCTCATCATAAAAAGCAATTTTATCCTTCCTAAAACAAGGAGCATAAACTGAGGTAAACACAAACTGCAAGTTGGTTTTGAGAAATAACGTCAAGAAAAAATAGAATAAGTACCAATGAAGACATTCTCACATATGCATGTTCTACTTTTAAAACCAACTAAAATACTTTGCCCCATATCAGCCGTTAAGCTAACTACTTAACATATCAATGAACTGAATTAGAAATACCGTCTGCTCTGCTCTGACTTATAAGTAAGATAAGTGTGCAATTATACACTCTCTCTCTCTCCGTCCCTTTTTACTTGTTATTATGGAGAGAAAAAGTGTCACATTTTACTTGACATTTTTGTAATAAAGAAGAAATCATTAATAATAAAGAAATTAAAAAATGATATAATATCAAAAATAACCTAGAAAATTAATTGCTGATTTTAAAAAAATGATGATATTTTCCTTAATAGTTGAGTGCAGAAATGATATAATTTTTTAGTGGTGATGTGGCAGTAGATTAATTACTGATATTAAGAAAGTGTGAATGTTTTTCTTAATCGGTGTGCATTTATCTAAAATGACAAATAAAAGGTAACGGAAAGAATAAAAATTTAATTAGATGACCAAATACCCAAAACCCCTAAGGGGCACGTACACACATGTTCTTCCTGTGGTTGGGTGTTGCTTAGGGGTGTAAACGAGCCGAACTCGAGCCAGCCAAGCTCGGCTCGAGTTCGGCTCGTAGTTTTTTTTGTCGGCCCAAGTCCGGCTCGTTTAGTTAATCAAGCTAGAGATGCTCGGCTCGAATCCGGCTCGATTAAACATGCCCAGCTCGTATTCGGTTCATTTGTGGTCCATTAACTAAACGAGCCGAGTTCACGAGCCGAGCTCAACTAAGCTCGTTTTGAGTTCGTTTGTGAGCTCGGCTCGTTTTCAACTCATTTACTCATATTAATAGTATCTTCTAAGAAAAAACATAATTAACAATAATCCTTAAAACTCAGGGTTTTGAGATATGGAAAAATAAAAAAACATTAACATTTAGGACATTGAATGGGTCTAAATGCTGAGTTTTATATTTATCTCAGTACACTTTATATACTGTCATTTAATTGAATTAAATGTTCTGAGAGTTGTATAGAATCTGCTATATATTACATATTACTGTTTTTTTTCAAACCGTATAACCCAGCCGAACCCGAGTCAATACCGAATGAGCCTGGCTGTGCTCGAGTCCGGCTCGTTTAATAAACGAGCCAGGTTTTCTGGCTCGTGTCCCGCTCATTAATAAATGAACCAAATTTGAACGAGCTGATACCGAGCCGAATCTTAATCGAACCCGAGCTGGCTCGTTCAATTACCACCCCTAGTGTTGCTGGATATTATCAAATATCAATGCTATGGTGTTCCAACTCATAAACAGCTCTTCTTGTTTTTTTAAAAAAAAAGAAAAATGTACACACAAAACAAGGGACCAATATTTTAACTCCTCATAATAATTAATTCGAGTGTAGTACCCACATCTACATTACAAAGTCAACACATGCCCATTAATAACCTCACTTATTTTAAGCAACATTTATATATACAAAGTCAGCACCTTAATCAATCAAATTAGTTAACCAAATTAAGCACTAAACTATTGAATAATCTAGTCTGGTCTAGGTTCTAAAGACATGCTACATTTGGTTAAGGTTTTTCCACTTAAAGCCCTCCGAAACTAAGCTAATTACTTAAAGAAAAACCCAAAACTTGATAATTACTTATTACCCAAAAACTTTGAAGTTGCTCTTAAAACCCCCTAACCATTTTTCCTCACTCCATTAGCCAGTTAACGAAGAAATTCAGGCTAGGATTATTAAAATTCCCAACTCACTCATCTCCACTCTTCTTCATCTAAAATTCTCATTTAAAGCTTTAATTCAAAATTTAGGTTTGGGAATTACTCTTCAAATCCTCTAATTAGTAATGGAATATATTTTTGTTTCTCAATCTTTTTCAGCCTTGAAGCAGTGAAATGCGAATGTAGGCTTGATTGCAGGTTTCGTGTAAGTGGAAAACCAAAAATGAAGAGAGCAAAGTTCTTCGGTTGCCCTAGCTACAAGGTGTTGGTTCCTAGTGCTCTCGCCGCCAATCCGCGGCCAATGCGGAATTCAAAAACGAAAATTTTTAATGGCACTAGAAACTTATATCCAAGAATTTAAACCAAACACCTAAACTAGCAAACATAAAATGATAGAAATCACAACCTTTGTAGCGTCTTTATTTGCTCCAATTGGGTTGAACTCTAGCATGCTCTCAAGAGCTTCGGATCGCGCTTGCTAGCTGGTCTTCCTTCGCCGAAGATGATCCACCCGAGGAAACCAAGTTCAAACTTCAATTTCATCAATGAAGTAACTAAAGATCGTAGGTTGCTAATTTAGGATGTTTAGTGATGTGTGTGAGTATTCTGATATTTTTCTTTCTCTTTATATTCATGATTCTCAACTCATGAGAGAGTTGAAGATGATGAAGAAGAAGAAGCTATGAAAGAGAGAGAAGCTAAATGGTAGAATGAATAAAATCTCACAAATTCAAGCGTGGATGCTTTTCTTTAGTTAAAAGATTTTCACATTTTAAAATTGCAACCATACTTGAATAGTATGTGCAAATGAATTAATAATTCATTTGCTCATACCCTCCGCCATTTTTTTCTTCCACCTCATTTCTTAATTTCTTTAAAAGGAAATAAAAACCTAGAAATGAGGTGTCCTCCTCCTAGAAGTATTCTTGTATAAATATAAGAATACATTCCCGTAAATACATGCCCGTATTCATATCAAAATACGAATACCCAAGAGATAGAAAAATACAATGAATATATATAAATTATTAAATCAAAACTTGATTTAATAATCTTAAGCCGGCTAGTATTATCATCCGCCCGATTAAAATCCGTGCGGCTAGCACACTTACCTAATCGGAACTTTACATGTATCAATATACGACCACTACATTATTTTGCCTAGACCGGGAAAACCCTCTGTATGGGACTCTAAAGACTCGTCAATACGCGGCAAGTGGGTTTAACCACAAGCACGTCAGCAGCACTAGCTGTACGTAACAGCTATCCGGGTATTGAGCGAAAGGAAGACCGACGGGCAAACTCATCCGTACCCCTACTGAGCATGTCTTTGACAATCTCCGTATAGTCCAGTCTCTTCATCTAAGAGTATCGCATACCGGGTCTAGAAGGTGGATAACGTTAGACCCCTACTAACCCGATAAGTCGTGCCGGTTTGAAGCTCATCACCCACTGAGAAACTATTGATATCACATCAGTAAATCTCATCCATCTAGGCCAAGAATTTTATAGTGACAGCTGACCCAACACAGCACGACATCGACTCCCAATACCAGGATAGACGAATCCCTGACGATTGTTCACTGCCTCTATGTGGCTCAGGATTGTACCTAACTAAAACCTGTTTACACGACTCCTTTGAGCCGTGGTAGGGTAGTAATCTAAGTACAGTGAGAACTCACACGAGACAAATGAAAATCTCAGGTCAAAGGACTAAGCTGTACTCATGCCACAAGAGAACTTTCATCTGACGATAGCTATAATACCATCTAGAAGTTCTCGGCGAGTCCGTTCGGTGTACTCACCTCCAGTGAGCACCTGTATACTATCTCAGGTGACTCAACACCACTGCCATTCGTTGGGGTCTCGAAAAGTATACACTAGTCTACTCCGGAGTATCGATGCCCAGTCTCGATACTCCCTCGACCAGGGACATTTAAGAATATGCTTATGGACCATCCAGCTCCCACGTATATGATTTCCATCATAATGCTGGTAATCAAGCAATAATTCTACTAGTTTTATCAAAACGTATACACACAATGATAAAGACAAATCAGATAGCATACTATCATCTCGACTAAAACTGTTCTACCTGTATAGGTCCTCGTTCAATTATCATAATCGCCTACCTGCAATTACAATAATTGCGTTGATGGCACTATATCCAACAATATCCCACTTGCACCTAAGGCCAATTATTGCGGTATCGCATACTAACAGCTCGTGTGCTACCGTATACCCAACTTCTCAACTAGTCAGTTTCTCAAAACTCGTTTTGAGAAACTTATGTGTTCGAGAAATAGCCTTAGTGAGTGGATCCACTCCAATGTTTCTATCTTTATCTCTCTATCTCAATTTCGCAGAGAACGACTATCTCCCGAAATGAGCGATACCTATCTTAGGACTTGTCTGAATATCTGATGGGACCTTGATCATAATATGAACACCAAATCCAATAAGCCTTTTAGACTGTATCCATTGCTGATGAAATCAACACCCATCGTCACGACCACCTTAGTATCCTGCTTGGAAAGCTATCCAACATACCGCACCTCAAAAGAGGGAACATTATTAACTGTGGCAACCACTCTGTCATCCAGGCAATCTTAGAAGCCTGAAATGATAACCGCCTCCTTAAGAAGGCTGCCATTATCATTGTTAGTGATATGTGTGCCCTAAAGGCCATTATTGTAAATTATAGTGGATGCTTGGACATTTATATAGATGACTTTCTTGCTCAACATAATAGTATGCTATCTGGTTACTCTTTATCTTAACATGTATATTTGCTCTAGTTTACTATTTCACTGATACATGTTGATAAATCCCTTAGGATGTTTTATTTGACTACCAGGAATATGATGTAGATCATACTAGTAGGGCTTAAGTAGTCTACAAGCACATCCTTGAAGTGTTCCTAGTCGAGGGAGTATCGAGACAGGGCATCGATATTCCAGTGTAGACTAGTGTGTACATTTCTAGACCCTGTATGAGGCGATGGTTGATCCTATAATCATTGGTGTGCGACACCAAAGATTATATGCAGGTGATCATTGGAGAATGAGTGCACCGAATGGACTCGCCGAGAACTCCTAGATGGTACCATACTTATCGTCAGTTAGCAGTTCTCTGGTGACACTAGTACATGTTAGTTTATAGACCCGAGATTGTCATAGTGTTTTGTGTGGTTTCTACTGTGTTTTGATTACCTCCCTACTACGGCTTTACTAAGTCGTGTAAACATATGGTAGTTGGGTACAGTTCCTAGTCACATGGAGACAGTGACAGATAGGAGGGGTTTCGTCTCTTCCGGTATTGGGAGTAGATGTTGTACAATGCGCGATTAGCTATAACCGAAAGTCCCTGGTCAAGGCTGATGAGATTTACTAATAAGTGTTATTAGTAATTTCTCGATTTGTTATAGGCCACACATCGGCATGACTTATCGATTTATTGGGGTTGACGATTCAACCCCCCAGACTCGATATGCAACATATCAGCCGAAGAGACCGGACTATACGGTAAGTGTTACTTATAGGCTCTGCGGGAGTTTGGACAAGTTTACTTGTTGATCTTCTATTCGTTCAATACCTAGGTAACCGTTACATGCAGCTAGTACCGCTGACGTGCTTGTAGGTGTTTGATGTGATCATTACCTAATACCAGCGTATTTGGCGAATGTTTAGAGTCCCACATAAAGATTTCCTCGCTTGAGCGAAACGAAGTAGGCCATGTATAGAGATATGTGTGGGAGCTCGATTAAATACAGATATATGATATCGTATTCTAATTTAGCGTTTTATGATATTAGCCACGTTCTATTTGATATAACCGGATTATTAAATCAAGTATTGATTTAATACTTAATTGATTTAATAATTCGATATATATATATATATATATATATATATATATAAAAATATATATAAACTAATATTATGCTCATGATCAGTCGAAAATATTGTATATTTTAGCCGGCAATTTCCCTAACATTTGCATACATTTAGAAGTGTTCGGCATTCATATTCTACATATTAGCAAATCTGTCACAAAATATGAGATTGCATGTATTAGACTTTTAAACCGACACTTTAAAGGAAATTAACCGCATTTCATGGCATCGCATCATTTCTGTATTTGCGCAACACTTGTCTTGAGTCTGTGCAGGAAAATACGGAAGAAAAGCAAAAGAGCTGATCAAAAATACGCCAACTAAATCATTTCAGATCTGGTAGCAATTCAGATGGAGAAATATAAATCAATACATCAGAAGAAGGCCCATACAACAGTAAAAGACCATACCAGAGAATACAAGGCCCAAGCCCATCAAGGAGCCGCGGATCCGCGGCCATAGCCTTCTTGTGCCGCGGAAGCGCGGCTCATTGGTGACGTCATCAAGTAAAATTTGCACCACAATGCTTCTGTCAGGGCCCACATTCCATAAATGCACTCCAAATTCCATAACTCTCTCGAAGCGACTGCCAGATCAGCAAAAGGAAGGCTAATCCTAATTAAGCTCCTAATTAATCCTCTTCTAGAAGCTCCTCCTAACTAATCACATCTAGAAGCTTCTCCCCTAACTAACTTTTGGAGGGAAATTTGAATTTCTTCAACAAACTTTAGGAGGGAAACTTAGAATTTGAAATCCTAGATCTAGGGTTAGTTATCTATAAATAGGAATCTAGACCTAGGGTTAGAGGCTAATCAATCTTTAATCAATAATCAATAACCATTGGTTCATTCTACACCATCTTCTTCCACAAGTCTCGTGACAAGGCTTGTGCGAAACCCTAACCCTAATTCCACTCCAAATCCAAGATCTTGAGTACCAATCGAGCAAGAAGCCTTCAACCTTTTAGGAGCCGAGCCGATCTTCAATCGGGCAAGTGATCCAAGCCGATCCGCGTTCCACGGAGACGAGTGAAGCCAAGTCGACGATCGAATTCTTCCTCTTGTAGTTCTTGAGCGAATGTAATAAAATTGTCGATATAAATAAAAGGTGAAATTCTTTTATCTTGCTTTCTTTTAATTCTTGCATCATGATTAGATCTCAATTTGTAATTGTTGTTCTTGTTGTGATGTGTGAGTAAAACTCCGCTCGTAAAGGAGTCGAGACGATTGTAGAATGATGATGTAACAAATCTTAATACTATTTTTAAGTCCTACGAGTTTTGTAAACCCTAGCAAGTTCAAGAATCGATGACCTAATTTCGTAGCGATGCTTTCTTGATTGTGATCGCTCGAAATTAGGGATCTACGATCGTTTCTTGAATTTGATAGAGGCTAGAATGTGAATGATATCGAAGAAAGAACAAGGGATGAGATGAAACCCTAATTTCACAAGAAATCCCTAATTCTCGATCGATCATCATCTATCTAGTATCAATTCATCGAAGGATAAGAATACGTAATTGAAAGATTACATCACATCTATAGATCCGATCGATTCCTACGAGCCTCATTTCAATTCTTGAGATTCGGTTTGGAAAAATCAACAAACGATCAATTCTTGATTCTATCTTTTAATGCTTTCTTAGATCTAGTATTTTCTAATTCTTGAACTTCAATTACAAATCATGAATTGTTTTGTTTTCTTTTCATTAAAGTTTCGACTCATCTAATTCGAAAGACGAACGATTACTCTTTCCCTGTGGACGATCCGCACTCACTAACTAACTACATCCGACACCGTAGTTGATTGCGGTCAAATAATTTTTGGTTGTGATTTCTTTACCATTTCATACTAAACAATCCGAAATCTTTACAATCAAATGGCGCCGTTGCCGGGGACTATTTGATTCGATTTACACACAACGAGATTTTATTACAATCAAATGGCGCCGTTGCCGGGGATAGTGCGCTAATAGTTCGTATTTTTGAAATTTGAGTTGAACAATTTATTCCATCATATTTTTTTTTAGATCTAAACTCGTACAAACTCTAATACGTGTGTTGTGATTTGTTGCGAGGAATTCTGGAATCATTGGAGCTTGGATAAATTTTTTCTAAAAATTCCAGAGAGCTAAGCAGTTCAAGTGGAACAGTGACAGAAATTTTTGTGCAGAGATAAGCTCATTCAACCGCCCTTCCACGGCTAAAGACCCCCAACTGCGGCGCTTCCGCGGTCCCCTTGACTGTTCACTACACCAATTTTTCTCTGTAAGTCCCTAACTTTCTTATCTCTTACCTCATCTGCTCCAACTAATATTTTGTGCAGGATTCTTTGCAAATAAATCGCAGCGCCGCAAAGCAAAATAAAATTTGTGCGTGTTTTGATTCTTTTGGTTGTTTGCATATTAATACGGAATTTAAGGGGCACGACCAAATCCAAATTAGGTGGGGAGTTCATTACCCTTCCTAGGCCCCGAAAATCGCAAAACTTGCATCCGCATTGACCCTCATTAATTAAAAAATATCTAGAGATGACTCTAAGGACCGTCGCGCTCAATTAGGACAAGAGAAGGCCGTGGGTAATTCATTGCTTATCCGAGTTTTCTTGTGGTGCCTAAGGCGAGTGCGTCTAAGGCTAGTGGTTATTAATTAGGCCCACTACTTACGTAGTGGAGTACCTTCCCACTTACCTGGCACTTATCCGGCCACAGGGAGACAAAGAGGCAGTGGAGGATTCTATCCTGCGACTTGTCTTTTGGCAGTTAGGAGCGGTCTAGAGTTTGACCTAGGTGACCAATAGAATTAGGGTTTTGTGTGTTGCATTTGTTGTGTGGCATCATTTTTTTTAAAAATCCGTATCATTTTTCAAAACAAACACCAACACTTCATTTCCTCTAATTATACCAACGCTGCCACTTGTGCTACAACCATTTAGCACAATGTTAGGCTGGACACGGGATTCCATTTCCCGTCTTGTCCGCGTTTCTTTTATCGACCCCAGAGTCGGTAATTCTTCGTCTTCTCCCCCACCACCCACCACACCCGCGATGGACCCAAATCCATCAAACTTTAACACTACTCTGCCACCGCCCGCAGGTGCGCAGAATCTTCCACGCATTTCTCTCCAAGAGAGATGCTATCCTACACGTGTTACCCTTCCCACCTGTCTTTCTATACCACCTGCCATCGGGGAAAATTTTGAAATCAACCCCCAATTCATCAAACTGTTACCCAAATTTCATGGTCTTGATTCTGAAAACGCATACATGTTTATTTCCAAATTTGAAAACGTATGTGCTTTGATGAGGAATTCACAACTGTCTTTGGATGCTCTGCGTTTACGTCTTCTCCCATTCACTTTGTGCGATTTAGCCGAGAAGTGGCTTTACATCACACCCGCACATTCTATTTCAACATGGGACGAATTCGTTGCAGCATTCCTTAAGAAATTTTACCCCAATCACAAGACCGCCCGTGTTCGGAGCGAAATCTCTAAATTTACCCAACTTCCCAATGAACCATTTTGGAAATGTTTTGAACGGTTCAAGGATCTTCTTATTCAATGCCCTCATCACGGAATCCCCAGATGGGATTTGTGTCGAATTATCTATGAGGGTATTGATCTCACTACTAGACAGATGCTTGAAACCATGTGTCATTGCCAATTCCTATCTAAAGATGATGGTGAAGTTTGGAAATACTTAGAAGATTTAGCTCAAAACACATCACAATGGGAAAGTGTTAGACCACCACCACCTAGGGAAGATGTCAATCAGCTCGATGTTTCCGTCACCTTGAAAGCCGAAATGGCCGAAATACAAAGGAAACTCGACGCTATAGAAAATAAAATCTCTTCAGCCTCCTTAAACCAATCCACACTTCCCAAAACCGTGTGTGGCTGCTGTTCAAACCCTTCACATTTGACGGAAGAATGTCCTTTGAATGTACCGTTTCAAGGTCACACTAATGCTGCACTTCAGCAAAGACCTGCAAACTACCCCTCTTCTTCCTCATATAATCAAGATTGGAGGAATTACCCGAACTTTTCTTGGAACCAATCACAATCTCAAAACACGGTTCCAATCCTAAACAATTTTCAAAGGGTCCCTCCACCACAACAGCAACCACCACTTCAATTGAGTCAGCACCCCTTCCAACCGCAAAATTTTCAAAATCCTGCCAACACTTTTGCACTACATGAAAACTCTTTGCAATTGGCCGGTACTGATAATATCTCTGCACTGGTGCAAACCTTGGTTACTTTTATGAAACAATCCATCCAAGAGTCGGCAAGTTTTCAATCTTCCATCGATAATATGATAAAGATCATTCTCACTCAAAATGAGAATATCAAATCAATGGAAGCACAAATTGAACAAATAACAGCCGAAATAAGTGCTAGAGAAGAAGGGAATCTTCCATCTCAACCCGTACCTGATCCTAGACCTTCACATTACACTAATGTGGATGCTTTTACAACGTTGAGATCTGGAAGAGTGCTAGACAATCATTTGGGTGAACAAATTGATAATGATGAATTGATCATTAACACCCCGGCTTCCACTTCCACTTCCACTCACACTTCTATTTCTTACCCTATTTCGTCTAACTTACCTTCTTCTTCCGAGCCTATTCTCCGTGTTCCCAAAGGCTCGAACCCTCCACCCACCTCATCTTTTCCACCCCCACAAACTTCTCCACAAATGTTGGACCCAACACTTATTGATAGAGCTCCATTTCCAAATAGGTTGAGGCCCAAGAAACATGATGCCCAAATGGAGAAGATTGTGGACATGTTTAAGGAAGTTAACATCAACATCCCTCTCCTAGATGCTATTCAACAAGTTCCGTCCTATGAAAAAATTCTTAAGAACTTGTGCACTAGGAAGAGGAAGACTCAAGTGCCGAAAAAAATCTTCATGTCGAGTACTGTAGACACGGCTTTTCCCCAACAATTACCACGGAAACGTAAGGACCCTGGCTGTCCTACTATTTCCATTTCTATTGGGGAGAAACACATCAACCGTGCTTTACTTGACCTTGGCGCTAGTGTTAACTTGCTTCCTTACTCGGTTTATGAGCAACTAGGTATCGGAGTGTTAAAGCCCTCGAGCATAACTCTCCAGATGGCTGACCGATCAATCACTAAACCTAGGGGTAAATTGGAGGATGTGTTAATAAAATCGGGGAATTTGTATTTCCTGTGGATTTATTGTACTTGATACACAGCCTGTAGCGAACCCACGGAATCAAATTCCGGTGATTTTAGGTCGCCCCTTTTTGGCCACTTCCAATGCAATAATCAACTGTCGTAATGGTTCTATGACCCTATCTTTCGGGAATAGGTCAATAGAGCTGAACATTTACAAGTTGGGAAGTGTACCCTCCGAACCTACTGCTCAGGTCTGTTCTGTCGACTTAATGGATGTCGACAGCAGCGAATTTGATGATCCTCCTGATATCGATCTTGACTCTTTTTATACGTTATTGTTTGACCCAACTTTGTATCATACACATACGGACTCTTCCACCGAGATGTCCGGGTCAACAATTAACACGGATTATGAACTGTTTTTAGAGTCTCAAGATCACCCCGCACTTTGTGATGACATTATTCACCGGGGTATTGATGGAACTTTTGAGGAGATCTTCGCTGATGAACTCGCATTTTTAAATGACATGGGTGTTGAGATGAATCATCTCCCAATCAATGAAATTGAACCTCCACCCCTTCTTCTGAATTGTAAGAGGAATGCGAGTAATCCATCACATTCACTGCATCGTCTCTCCAATATGAGACGCACAAACACTCTCTTCCACCACTTAACCTTTCCCCACTGCTTCTTCTTCCACCAACCAGAGCACTGCATTGATAAAATTTTTGAATGGTTGGTGTTAACTTTCGGTCTTTGCAAAGCTTGGCATCGACCACTGATTTTTGACCCCCTCATATGATTTTCAAAGATTAACATTGCATAACTCAAGTTTGGGGGGGGTATGATCGGGCTCCTACAAAGAAAATCTTTACAAAATTTTGAGCCAAAAATAAGTTTGGGGGAGGTTCTTCACTTATATATTGCCCCCACTAATAAATTCCTCCCAAGCTTACAGGTTTTTTCGAGATTTAGCAGATGGCAACAGTAAGGACACTGTTGAAAACAAGTTTGGGGGAGGTTTGTGCTTATTTTCGCATCATTTGCATATCATTTGCATAAGCACAAAACATTATTTTGAAAACCTATAAAAATTTAAAAAAAAATTCAAAAAATATAAAAATATTTTTGTACATAAATAAGATAATGAAAGTTTAGATAGTGAACAATTACATCCATGAGATTAGAAAAATTTAAGAAAACTAAGAAAATTAGAAGTTTTCTTATACGAACTAGTAATAAGTAGTTATGAGCCGTTGTCCCAAGGGTTAGTAAGATGAAGGACGTCACTAATCTGAGGATAAAAATAAGTCTGAAAAATAGTTTCTGTTCTGGAAGCCAAACATTTTGAACGTTACTACCCTGCTATTCGCACTTACATACATCTTAAAGCCTGGGATAGTAGAGGATACCCTGAAATGCTCTTGTCTTAAAGCCAAAAGTATGAAAAAAAAATATGGTGAGAAAAATGGACACTGGTTTTGTTATCACCGAGGGAAATAAAAAAAAATATATAGCGAGGGTGCCTCTTCATCTAGTGCCCTAAGACCAACTGGTCTGGGAGTCACTGCTATGCCTAAGGTGGTGCAAGATTAGGAAAATACACCAAATAAGCAAGCACATGAGTAATCGGTCGGTTAGTACCTCAAGAAGTATTAACGGTCGCATGAAAGTGTGTGAGCTCATCGAAAAAAAAAATACTGAGGCTGATGGGCAAGAGTATGATAGCTTGAATTGAATTCTCCGGGTGTAGGGATGTCCTTTACACACACGCAGGGTTATATGATCGATGTTTGGAAGAAAGATAGGAATGAAAAATAAGACGATGTTTTATTGAGGGAGGACGTGATTTCTGACATCTTTTCATGACCATTAAGATAGGGCTCATGACAACCGAAAAGCTAGCTTAGTTGGAAACCCTAATTTTCAAAAGCTTTTCTTTTACAATTCTTTTCTTTAAATGTAATATTCATGATCTTGCTTTTATTATTGGATTTTGTGGGTGCAATCCGCTGAAAACCCTCAGGAGACAACACTCCTCCTACTAGGGACACCTAGAGGTTTAAAGGCTTGTTGCACGTGCTCAGTGCAATCGTGTTGCCTACGAAAGTGTGCTAGTTAGTTTTTCTCTTTCTTTATTTTCTCCTTCTCTTTTTAATAAAACATTCGCTCGAGACGATCGAAATTAAGTTTGGGGGTATTTGATCAGTCGAAAATATTGTATATTTTAGCCGGCAATTTCCCTAACATTTGCATACATTTAGAAGTGTTCGGCATTCATATTCTACATATTAGCAAATCTGTCACAAAATATGAGATTGCATGTATTAGACTTTTAAACCGACACTTTAAAGGAAATTAACCGCATTTCATGGCATCGCATCATTTCTGTATTTGCGCAACACTTGTCTTGAGTCTGTGCAGGAAAATACGGAAGAAAAGCAAAAGAGCTGATCAAAAATACGCCAACTAAATCATTTCAGATCTGGTAGCAATTCAGATGGAGAAATATAAATCAATACATCAGAAGAAGGCCCATACAACAGTAAAAGACCATACCAGAGAATACAAGGCCCAAGCCCATCAAGGAGCCGCGGATCCGCGGCCATAGCCTTCTTGTGCCGCGGAAGCGCGGCTCATTGGTGACGTCATCAAGTAAAATTTGCACCACAATGCTTCTGTCAGGGCCCACATTCCATAAATGCACTCCAAATTCCATAACTCTCTCGAAGCGACTGCCAGATCAGCAAAAGGAAGGCTAATCCTAATTAAGCTCCTAATTAATCCTCTTCTAGAAGCTCCTCCTAACTAATCACATCTAGAAGCTTCTCCCCTAACTAACTTTTGGAGGGAAATTTGAATTTCTTCAACAAACTTTAGGAGGGAAACTTAGAATTTGAAATCCTAGATCTAGGGTTAGTTATCTATAAATAGGAACCTAGACCTAGGGTTAGAGGCTAATCAATCTTTAATCAATAATCAATAACCATTGGTTCATTCTACACCATCTTCTTTCACAAGTCTCGTGACAAGGCTTGTGCGAAACCCTAACCCTAATTCCACTCCAAATCCAAGATCTTGAGTACCAATCGAGCAAGAAGCCTTCAACCTTTTAGGAGCTGAGCCGATCTTCAATCGGGCAAGTGATCCAAGCCAATCCGCGTTCCACGGAGACGAGTGAAGCCAAGTCGACGATCGAATTCTTCCTCTTGTAGTTCTTGAGCGAATGTAATAAAATTGTCGATATAAATAAAAGGTGAAATTCTTTTATCTTGCTTTCTTTTAATTCTTGCATCATGATTAGATCTCAATTTGTAATTGTTGTTCTTGTTGTGATGTGTGAGTAAAACTCCGCTCGTAAAGGAGTCGAGACGATTGTAGAATGATGATGTAACAAATCTTAATACTATTTTTAAGTCCTACGAGTTTTGTAAACCCTAGCAAGTTCAAGAATCGATGACCTAATTTCGTAGCGATGCTTTCTTGATTGTGATCGCTCGAAATTAGGGATCTACGATCGTTTCTTGAATTTGATAGAGGCTAGAATGTGAATGATATCGACGAAAGAACAAGGGATGAGATGAAACCCTAATTTCATAAGAAATCCCTAATTCTCGATCGATCATCATCTATCTAGTATCAATTCATCGAAGGATAAGAATACGTAATTGAAAGATTACATCACATCTATAGATCCGATCGATTCCTACGAGCCTCATTTCAATTCTTGAGATTCGGTTTGGAAAAATCAACAAACGATCAATTCTTGATTCTATCTTTTAATGCTTTCTTAGATCTAGTATTTTCTAATTCTTGAACTTCAATTACAAATCATGAATTGTTTTGTTTTCTTTTCATTAAAGTTTCGACTCATCTAATTCGAAAGACGAACGATTACACTTTCCCTGTAGACGATCCGCACTCACTAACTAACTACATCCGACACCGTAGTTGATTGCGGTCAAATAATTTTTGGTTGTGATTTCTTTACCATTTCATACTAAACAATCCGAAATCTTTACAATCAAATGGCGCCGTTGCCGGGGACTATTTGATTCGATTTACACACAACGAGATTTTATATCAATCAGCTCACTTAAGATTTTCTTTTCTTTATATATTTATATATATGATGTAAATATATATATTCTTTTGTGTCATGGTTGTTGATACATGGAAGATAGATGTATGAGAATTACATAAGAGAAAAGATAATAGGATAATGATTTCCTTATTTGAATTTAAATAAAGAAACAATGAGTCATTTTCTTTTAGAACATCCTAGTTTGGATGACTCATTTTATCTTTATCTTATTCATATAAGTTTATCATTTCTATACTTATCCAATTCCAAACTCATTCTTATCACAACCATCTTCATCTTCATCATCTTCATCTTTTCTTGAATCGCTATTCATTCAAGAGTGAAGAAAGAGTAAAGAAAGTTTAGTGAGCAAAAACCTTACTTCATCAACCTAAACCTTTCCAGCAAATTAGTTTAGGTTGTTTACTTCACTAATATTTTGATTAGTGAAGTGTGAGCTTGAGTGTGAGTTGCCTCATGGTGAATCATTTTCGACGAAGAAGATAATGAGAAAGCTTGCTCTTTTCTTCAAGTGGAGCCCTAGAAGGAGTTCAAAGGACTACCACAAGAAGCTTTTGAAATGAAGGACTTGGCTACAAATATTGTAGCTTCTCTTCACTTAGTTTAGAACTCTAGTTAGCTTTAATTTGTAACCCTAAACCTTTAGTTCGATCTTGATAGTAGACATAGCCCTCTAGAAATTTTAAAATTGCATACTTGATGTTGTTATAACCCTAGTAGAGGTGCTAGGATCTACATTCAATCATATACCAAGAACATCCTATTATGTTCATAACTGCTTCCCAATGTTTCTCCAGAATTGGATTAATATATGTTTATTGCAGTTGATGCAAAAGCAATATCCTGTGTGGTACTTGACATCTCATGATTGACTCAATTGCCTAAACAAGTGATATGTCAATCATGCAAATTGCTCTCCTCATCAGTCTAGAAGACATCTCTTTAGATAGTGTGACACCATCACCTGCGGGTATACCACCACGCCAGGAGTCGTCCATTCTAAAAAACATTAGAATAGTGTCAAACTACCCGAATGGGGACACTTCCCAAATCTAGATCTAAAACCATAGATCTAGTCATCAGAATCCCTGATATTTTGTCAAGATCCTTTGTGGAGAAACACATGTAACAACCACGGTATCACCGATCGTAGTATAGAAACATCACTTTCTATCAGGAGTACGTCATCCAAATAGCAGGACATCACTCTCTACTACTTTCTTATCAGGTCCATCGATCTATTGTTCCGATGAAGCTGTTGGGGTCGAAAATTGTACCCCGGTTGACCAAGTCAAAGTCAACCCCAAGCCAGGTGGGCCCAAGCCCAGGTCAAGTGGGCCCATGCCCAAGTCGAGCGCCACGGCCGGCCTTCCCCATGCCAAAGTAAAAATCATGTAACAAATAATTTTGATGTAATTTTTTGTGCATGAATGTAAGCAAAATGGGCATAAAGCCAATTTTTTGTACAGCCAATGGCTTATGTGCAAAAGAAATGAGCACAAGAGGCATGAGATGGGCAAAATACCATTTTGTAAAGCCTAAGGGGCTATATGTAAATGTGTAAGCCTATATAAGGAAACATGATGATGAAATAAAAGAGGACTTTTTCATTCTCTAAAAACTCTAGGGTTTTTATGCCTCCTTCTCCTTCCTCAAGGTTCTAAACCTTCTTCTTTCTTTTGAATTAAATCAAGAGTTTTACTCTTCCTTTTCTAAAACTAAATAGGTTTTCACCACAGAACCCACAAAGGGGAGCTTGGATATTCCATCAGATCTTAAAAATGAGAGGTTTTTAAAATCTCACCTCTCTTGTTCTTCAAGAGCCGGCCAACAGAAGAGGAGGAAGGAGACCCATCTCCAAAGATCCCATTTGGGAAGGATCCAAGGCTTAAGAGAGAAGAACCTCTGAAGATTTTTAGGGAGTTCAACTCCGAAACCCAAATCCTCAAAGGAGTTTAACTCCTAATCCAGACCTTTTGAAGTTTAACTCCATTCAAAATCCTCTTTTGGAGTTTAACTCCTATTTCCGGAGGTAAAAACCCCCTTCCTTTCGCTAGCGCCCAGCGCCCAAGCGTCCAAGCGCTCACGTGCCGGGCACATGAGGCGCCAGCGCCAGCTGTAACACCCGAGTTCATTTATACCAATTCTAGTTTCCGTATTTACTTATCCATGGTATTTTCTTGATTTTGCGTATTTGGGTGCGAATGGTATTTTACAGCTTACTTCGCATTCGACCAGCTTGCTTGAACCTTTTTAATTCTTATTTAAAAATTACCTTGACTTGTTGCATGGGCACGTGCGTCTCATGATTAGTACATGCTGGCATTTTTTACCTGGTATCGCATCTTTTGTCATATAGCATTCTAGGTCACAGAAAATAATTTAAAATTGCATTTTATAGCCTACATGATACGCCTAACCCCGTGGTAGCATCCGCGCATTTTGTTCTCGTCCCGTTCAGTGAAACGGACGTGTTTGGATGGCCACGCGCACGTACGTGCATCCGTTCTTGGGGGTATGCATTTTTGTTACCTGAGCATTCCTTTTGAAATTTGGAAGTCGCATATATTTTTCATATTTTAAATCTGATTTTTGGATCCGACCCGGACGTGTTTTGGAGTAAATTTGTATGTGCCAAAATCTCAAACGGACTAATATTATATTATTATATTCTTATGTCCTTATAACTATTCAAATACGTTTTTTTATTAAATCTCTCTCTCTCTCTCTCAGGATTCCTTTTCTGTTATTTGAATATATTAAATATTTGAATATATTAAATCTCTCAGGATTCCTTTTCTGTTATTTGAATATATTAAATATTTGAATATATTAAATCTATTTCTCTCTCTCTCACACAATCTCTCTCTCTCTCTTTCTCTCTCCCCCCCTCACTTTCTCTCAGATCTCGCGATCCCTGTTCACCCGGGGATACGCTCACTTTCCTTCATCCCTTATCATCACCTCCCTCTCTTTTCTTCTTTAAATTTTTCTGCCGCCCTCGCCACGAAAAAAAACCCCAGCCCCCTCGTAGCGCCGCCTCTTGCCGTCGACCCTCGTCGCGCGCGTCGCCGTCTTCTCATCGCCGTCGCCCCCACACCCTCGTCCACTCCTCGACCTCCTCTCCTCGCTCACCTCTTCTCCCCGGCACGACGACCCCAACACCCTCGCACTAACCTTCCTTGCCGCCAAACCTTCGTCGTCGCCTCCATCCTCATCACCACCTTCGCCTGCACCCTCTCCTCTTCGACCTCATCCTTACCTTCCCCGCAGTCCCGACCTCCTCTCCTCCCTGCACACCCGCAACCCACCACGACCATCTTCTCCTTTACCTGCACCCTCGCCGCCGGCGACCCTCACCTCGTCGTCGCCATCGCTATCAATATCCTCTCCACCGCCTTCATCTCCTCCCCTCATCCCAGACGAGAACCCGTGATTCCCTGCATACCAAGAACCTTAACACCCACTGCCTTTTCGACGGCAAACCCATCGCCGGAAAACCCTCGACTCGTTATCACCTCCCATCGCCTCCTCTGACTCCAGAAACATTAAACCCCAAATCACCAAAACCCCATCCTTATTCTTCTTCTCCTTTCTTCTTCTCGCTTTCTTTTCTTCTCTTTACTTCTTGGATTAGTGTTTTCCGACTACCTCGCCGGAGCCGTGACCGTGACTGCCGTTCCCGACGACCCTGTGGACGTCCCCTACCTACGTGGTTTCATTCTTGCATTGTCTGGTTCTGTTCCGTATTTGTACGCGTAAGGTGTTCGACGAAATGCCCCAATGAAGATTTTCCGTCGATTCTCGCATTCTTGTCACGTGCCGTGCATCTGTGGATCCCCGAAGCAAGTGAAACTTGCTACATGCTATTTAAATTACTATATATGCTATTTAAATTACTACATACCCATTTGAGTGCACGCTAAACCTGTAGTTTCCATTTAATACTATAATTTCATTTTAACATTTCGACGTCCCGTTATATCATTTTAGATTCATAGCTCGAAACATACCAGGTTGCATTTAGTTCTATTATATATAGTACCCACATTCATATTTAAATCTTATAATAATTATTTGTATAGCCCACGGTACCCCTTTTTATTTTATACCCTGTCGGACGACCGTTTGCGTACATCTAACCTGATTTATAGTCCATTGCATCTTTAGATTATTTAGTACATATTAAACTAATTTTAACATCCATATTGTTATACTGTAGTTAAGTAATGTTGAAACTATCCCTTAAACACAAAATGATAACCGTGCATCGATATAATGTAATCTGTACCTATTTGCATATCATATTACATGTTCCAGTTTATTGTTTTGTTAGTACCCATGCTTGTTTATTTATAATCTTGTTTATGTTAGTTTGATTATGAGCACCCACATGATATCTTGTGCTTCCTGACATGACTTGTTACACTTCCTACTTGATATGACATGGTACCGTACAACTCTTGACATGACATGACACCTATATACATTATTTGACTTAACCTGATGTACCATGGCTTTACCTGTTACCTGATCTTGTGTCTAATGCCAACAAACCTGACCTGTAGTCCTTACGGACCGTTCCTGTTGTCTATCCAGACAAATCTGCACCTACCTGATCCTGAGTTGGCATTAGTTCTTGATTACTTAATACCTGACTTGAACACATATAATTTGGGAGTATGGGGAAATCAATGATGAAATCTGACTTGTAACTCGACAGTTCGACACCTTTACTGATCAGTCTTACAGGCTAGGCCAGCCCTGGGGTGATGATGCTGACATCACTCATCTTTACATACTACCCTTTCACTGCCTAGCGGCACGTCGCGGATTCAGCCCGAGAATCTTGACCGTGGTCCCGGGCATGCACGGGATACTATTGAATTACATCGATGATTCATCAAATTGATTTCAAAGACTTGAGGGTAGTTAACCCAATAGACCAGTTTAGATTACTCACTGCACACTACCTTTCACTGCCCTGATTTATATTGCTGTTACACTTGCTTTACCTTTTATGATCATACTTGCATGTCTCGCTACCCTGTTATATATATTATTGCTTGATATTATGACGCGCTGACGTCTGGGTTTTGCATGGCCCAGATCCCTCTACCTTAGTTGCAGACTGATTAGGAGTATTGCCATTGCTAGACCGAGCGGTGAAGATCCTGTTGGCATGCAATTTTACTTTCCATGTGTTTCATTTATTGTATCCTTGCTTCCGCATTTTATCATTTCTTGACTCATTTATTCTGGCTCATGGACATGTACTAGGTAGTTTAGTTTACTTTTCTGTTCTTGATATCTCTACAGCCGTAATGTGACTGTGGACAGATTTTTCCTATCCACAAGTAGCATGGTTGGCTATGTCACGTGCCTATTTTAGCGTACTCTGGGAAGCGGGGCGTGGCATGGTTCTTTTGGTATCAGAGCCATAGGATATAGGTTAATCGGGTTTGATTCTTTTGTAGTTGGGTATTGGACCCAATACACGAATCAGAATACTCGTGATTAGGAACATGTCCTGCCACCTTGTTATCATGATTCTTGAATCATATCCTTCTTTTGTCCTTCGTCTTGAAGTTATGCAAACAACTTTGCATCTCGACTTGAAACCTTTTGGATTCTCTATCGTTCCTCCCTGTTTCTTGATTCTGATACTAGAATTTGGGCGACTTGAGTGGAGTTATGTAATTTTACCCATGAACTGCAGCATGGTTACAATGCGGTACTCTATTTAAGTAACTTGGAGTCCTGGTCTTGATTCATTTCCTTGTTCCATGATCGTTATACTACCTTACTTCTCTCGGTTTCAGTGCTTACCAGTTATTGTTTCATCGCCAGTTTGAATCATGTTTACCGTGCTTAATCTTCTTCAGTATCTTGACTTCGGATGAAGTCATCTCGGTATCTTACTTGTTCTTGTTTTCCCCGCATTAGGATTATTCAATTCTGGTGTATCTCTTTGTTTGTTGTTGTCTTGGGAATGGATTTTTCGCGACACTTTCCACGCTTATATTGATTGTAAGGAAAGGAAAGTGATTCTTCAGATTCCCGGACATCCGGAGCTTGTTTTGCTGGAGGAAGCAGTTCTGTCGGGCCAGTCGAGTTTAGGGTTAGGCCGACAAACAATGTTCTTACGTCGATGGAAATTATTATGGAAGAAGCGCCAGTTGTTGTTCGAGATTTCATGGACGTGTTTGAAGACATATCAGGTTTACTGCCGAAGCGAGATGCGGGGTTCGTGATTGATTTTGTTCCTGGTGCAGCACCAATCTCAAAGGCGTATTACCCGATGGCATCAGTGGAGTTGGAAGAAGTCAAGAAGCAGGTTGCCGAATTGCTAGAGAAGGAGTGGATTCGCAGCAGCAACTCACTTTGGAGGGCTCTAGTTCTTCTAGTAAAGAGGAAAGATGGCACAAGGAGGATGTGCATCGATTTCCGAGAATTTAAAACCAGGTGATTATTGAGTTTAAGGACCCGATCCTTCGCATTGGTGAATTTTTTGAGCAGCTTAGTGGCACGAGGGTATTCTCGAAGCTGGATTGGCGATCCGGATATCATCAAGTCCGAGTTTAATCAGAAGATATTTGCAAGACTGCGTTCCGAACTCGGTATGGACATTACGAGTATTTAGTGATGCCCTTCGGAGTAACGAATGCACCGGCGATATTTATGGACTTGATGAACCGAATCTTTCACCGTTCTTGGACCAGTTTATAGTGGTGTTCATCGATAATATTCTGGTCTACTCAGGGAGCAAGGAAGAGCATGTAAAACACTTGGAGATCGCACTGCAGACATTGAGGCAAGAAAGATTGTATGCAAAGATGAGCAAGTGCGGGTTTGGCTTGAAGAAGCGAAGTTTTGGGGGCATGTTGTATCCGGAGATGGAATCGCCATTGATCCTGAGAAGATTGCAGCAGTTCAAGATTGACCGATTCCGAAGAGCGTAGCAGAGATCAGGAGCCTTCTTGGACTTGCCGGGTAGTACAGAAGGTTCGTAGAGAATTTTGCTCGTTTGTCAGAGCCTTTGACCAAGCTTACGCGCATTGAAGTACCATTTGTGTGGATGGATAAGTGTGCGTTAGCTTTTGAGGCGTTGAAGCAGAGGTTGATAACCGCTCTTGTTTTAACCATGCCAGACAGTTTCGGAGGATTGGTGTTTCGCAGCACCGCATCAGGAAAAGGATTGGGTTGTGTTTTGATGCAGCATGAGAAGGTTATAGCCTACGCGTCGAGACAGTTGAAGACCCTTGAGGAGAATTCCCCAACTCATGACTTGGAGTTAGCAGCTGTGATTTTCGCTTCGAAGATTTGGAGACACTACTTATTGGGCAAAACGGTCGAAGTATTCATCGATCACAAAAGCCTAAAGTACGTGTTCACTCAGAAGGAGCTTAATATGAGGCAGCGCAGATGGTTGGAGCTGATGTCTGACTACGATCTTGATCTTAAGTACCATCCGGGGAAATTTAACGTTGTGCCGGATGCGCTTAGTCAGTCGCCAGCAATTCAGATGTTGACTGCACAAAAAGGGAGCTTATTGAAGACTTTCGGAGATTCGAGTTGGAGATCGTGCTACCGCATTCTTCAGGACGGTTGATGTCGCTGCAAGTACAGTCGTCGTTGAACAAGAATTTTAAAGCAGCGCAATTGCAGGATCCAAGATTGGAAAAGTTTCGAGAACAGGTTGAAGCTAGACTTGTTGATGAAGATTGTTCGTTGCGATATGGTAGCCGTTTGTGTGTGCCAAAGGGAGACATCCGCGAAGGAGTTATGAAGGAGGCACCCAGTTCTGCGTATTCCGTACATCCAGGAGGCATGAAGATGTACCGAGATATACGACAGCATTTCTGGTGGGAAGGCATGAAACGGGAGATAGCCCGCTTTGTAGCGAAGTACTTAGTGTGTCAGCAAGTTAAGGCTGAACATCAAAGAGTTGCTGGTTTATTGCAACCACTTCCGATTCCTCAATGGAAGTGGGAACATATAACCATGGATTTCGTGACAGCTTTACCGTGAAGTCCAAAGGGCAACAATGCAGTTTGGGTGATTGTTGATCGATTGACCAAGACAGCTCATTTCATACCATTTCGAGTTGGTCAATCAACAGAAGTTTTGGCAGAATGGTACATGTAAGAGATTGTGAGATTGCATGGAGTACCTGTGAGCATCGTGTCCGACCGTGACACTCGTTTCTTATCATGCTTTTGGGAGAACTTACAGGAAAGTTTGGGGACTTGATTGAAGTTTCGTACAGCTAATCATCCTCAGACAGATGGCTAGTCGGAGAGAACGATCCAAACTCATGAAGACATGTTAAGAGCGTGCATGTTAGACTTCAAGGGTTCATGGGATCATCTACACTTGGTGGAGTTTCTTACGGCAACAGTTTCCTGGCGACTATTCAGATGGCTCCATTCGAGGCTTTATATGGTCGCAAGTGTCGTTCACCGTTTGTTGGGACGATGTTGGTGAACGAAGAATATTGGGATCAGATTTGGTTGTGCAGATAGTTGAGAAGGTTAATACTATCAGGAATCATATGAAAGCAGCACAAGACCGACAGAAGAGTTGGGTAGGTATATCGAGGGGATCTCTGGAGTTCGTGGTTAGCGATTTGGAAATTTGAAGATATCACCAACTAGAAGAGTGATTCGTTTCGGAAGTCGAGGAAAGTTTAGTTCTCGATTCGTTGGACCCTTCGAGCTTTTGGGAGCATGTTGGAGAACTGGCGTATCAATTGGTGTCACCGCAATCCTTGGCGAATGTTCACGACGTGTCTCATGTATCTTAACTCCGTAAGTATGTTCGAGATGAAACACATGTGTTGGATCATTCGGAGCTGATTGTACGGGAAGATTTGACTTTTGAGGAGCGACCGATGTCGATTGTGGATCGAAGGGAAAGGTTCTTAAGAATAAGGTTATCCCTCTCGTACTTGTTTCTTAGAGTAGTCGTTCACATGGAGAGTCAACTTGGGAACGAGATGATGAAGTCCACAGAAGTTTCCACATCTATTCTTGAAATTTCTTGTTTGTTTATCCTATCTTGTTCTTGGAATTTCGAGGACGAAATTCTTTTGTAGTTGGGTATAATGTAACACCCGAGTTCATTATACCAATTCCAGTTTCCGTATTCACTTATCCATGGTATTTTCTTGATTTAGCGTATTTGGGTGCGAATGGTATTTTACAGTTTACTTCGTATTCGACCCGCTTGCTTGAACCTGTTTAATTCTTATTTAAAAATTACCTTGACTTGTTGCATGGGCACGTGCGTCTCATGATTAGTACATGCTGACATTTTTTACCTGGTATCGCATCTTTTATCATATAACATTTTAGGTCACAGAAAATAATTTAAAATTGCATTTTATAGCCTGCATGATACCCCTAACCCCGTGGTAGTATCCGCGCATCTTGTTCTCGTCCCGTTCAGTGAAACAGACGTGTTTGGATGGCCACGCGCACGTACGTGCATCCGTTCTTGGGGGTATGCATTTTTGTTACCTGAGCATTCCTTTTGAAATTTGGACGTTGCATATATTTTTCATATTTTAAATCTGAATTTTTGGACCCGACCCGGGCGTGTTTTGGAGTAAGTTTGTATGTTCCAAAATCTCAAACGGACTAATATTATATTATTATATTCTTATGTCCTTATAACTATTCAAATACGTTTTTTTATTAAATCTCTCTCTCTCTCAGGATTCCTTTTATGTTATTTGAATATATTAAATATTTGAATATATTAAATCTCTCTCTCTCAGGATTCCTTTTCTGTTATTTGAATATATTAAATCTCTTTCTCTCTCTCTCACGCAATCTCTCTCTCTTTCTCTCTCTCCCCCTCACTTTCTCTCAGATCTCGCGATCCCTGTTCACCCGGGGATCCGCTCACCTTCCTTCATCCCTTATCGTCACCTCCCTCTCTTTTCTTCTTTAAATTTTTTCTGCCACCCTCGCCACAAAAAAAAAAACCCTAGCCCCCTCATAGCGCCGCCTCTTGCCGTCAACCTTCGTCGTGCTCGTCGCCGTCCTCTCATCGTCGTCTCCCCACACCCTCGTCTACTCCTCGACCTCCTTTCCTCGCTCACCTCTTCTCCCCGGCACGACGACCCCAACACCCTCGCACTAACCTTCCTTGCCGCCGAACCTTCGCCGTTGCCTCCATCCTCATCACCACCTTCGCCTGCTCCCTCTCCTCCTCGACCTCATCCTTACCTTCCCCGCAGTCCTGACCTCCTCTCCTCCCTGCACACCCGCAACCCACCACGACCATCTTCTCCTTTACCTGCACCCTCGCCTCCGGCGACCCTCACCTCGTCGTCGCCATCGCCATCAATATCCTCTCCACCACCTTCATCTCCTACCCTCATCCCAAACGAGAACCCGTGATTCCCTGCATACCAAGAACCTTAACACCCGCTGCCTTTTCGACGGCAAACCCATCGCCGGAAAACCCTCGACTCGTTATCACCTCCAATCGCCTCCTCTGACTCCAGAAACATTAAACCCAAATCACCAAAACCCCATCCTTATTCTTCTTCTCCTTTCTTCTTCTCGCTTTCTTTTCTTCTCTTTACTTCTTGGATTAGTGTTTTCCGACTATCTCGCCGGAGCCGTGACCGTGACTGCCATTCCCGACGACCCTGTGGACGTCCCCTACCTGCGTGGTTACATTCTTGCATTGTCTGGTTCTGTTCCGTATTTGTTTGCGCAAGGTGTTCGATGAACTGCCCCAATGAAGATTTTCCGTCGATTCTCGCATTCTTGCCGCGTGCTGTGCATCTGTGGATCTCCGAGGCAAGTGAAACTTGCTACATGCTATTTAAATTACTATATATGCTATTTAAATTACTACATACCCATTTGAGTGCACACTAAACCTGTAGCTTCCATTTAATACCATAATTTCATTTTAACATTTCGACATCCCGTTATATCATTTTAGATTCATAGCTCGAAACATACCAGGTTGCATTTAGTTCTATTATACATGGTACCCACATTCATATTTAAATCTTATAACAATTATTTGCATAGCCCACGGTACCCCTTTTTATTTTATACCCTGTTGGACGACTGTTTGCGTACATCTAACCTGATTTATAGTCCATTGCATCTTTAAATTATTTAGTACATATTAAACTAATTTTAACATCCATATTGTTATACTGTAGTTAAATAATGTTGAAACTATCCTTTAAACACAAAATGATAACCGTGCATCGATATAATGTAATCTGTACCTATTTGCATATCATATTACATGTTCCAGTTTATTGTTCTGTTAGTACCCATGCTTGTTTATTTATAATCTTGTTTATGTTAGTTTGATTATGAGCACCCACATGACATCTTGTGCTTCCTGACATGACTTGTTGCACTTCCTACTTGATATGACATGGTACCGTACAACTCTTGACATGACATGACACCTATATACATTATTTGACTTAACCTGATGTACCATGGCTTTACCTGTTACCTGATCTTGTGTCTAATGCCAACAAATCTGACCTGTAGTCCTTACGGACCGTTCATGTTGTCTATTCAGACAAACCTGCACCTACCTGATCCTGAGTTGGCATTAGTTCTTGATTACTTAATACCTGATTTGAACACATATAACTTGGGGGTATGGGGAAATCAATGATGAAAGCTGACTTGTAACTCGACAGTTCGACACCTTTACTGATCAGTCTTACGGGCTAGGCCAGCCCCGGGGTGATGATGCTGACATCACTCATCTTTACATACTACCCTTTCACTGCCTAGCGGCACGTCGCGGATTCAGCCCGAGAATCTTGACCGTGGTCCCGGGCACGCACGGGATACTATTGAGTTACATCGATGATTCATCAAATTGATTTCAAAGACTTGAGAGTAGTTAACCCAATAGACCAGTTTAGATTACTCATTGCACACTACCTTTCACTGCCTTGATTTGTATTGCTGTTACACTTGCTTTACCTTTTATGATCATACTTGCATGTCTCTCTACCCTGTTATATATATTATTGCTTGATGTTATGACGCGCTGACGTCTGGGTTTTGCATGGTCCAGATCCCTCTACCTTTATTGCAGACTGATCAGGAGTATTGCCGCTGCTTGACCGAGCGGTGAAGATCCTGTTGGTATGCAATTTTACTTTCCATGTATTTCATTTATTGTATCCTTGCTTCCGCATATTATCATTTCTCGACTCATTTATTCTGGCTCATGGACATGTACTAGGTAGTTTAGTTTACTTTCCCGTTCTTGATATCTCTACAGCCGTAATGTGACCGTGGACGGATTTTTCCTATCCACAGGTAGCATAGTTGGTTATGTCACGTGCCTATTTTAGTGTACTCTAGGAAGCGGGGCGTGACACCAGCGCCCAAGCGCCCACGTGCCGGGAACGTGGGGCGTTAGCGCAGTGCCCGAGCGCCCAAGCGCCTACGTGCTAGGTACGTGGGGCGCTAGCACCCAAAGCGCTAGCGCTAGCGCCCAAGCGCCCACGTGCCGGGCACATGGGATGCAAGTGCCAGTGCCCGAGCACCCAGCGCCAGCGTGCTAGGCGCGTGAGGCGCTGGCGATCACGCGTCCTTTGGACGCTATTTTCCGCTCATTTTACATATACTCCATACTAAAAATACCTCCCCCGTAAAAACTCTGCGGGGGCCCCCGATATATCCAAAAGCTCTTCAAAACACAACACTGCACATTGAGTTCGCATGACCTGTTTGACCCGTCAATCGGAGGTTCTCTCACTCCAAAGACGAGGCGTAATTAACGGCAGCTTAGTCCGCGGCTGCCGGAGATTCGGATCCCTATAATCAATAAACCCCAGCCTACCCTAGGCAGGGGAATCTGTAATGCGCCTGACAAGCGCGCGCGTATTCCCATCTCAATAGGGTGACGAAAAAACCCTACAAAAGTCAAACTCTATGAATTTTTCATCAAAACAGATGATCCGTCTTTGCTCTTCTTGCTTTAGTCTCTAAATAGACATAAGCAACTTGCCCACTATGCTTCTGCTGCTCCCACCGACTATAACTCTCTCGCAGTGTCATATACACGTGCACTTTTAAATTCAATTTAGAATGACGGTATAGTCATTCATTTGCCAGATCTTATAGTCAAGGTCAACAATAATGATAAGCTTGGGTTATCAAAACCTCCCTGTCATCGTCTTTGAGGAAACCGAAGTAACTCTCGGGTGGCTGAGATTACCCACTAAACTGCGGAGTGGATAATGGATTGTCAAATCTGATTAAATCTCCAGCTTCTATTAAATTATCAGTAACCGTTTGTAGTTTTGGAATCACTTCCAATTCTATCATACTCCCACTTGTTTCTTTTGCAAAAAAATTCCTTTTATAAAAAGGTGGCGAGTCAAGAACAAATCAACTTTTGATCTTGAAATAGTAGAAGTAAAACCCTTGCTAAAAGCCTGGAATAATCCACAAACTGCCATTATAGAAACGTGCCTTGAGTTTGTTCGGATTCAGCTTTTAAACAGAAACCGGATAACTCCATCTCTTAACATCCTCAAGATATGCAACCATTCTATGTCCACATAGAATCAAAGACACTAATTTAGATGAAACCATATTCAATTGGTATGCAACTGTTTTTAGTATATATCATCTAAATAGAAGAAAACCATACATCATTACTCATCAAGGAGCGCACCCATGGATGAGTAACCTGATAGAGAAGCAAGTTCTCAAATATACTACTTATGACGGAATACTTAGCATAAGTATCTACATCTTCGATCATCTCGAAGAATCCTGATACTTCCAACGCATGGTTCTCTGCTTTAATCTTATACCTATAACTTCTCAAAATTTGGACCTTGTATTTCAATGAAATGCATGTTTAAAATCAGAAAAGTCATAAGTAAACGAAATATAGTACGAGTACCAACCCCTTGTCCTAATGGATATCGGACAACATACAATACTTTGTATAAGTCCTCTGACTTTAATAACTCAAACCCTGTGTCTCGTAGGTTGAAAACAGTATTATGGTTAAGAAAAATTATACCGTTATTGAATGTACCTTACCTAATTATTAACTTATAAAGGTAAATGTCATAAACATAATTCAAAAAGTTATATCTCACTTTATAAAATAAATGTGTAGATATATCAGTTTGAAATTGGTGCATAACAACGGATATTCAAAACCAAATATATGCCATTAGGCAAAACCCAGGTGATTTCCACAAATATCACCAATTACAAAGAATTCTGATATTGAGAATCTAATCAACCGATTTCCCATTATTCTACTCCCACTCAGCATTTGTAATGCCATACAGATGTGAGAATCAAGTTTGGTAAATACATACTCTGGAGTCAGAATCTAATTGGGAAAACAGTTTTCAATTAACACCGCACAGTAAAACTGAAACATGAAAGTGTTTCGAGAGGATGGCCGGATATTCCTAATAATGCCTTTTCCACTATCCAGATTCATGACAGTAGTCACAATTTTCTTTGTCCTCACTTCTATCCCTTTATATGTCTTTATTTCTTACTTTTTGTACACCATACTTATGCTAATTAATTTTCTTCCTTCCCTACCTTTCGGCACCTACTTAAGGTTCGGAAGAAGACTATCCAATAAACGTAATAGGTGTACTCACCTAATATTAGGAGCCATCGCAAGCTAAGAAAAGGTAAAGAGAAAAAACAACTGAATAATCTTATTCAATTTCTTCAAAACCCGTGGCCATTCATGAACTGAAACAAGTTTCTTCAAGTTCATATATAACATACGAGATGATCTTTCCAAACAATATGGATCTCCGTAGTGATACGGAGTGTTTTGCAGAAGGGCAAAGGGAAAGTAGGAGTTGCAGAAGGGCAAAAGGAAAGTAGGAGTAGCAGAAAAATTCAAAGTGTGTAAGAAGGTTCGGTTAACTTGGTTCATGAGTTTTAGTTTAAGGTAAGTCATAGTCGCAAACCAGAAAGAGAAAAGAAACACTCAGCGTGCACTCTAAGTTAGATTAGATTGGTTAATCACTTTATCTAATCTGGATGGCTCCCACTGTTTTCTTGAATTCTCTTTCAAACCCTAAAAGGAGAATTAGTCGGGATAACCCGAGAAGTAAACTACTCATCAGTGAGAATTGGGACCCAACTATCATCGCATAATAATCTTGACGGAAGCCGACCAAAATCACCACACTTTAGAAGGTATGTGCATACTTGGCAAGTTTCCCTTATATTTGAAACTTCCAATATGGGTTTTGCCCCACGCGACTTATGACCTTGACAGAGGTTAACATACCATAAGTCGCAAGTCAAGTTCTACCCGTCATTGTCCTAGATTAATTAGACCCACCCGTACGAGTCATTGACAGAGGTCAAAATGACCGTACGACTGTCCTAACCAATTGCATCACCATGCAACAGAAAAGTATTGCATAGCTACCGAATACTACGCCTTAACAAAGGTCAACATACATAACACGAATACTAAGCACTACTTATCTGAAATGACGAAGGGCTACGGCTGGTTTTTGGTGAAAAACCTTTACGTAATGAACTTGATATCGTTAAGGAATTCGAGTGGTTTTGAAAAGGAGTGGTTTAGACTCCGCTTTTAAAACTAGTAACATAAAATTTTGCTTAAGAACGAACTCCCCGAGAAGGGATCATGGCTTTTTCCTCATAGAATGAGGTGCAGGATATTCATAACCAAATACCTCTATGCAAAGTAAAAGAATATAAGAAAACTGAGTAGTTTTAAAATTGGTTCCGACAATATCATTTAGGTTTATTTTCCTTGCATTAATCAGAATTAATGCAGTCCCATCAATTAATCATATCATTCTAGAAAGAAACAAAAATAGGCATGCATATAAATACCATCGGCATTGGTCACAGGGTCCCAGGTCTTCACCGTAAGGTTACTTAACTTACGGCAGGGCGGGGACAGAACTGGCGCGGATGCAAAACATATATAACGTCTACTACACACACAAACATTTGCCTCACACATGATATCAAATAACACTACAGAAGAATCACAGCAGAATCAAACACAGTATGAAAATGCGGATAATCTAGGAAAAATACATTTCAATGGATCCAAATATGAAATGCAATTTTTTCGGTCTTGTAGATAGCCCGTAGTATCGGATCCTAGACCCCCACGAGTGCGGCAAACCACCTGCTAATCTCAGAAGTGAAGCAACCCCAATCAACGAAGCGAGTGGGCTACCCATCACTTCTAAAATCGGGTGACTTGGGCAACACTCTGTGGGTCAATCCTATACCCCCTATGAGTGCGGCGAATACTCCGCCAATTCTAGAGTAAGGCACCCCGGTCTCAACGCTATGAGATGGAGGCCCGTTTCCCGACTACTCGAGCACTCCGCCGTGGGGTAATCCTAATGCATTTAATGCAAACCTGAATATACAACGGTGACTACGTCCGCAACTAGGACGCGCCCTAAAGAATAATATACAAGCCGCAGTGACGGCAGTCCACATTTCGGACGCTCGCCATGCAATATGAATATACATTAATCATAGAGAAATATATCGAATACTACATACACTGGGCTATCCATCGTGACAAATCCAACACAACCATAAGCAACAAGTAATATCCATCACAGAACATGCAAACTTATGAGTATCAATTCCATAACCCCGTCTAAATGATACATATAGAAATTAGACGACATTTTACCAAACGTTATGATACACACAACCATCACTAAGCCTGCGACAATCGAATGCCGCACACTTATAGCCAACATTTCAATTTTCCAAAACCCCGAAAATCAAGTGTACTAAAAACCGGCAAAAATTCCATTCTAAAAGCCACTCCGGGAGTCCGAAATGAGCTTGGATTGATCTGAAACTTCGTGGAGGATACTGACAAAAAATTAGAGTCGACCCGGAGGCACCTAGGGGGTACCCACTGTTAGTGATATGTATGCCCTAGAGGCCATTATTGTATGATATAGTGGATGCTTGGACATATATAGAGAGGACTTTCTTACTCGACATGATAATATGCTATCTGGTTGCCTTTATTTTAACATGTTCACTGATATTATTATACTGTCTCTTATATACATGTTGGATGTTCGCTTGACTACCAGGACTATGATGTGGATCATACTACTGGGACCTGGGTAGTCCACAAGCACAGCCTTCAATTGTTCCTAGTCGAGGGAATATCGAGATAGGGCATCGATATTCCAGAATAGACTAGTGTGTACGTTTCTTGACCATGTATGGGGCGATGGTTGATTCCATATCCATTGGTGTTTGACATCAAATATTGTATACAGGCGCTTATTAAAGAATAGGTACACCGAACAAGACTCGCCGAGAACTCCTAGCTGGTACTATACCTATCATCAAATAGCAGTTCTCTGGTGACACTGGTACAGGTTAGTCTGTAGACCCGAGATCGTCATAGAGTCTTGTGTGGTTTCCACTGTACTTTGATTTCCTCCCTACCACGGCTCGAAGGAGTCATGCAAACATGTGGATTTTGGGTACAGTCCCGAGTCACATGGAGGCAATGAGCGATAAGGAGGGTTTCGTCTCTCCCGGTATAGAGAGTTGATGTTGCGCTATGCTCGATTGGCTATAACAGGAAGTCCCTGGCCAGAGCTGTTGATGAGATTTATTGGTAAGCGTTATCAGTAGTTTCTCATACCGTTATAAGCCACACATCGGCATGACTTATCAAGTTATTGGGGTCTGACGGTTCCACCTCCAGACTCGATATGCGACATATCAGACGAAGAGACCGGACTGTACGGTAAGTGTTGCCTATATGCTTCATGGGAGTTTGGACAGGCTTGTTTGCTGATCTTCTATTCGCTCAATACCTGGGTAGCCGTTACGTCCAGCTAGTACCGCTGACGGCTTGTGAGTAACCGATGCGATCATTACCTACTGATGGCGGATTGACGAGTCTTTAGAGTCCCACACAGAAGTTTCCCGGTTCAAGCGAAAAAAGTAGGGCATATATGCTGATATGTGCGGGGGCCTGATTAAATACGAGTATGTGATACCGTATTCTAATCTGGCGGTTATTTGATATCGATTAAGTTATATGTGATATAACCGGATTATTGAATCAAATGTTGATTTGATAATGTGATATACAAATAAATGATATTAGTCGGTTATATGTGATATAACCAGATTATTAAATCAAGTGTTGATTTAATAATATGATATATATTTATATTTGATATAATTATATATTAACTAATATTATTGCTCACTAATTATTTGCTTATCTTTATATATATATATATGTATATATATATATGTATATATATATATATACATATATATATGTATATGATGCATGGAAGGTTTTTCTATTTTTTTGAAAATAGAAAAGGAGGTGGAAAAATGAGGAGACTTTTATGGCATGGTGTAAAGCATGGCTTGATAAATTTTTTATTCATCATCCTACATTATTGAAGCATGATTACAATTCTATATTGATGGATATTGGTTGCTTCAATAATGAGGGGTATTAAGCTATTCTTTACATGGTTCATTTTCAATAATGAGCAGACGGTACTGTTTGAGGCAATCCGCAGCCTCCTGGAAGGACAGCGCAGCAGACTGCTATATTAATGAACCGACCAAAAGCAGAAGCCCTTGGGATAAAACAATTTCGGGCTTTGCACCCCCAAGCAATTCTCAAGAAAAGAGAGCCCTCTAGAAGCCGAGGAGTGGGCTCAGAGTATTGAGGATGATCTGGCAGTGGCACAAGTGCCAAAAATCGCTTGGGTTCGAGTTGCGAAGCTGCAGCTCACTGACAATGCCCGAGTCTGGTGGAAGGCATAAGAAAGCCATCTCATCCAACCAATCGAATGGAAGATCTTTCGCGATATTACGTGAAGTACTTCCCTGAGATTTCCTGATTCGATATGGAACAGCAGTTCATCCACTTACAACAGGGTTCTATGTGGACCAAATCAGTAGATGAATATGATATTGAGTTTACCATGCTCAGTAGGTAAGACATGTCTCAATGTTCGATTTTCAATATCACATACTACACAGCTAACACAAGACCACAACAGGTTCGCGGCACACTTGATTCCGACTGCTGAGATCAGGTCCAGACGATTTCAGCAAGGGTTGGACCAGGAGATCCAAGCTGCATTAGCTACAGGAGATTTCCCAACCCATGATTTGGCTTTGAAAGCTGCCCGTCGATATGAGGCAGTAGTGAAGAAGAAGGGCAGACCTCAATCTGCCGGCGTGAAGCGCCTTACCACTCAGATGGCAGGAGGAGCCTCTTCAAGGCCAACTGTTGAACCTAGGAGACCGGAAGAAACCAATAACCAGCCAAGTCCAGATTTTTGCTTCTACTGCAAAAGGGATGGACACTTGTGGAAGGACTGTAGGCACGTAAAACACCTGTGCTTAGTTTGTGGATCATCCAATCACGGAATTGGAACCTGCCCTTATAGACGCAACTCAGCTCCCACACACAACACTTATCCGCAGTGGCCAGCTATCCATGCTCCTCGCCTCGTCTTGCACTCATAGCTCTACCTCCACGTGGACCACCTGCACAGCCTAATAATCGACAATTCCAACAGGCACTGAGGAACATACCCTAAGGATAGAGGAATGTGCCTCCAGCTAGGAGGAATGTATCCCGGCGCCGGTCTTTCACTTTAGCAGCAGTAGAAGCCGAGACTGTAGACCAAGGTAACCCTGGTAATTTCTTCACCTCCTTTTCAACCTTACCAAAGCTTTTGCATTCTTTCGTTCTACCAAATATTTTTATGCATTACTAATAGTTCTATCAATAAATTGCTTTGAATCTGTTACACTTTCCTTCTACAAATTTCAAGAACGAAATTTTTATAAGGAGGGTAGAATATAACAACCATAACTTTTTGTACGAATTTTTTTCAAAATACAGAAAGGGACACATAAGCCTAAGCACAAGTTATAAGTTTGATTTGGTTTTGAATAGCAAGAAAGAACTTGTAGCTCACTGGTAAAGCCTTGCACCGTTGAGACAAAGCACCTAAGTTCAAATCCCATCAGCCACATTATCTGTTTATTTTATTTTCTTTTAATCTTTTAGAATCCCAAAGGTTTACACGTGCACTACACGTAAAATGAAAGGTCACAGAATAAACAAACATATGCAGTGGGGTATATGAAGCGAGAGAGACACGTGGCACCTGACCCCATCCCCATCCGCCGGTAAAAGGCCAACGAAATGCCCAATTTCCCCAGTACCGCCGGGCCCCCTACCCAATGCTCCTTAAAATTTTCCACCTGCACCTCTTGGCCTACCCCATTTTTCCTAGACTGTTTGTATTCTTTGCAATTATCCAAAGAATTAAAATACCCCTTTTAAATCCATTTTTAATACAAATTTTAATTCACCAATTCAATACACCAAACCTTAATTTTCTCCATAAATACCACACCATACTTCACCCCTCCTCACTAGAATTTCATTATCAAAACTCTACCAAATTCCCAAGTCCTTTAGTGTACAAGTGGAGTTAGTAAAAGGGTGATGTTCCGGCAACGATATAAGGAGATTCCGGCGAAGAAATGACGCCCCGAAGCCTTCTTTAGCTCCCCTCTCCCTTCTCTTATCCTAAAGCCAGTAAATCCCTTCTTCCCCTCTCTTTTTCTATTCTAAAACTTTTCTATTTCAAAACTCCTCGGAAGCGGAGTTAATCCGACTTCCGATTTCCTTTTCTTTAAAAATACAACTTTTTCTTAAAAAAAAGCCTCTAAAATGTTAATATATTGTTAAGTAATTATTAACAAAGATAATAGAATAAGTTTGACATCAAAATAATAATCATAGCAAGTTCTATTTCATTTTTTCATTAAAATACTCTTATGTTTAGATTTGACATTGCTTATCGTTTTAACCCTTTACCTTAGAAAACTCACGAGGTAATGACCTACCTCATCACAACATACATCTTTGATATATCACGATGGAAATTTAGGAACATAGTTGTGGATAATACGATATTTCAAATAAATACCATTAACTTATAAAACGATTTCTTTAAAAGATGCATTAAACAATTCCTTGCAATTGCGCCTCTACAACCCACTTTTGGGAACCCCGTTCGGGATGGTATGGGTTATCGCACATCCTCGAGTCTAGTAGAATGAGATGCAGACCTCCGAAAGGAGCATTCGATCTCAATGGAATTTTAATGCATTTTTTCTTTAGTAAATGAGATTTCTACAAGAAAATTAATAAAATTTATTTTCATAATATATATATATATATATATATATATATTATAAAAAGATCTATTTTAATTATATTATATAATTATTCTAAGTTTTCTAAATTAAATGAATCACCTTTACATGAAAATACTATCCAAATACAAAACAATACCGATATTTCAACAAAATACCATATATTATGAAATTAGGTTTACTCACTAGAAATTTCACTTTTATAAAATATACATCTATGAAAATCCTAAAGACGATAATTAAATGCTTGAGGTGTATTTTGAAAATTATATCAAAATTATTTTTACATAAAACCCACTCAAGTTATGCTAAATTACAATAAGGACCCCAGTAAACATAGGTTTAAGCGGGACTAGTCTCTTGAGCCTCAGGGAGCCGGAGATATGGGTGCTTGCCTATTTAAGGTAGACAATCTAATAAATGGTGTTAACAATACGGTAATTGTCTTGGAAAAAGACACAAATCCTACCGTCCATGTGCAGCAATTACCGATAACATCAAAACTAATTCAGGATTTCAAGTTCTTTTTAAAGTGTCTGACTCAGACCGAGTCTCAATCTAATCAATCTGACTTGAATATGATTCAAGTATAAACTATAATACAACATTAATCCATGAATCCATCTATTCAATCTATATTGACCGAACCGAACCATGGATATACTCCGTCTACATGACTTTCCATTTATATCCATTCCATTTACTGATATCATGGTTTCGGCAAGTCTTCCATTTACTACAAGACAATACTATACAATCAGTATAAGAAAATACAATAAATACAAAAGATATCGCGGGGTTTATAAAGGGGTAGACTGGTACGGAACATATTAAAGGTGGCATGAGGTGGTCACTTAAGATGTAATTACATCCATGCCGTTGTTCCGTGGTATTTTCGACGGAGTCTTGTACTACGGGTTACCAAAGTCCACAGTGTAATTTAGAATCCTCTCGTATACACTGGCATATTCTGTACCAAGCTACAAAAAACTACGTTAACATTATAATCAAACATTACTAGATATACTCCATTTTCTGTCTATTCTACTCTTCTCTTTCTTTGGGACTTACCGAACGATTGTTCGCTGACGACATTTCTATTCTCTTCTTCTTTGGAATGTTGTCAGGTGGATCGGACGCACTAGAGCTCGAGACCAGCCGGAGCATTTGGAGCAGTACACTGAATACCCGGAGCATTAGACTTGTACATATTTTCATTTCAGTTCATGCCATTGTTTAGGCATTGCTTTCTACTCATGTATTTACATTTCAGTTGTACTGTAAAAGAATGTTTAAAGTTGTTGTTCATTTATATTCCTGTCCCTTATGTACTTTACTTACTTAGATACGCTTAGCGTGTTACTTCTGAATAAATACATAGCGGCCACGTCGCGTCTCCTCTTCCCGTACACCGGGAAGCGGGGCGTAACATATATATGTGTGTGTGTGTATGTGTATATATATATATATATATGAAGCATGGAAGGTTTTTCTATTTTGTGAAAATAGAAAAGGAAGTGGAAAATGAGGAGACTTTTGTGGCATGGTGTAAAGCATGGCTTGATGAATTTTTTATTCATCATCCTACACTATTGAAACATGGTTAAAATTCTATATTGATGGATATTGGTTGCTTCAATAATGAGGGGTATTAAGCCATTCTTTACATGGTTCATTTTCACCTTAGCCATTTACTTGAGCTCATTTGCTCTCCAGCTCTCTCCATTTAGTCCATCTCCACCTCCAAGCTCGATCCCTCACATGAGTTGTGAAACCTTGAGCTTGTGAGAACCCTAGTGAGCAAACAAAACTCCTACTTCACTATCCTACACTAGATTAGCGCTTTGGTGTAGTGTGTTTCCTTCACTAAAGAGTTTAGTAAAGAGGTAGCTTGGATTAGCGGAGTTTCGGGTGGATTATCATCGGCACGAAGATTGCAAAGGAAGCTCGATCCAACTTCAAGTGGAACCTAGTGGAGTCGCGTGGACTACTATACGGAGCTTGAGAAGAAAAGGACACGATCTACAAAGGTTGTAGTCACTTTTCTCTTATTATAGTTTTTGTTATATCATAGTTAAACCTTAATCATCTAGTTTCGATTCTTGTTTAGTATTAATTAGCACCCCAAAATTTTTAAAATGACATGCTTGATGCTAGTAAAACCTAGTGGTGGTGCTAACAAACACTTTCATGGTATCAGAGCCAAACTAGAAGATTAGACGATGTTAGCTAGATTACGAAAACGAAACAACTCCGAAACCCAAACCCAAGAAACCCAGTTTCTGTCGATTTTGAAATGAACTCTGAAATTTTTTTAAACATGTGCAGAAGCTTACATTTGATGTAATTAGAACACAAGACAAAATCGAGACCCAAACTTTTTGTTTTGGCCGACGAAAGTCCCAAAAGGACCGGCCTCACCGATTTTACTATTGGTGTTTGGGCTCGAATTTATTTTGTGTTCTGTAGTGTTGGGTCTAGGGTTTCATATTGTAACATTTTAAAAATAAATAAATATATAAATAAATCCTTTAGCTGAATTTCCCGATAACTGGTAAAATAACTCGTATTTTCTGTAAAACGTAACTATAATTATTTTTCAACATAGACTTGAATACGCCTATTTTAACTATGTAATTGCTAATATTTGATATTTATTTAGTCACTTATAAATTGTTAGTTTACTTAAATATTTTTCCTTAATTAATTAATTCAAATAATATTTAAATCTTTCTATTATACATTTAATTAGTGTAAATTAAAAATTGGAATGGGTTAATCATACGCAATTTATTGAGAGGTTTCTACACACTCACTCACACTTCACTCTCTCTCTCTCTCTCTTTCTCTAAGCTGCTGCCGAGCCCCCTTCTTGTGCAGCCCCAATTTTCCCACTTCATTCCAACACAAAAACTCTTCAAAAATCCATTCAAAAATCAACACAAATCCCAATAATTTCTCAATTAACCTTTAACCATTATTCTTTGCTCATTCTAGCTTGGATTCTTGAGGCAAGAAACCATGCTCAACACGAGGTGGAGTTGATCTCAAGTTTGTGAGGTATAAATTCTAACCCTAAGATTTAATTGTTAGTTAACTACTTTAATCTAGCTTATTAGGTGTTTAAATTAGGTTTTAATTGCAAGGTTTGAAAATTCAAGAGAAGGGTTTGGATTTAGAATTAGGGTTTTTATCACATCATTAAGATTATAATATGTAGTTTAACACCTTAAGTCATACAAAATCTAGTTTAGTTGTTGATTTGTAAATTGTTACCTTAAAATTGTTAAAATTAGATAATTTTGCAAACTAGGTTTTTAGGATTAATACAAATCGGTGTGATAAAAATTAGTAATGGTTGGTGTGACTTAGTTAAGATATTTAGTGAATATTGTGGCCACTAGATTTGTTAAAACATGTAGATTTGAACAAAAATGGCAAATGGATGCTTACTAGGTTTTTGGAATTAAATCGATTTTAATTAAGTTGTGGTTTTGATGATAAACAACCGATTTCATATTATATTTAGTGTGTTATGAACGCGCGATTGGTACGATTGGGTTTTAGGCGTAGTGGTTTTCACGTATAGCAACCCTAGTTGCGGTTTGTGGCGTTGTCGTGAGCACGTTTTGTGCACCATGTGCGTGCGCGTCTAATGAGGGCGTGTGGTTAACTTGTGTCATTTGTTCCATGACAATTCTTATATTTATCCTTTTAATTGCTTGTGTGTGATTCTAGGATCGGGTGCAGAGGCGTCGGACGCAGCGCGGAAAGACAAGGCGGATATCCGATCAAATTAGTCGAGGCATCCCGGTGAGTAGATGTATACATTTATGGGGGGTCGTCTAGATGGCGCGAAGCGCCCGATGGTTTAGTATTACTTATAGTACTTACATTATATGCTTAGTTTCCTATTTATGCAACTCATTGCATTGCATCATCTCGTATATATATATATGTGTGTGTGTGTGTGTGTGTGTGTGTGTGTGTGTGTGTGTGTCATACCATCTCATAGGAAACTTGGACCACACCATTACCATTGGTTCCTGCCGTACGTGCACTATTTATGTGAACGCACACGCCTTTGGTAATTGATATTCACGAACACTATAGAACTTGATTAGGATCGGTAATTGTGCATTTGCATCATATATGATCCATAGGCTTATACCAGTATATTCATTTCATTAAGATGGATACATAGGATTGTTATTCATATGTACATACCGCATTGCATCATGATTCATGCATAGTTCTGGCCGTATTTCGCATGGTATATACTACCGTATCATAGATTTCTATCATCACCAGCATGTTTATATATTATGATTCATTTCGAGGATTTCAGTATTTATGAGATTTCTGAATTTTGGGGAAAACCGCAAGAATTTTAAAAACCTGTTATCATTTTAAAAATGTAAGTTGCGGTTTTCTCGTGATATGATGTGTGTGGTGTCCACCATGTGTTTTCTCGGTTCTTGAGCTGTATCACATACCCGATTCGAGGAGGGGGATGCACCGTCTGCGGGTACATGGTGGACCTGGTGCGGTACCTCGGAGCAAGAAGATAGCACAGATGGCGTTGAGCCCGGTAGGGGAGCACTACCGACCGATTATTTGTGACGCGGTGGATATCCAGAGGATACCGACGTAGTTGTGAGATTGATGATATGGGCCGATCCGGACTGACGGAGCCCGAGATATTGAGACATTGAGATATTGAGACATTGAGAAATTGTGACATTGAGATGTCGAGACATTGAGATATTGAGGCATTGATATATATATATATATATTGTGTCGATATTTAACATGGATTTCTGTGGATTTCATTGATGATGCTTCCGTTATTTCACAAGGGTTTTACTAAGATAAAAATAAAGATTTTCTCATACCAGACATGTTCAAGTTTCGGGTATTGATTATGCATTCATATTGCATACATACTAGTGCATCGTATCATATCGGCATATGTAGGTTGTGACGCATTTGCGTGCATGCTTACAATAGCTTTATTAGATGTTACTTACTACTCACGAGTTGGCAACCCACCCCTGTTGTGCTACAGTATCTTGCAGGTCTGACCCGTCAGCACAGTAGCAGCGGGTGTATCTTCTTTCCGCTTCGTTTGCTTCGGCTTGCAGCTTTCTCATAGGTGGGTTTTGGAGGATTTTCTTTTGCTCCCACCGTGTATTTTATTGTATCTAGTACACTCCATCTACCCTTATATATTGGACTAGACGGTGAGACTTGTGAGACTTGTATTTGTGGGTTTTGGTGTCGATGCTCAATTGAGCCGACGTGGTGTTTCTTAATTCTTGCTTACAGTTGCTTATTTTCGTGCTTTGGATATACATATTGCTTGTGGTTATGATTCCGCCATTGGCGAAGAGCTAGCTCTCACTTGGAGATGCCTTTATTATGATTTATATGTATTATTGGCTTAATTTAAAATACAGACCTCCTAATATATCCAATATTTCATATGTTGACTTCTGCTGCTTGGTTCTGTGATATGATCATATAACTGCGTGAGATGAATGCTATATATATATGATATATATAATAAACGTTGCTTATGTTTTGCATCCGCGCTAGTCCAGCCCCCGCTCTGCCATTAGTTAAGTAACCTAACGGTGCATGACGGGGGCCCCGTGGCGAATGTGGATGGCATAAGCGTACGTTCTATTTTCGTTTCTTTTTTGTGATATTTAGGGAAACATAAATGATAAGGAAAGAGCCGAAATCCCTTCACCGGGAGTGACCTCTTCAGCAAAACTAGCAAATACTACAACCCACTCGGTTTTATTTTTATAGTTTCTCTAGTTCTTACTTTGCATAGTGGTATTCTTTGATGAATATCCAGCACCTCATTCAATGTGGAAAGAGCCAAGATCCCTTCACCGGGAGTGACCTCTTTAGTAAAACTAGCAAAAGCTACAAAAACCACTCCTTTTCAAATCACTAGAATCTACAGCGATATCAAGTTCATTACATTAAAGGTTTTCTTAAAAACCGTCGTAGCCCTCCGTCATTTCAGATAAGTGCTATTTAGTATTCGTGCTGCGTTTGTTGACCATAGCCAAGGCACAGTGTGTGGTAGCTGATTGGTGTTTATCTGCAGCATGTGATGCGTTTAGATTAGGGTAGTCGTGTGACTTTGTTGGCCTTCATCAAGGGTCGTGTGGGTGGGTTTAATTCAATTAAGAAATGAACAGGTTGAACTTGACTAGCAGCCTATGGTTTGTTAGCATTCGTCAAGGTCATAAGACGTTAGGGGTAAAAACAATTATTAGGAATTTCAAGTGTTGAAATTTGTAATGAGATTGCATACCTTCTATATGATAGTTGGATCCTGATACCCACTGTGAGTAAGTGTTACTCCTGGGAGAGTTTTCCACTTTACAATTACCCGACCCATTAGGTGTCTAAGAAAGGTGTTAACGGGGTGATGCCCCTGAAGAAACGAGGTTATTTAATTAGTTCCATATGAAAGTATGGGGAGATTCCCTCGGAGTACCAATACTTGCCTGGCTGATCGATTGGCGAACTTGTAGGGTGTAATTAATCCCAGCCAATCTTACCTTTTAGGGTTTGAAGGAAGATTTGATAAAAACAGTGGGAGCCATCCTGATTAGATAAAATAATAACTAATCTAATCTTATAAAGAGCGCACGCAAAAGTGATTATCCTTCTCTCTCTCCTGGTAGCGACTAATGACACGTCTTAATCAAGATAATAATATGGATGTATTGACCGAACCCACTTATTATACTGGGCTAGGTTCCGCTTTTTCTTATGATTTTCATAAGTCTGAGCATGGAATAGGGGAATACCCGGATTCCCATGCCACCCGAACGAAGAAGGAGCATGCCGATGCATCTTCTTCGGGTGTGTTCGTTAACGAGAATTCTCAGTTTTCTCTACGTCCTGAGTATTGGATACCGGATCAGGATCCCACACATGTAATTTGTTACATGGTTTAAGTAGAGGTAGAGAACTATGAAAATGTGATATGTCCCTCAGAGAAGGGAATGGTGCAATTGTTGCAGCGAAAGCAGTTGGCGAATATCACCTTGTCTTACCAAGTGGTAACACAATGATTCTGAGCGACTGTTATTTCGTACCAAAAATATTGTGAATGTTTTCCTAAATCAAGTGTTGATTGGGTATGGTACGTTGTATAACGGTATATACGTTCTAAATCACAAAACAGTTCTAAGTATACAGAAGACACACAAGAGGAACAGTTTAGAAATGAACGAAACTTTCTTATGGCATTGTAGACTAGATTATATCAATACGACAAGACTGGATAATTTGCATAAGGATGGATATTTGAATCCGTTCAAATTTACATCTTATGAAACTTGCCAGTCATGTCTCAAAGGCAAGATGACCAAAACTCCGTTTACTGGACACGAAGAAAGAGCTACTGAACTCTTGGGACTGATACATAGTGATGTATATGGTCTTATGTCTACACATGCTAGGAATGGTTCATCGTACTTTATTACATTCACCGATGATCTCTCAAGATACGGACATGTGTTCCTGATGAAACACAAATCTGAATTTTTTGAGAAATTCAAGAAATATAAGTACGAAGTTGAGAACCAGACGGGTAAAAGTATTAAAATCCTTCGATCTGATCAGGGAGGAGAATACCAGAGCATAGAATTCAGAGACTACTTAAAAGAGAATGGGATTCTCTCTCAGCTTACTCCCCATATACACCACAGCACAATGGAGTTTCAGAGCAGAGAAATCGCACTCTATTAGATATGGTGCGCTCTATGATGAGTGATACTGAGTTGCCTATTTCCTTTTGGGGTTATGCACTTGAGATAGCTGCATACCTATTGAATAGAGTTCCGACCAAATCCGTGCCTACCATTCCATATGAGATATGGAATGAGAAGAGACCATCTCTTAAACGAGTTAAGATATGGGGTTGTCCGGCCTATATTATAAAGCTAAATCCGGACAAGCTCAAGGCAAGGTCGGTTCTGTGCAAGTTTGTAGAATATCCCAAACATTCAGATGGATATATTTTCTACCATACTGAGGAACAAAAGGAGTTTGTTTCTCAACATGCCAGCTTTTTAGAAAAGGAATTTCTTGTGAAAGAAATTAGTGGTAATGAGGTAGAACTGGAAGAAGTTCCAGTGAACTATAACTGACGATTTGGTAGAACTGGAGGATTCAATTGTCCCCGACGAACCTTAACCACTCCGCAGATCTAGTAGGGTTCTTCATCCACCTGAGAGATACTACGGTTTTCTCATAGATGGTGTGAGCGAGGATTGCATCATGAAAGTTGATGACCCAACTAGTTTCGAGCAGGCCATTACAAGTGGAGACTCTATGAAATGGCTGGATGTTATGCGATCTGAGATGGAATCCATGTACACCAACAAAGTATGGACTTTGAAAGTTGCTCCTGAAGGGGTAAAACCCATCGGGAGCAAGTGGATCTTTAAGAAGCAAATTGGTGTAGATGGAAAATTTGAGACTTTCAAAGCTAGACTTGTAGCAAAAGGTTTTCGTCAACGACCAGGTGTCGACTATGATGAAACCTTTTCTCCCGTCGCTATGCTTAAGTCCATCAGGATCCTACTTGCCGTTGCTGCATACCATGACTACGAAATCTGGCAGATGGACGTCAAGACCGTTTTTCTAAATGGTGATTTAGAAGAGAGCGTATACATGACACAGCCAGAGGGCTTTGTAGACAGTGGGAGCAGCGGAAGCGTGTGCAAGCTGCTTAAATCCATCTACGGATTAAAGCAGGCATCGCGGAGCTGGAACATCTGTTTTGATGAAGCTATCAAAGAGTTTGACTTTATCAAAAATGTAGATGAACCATGTATATATATATAAGAAGGTAGTAGAGAGTAAGGTTGTCTTCCTCGTATTGTACGTGGATGATATACTCTTGATAGGAAACGATGTTCCTATGCTACATTCGGTCAAGCTCTTCTTATCATAAAAGTTCTCCATGAAAGATCTAGGTGATGCCTCCGACATCCTGGGGATAAAGATCTATAGAGATAGATCTAGACGGATGTTGGGATTTTCCCAATCCAGGAACATAGACACCATACTAAAAAGGTTTAGTATGGAAGATTCTAAGTGTAATAATTTACCCGCTTGTTCAGGAATCACTCTCTCCAAAGAGATGTCTCCCAAGACTGATTTGGAGAGGGCTCGCATGCAAGGGATACTCTATGCTTCGACAGTCGGGTCTATCATGTATGCGATGTTATATACCAGACCATATGTAGCTTACTCACTAGGTGTAGTGAGTAGGTATCAATAAGATCCAGGGAAGAAACACTGACAGCTGTGAAGAACATTCTTAAGTACTTGAGAAGGACTAAAGAGATGTTCTTGGTGTATCGTAACGGTGAACTCCAGGTGGAGTCCTTTACCGATTCGAGCTTCCAGAGTGATAAGGACAACAGTAAGTCGGTCTCGGGTTTTGTCTTCACCTTCAACGGAGCGGTGGTATATTGGAAGAGTTCCAAACAAGATACCGTAGCAGACTCGACGATGGAGGTTGAATACATTGCTACCAACGATGCTGCCAAAGAAGCTGTCTGGATGAAGAAGTTCATAGCTGAACTTGGTGTGGTTCCAACCATTGAGTATCCAATACCTGTGTATTGTGATAACAATAGAGCTGTGGCTTTGGCCAAGAAACCCCGGTCCCATCAGAGATCCAGACATATTCTTAGGCGGTATCACCTGATCCGGGAGATAGTAGATCGCCGGGAGATCGAGGTCAGGAGAGTTGACACGAAGGATAATACAGCGGATCCACTCACGAAGGCCCTCCCCCAGATATAATTTGAGAGACATTTTGTGATGTTGGGTATGAGATACTACAACAACTGGCTTTAGTGCAAGTGGGAGATTGTTAGGAATATGTATGCCCTAGAGGCCATTATTGTATGATATAGTGGATGCTTGGAAATATGTATAGAATACTTTCTTACTCGACATGATAGTATGCTATCTGGTTGCCTTTATCTTAACATGTTCACTGGTATTATTATACCGTCTCTTATATACATGTTGATAAAGTCCTTAGGATGTTGGCTTGACTACCAGGACTATGATGCAAATTATACTACTAGAACCTGGGTAGTCCACAAGCACATCCTTTAATAGTTCCTAGTCGAGAGAGTATCGAGACATGGCATCGATATTCCAGAGTAGACTAGAGTGTACGTTTCTTGACCCTGTATGGGGTGATAGTTGATCCCATATCCATTGGTGTTTGACATGAAAGATTGTACACGTGTGCTCATTAGAGAATGTGTACACCGAACAGGACTCACCGAGAACTCCTAGATGGTACTATACCTATCTTCAGATAGCAGTTCTCTGGTGACACTGGTACATGTTAGTCTGTAGACCCGAGATCGTCATGGAGTCTTGTGTGGTTCCCACTTTGCTTTGATTTCCTCCCTATCTCGGCTCAATGGAGTCGTGCAAACAGGTGGATTTTGGGTACAGTCCCAAGTCACATGGAAGCAATGAGCGATAAGAGGGGTTTCGTCTCTCCCGGTATAGGGAGTTGATGTTGCGTTATACTCGATTGGCTATAACAGGAAGTCCCTGGCCAGGGCCGTTGATGAGATTTACTGGTAAGTGTTATCAGTAGTTTCTCGTACCGTTATAGGCCACACATCGGCATGACTTATCAAGTTATTGGGGTCTGACGATTCCACCCCCAGACTCGATATACGACATATCAGACGAAGAGACCGGACCATACGATAAGTGTTACCTATAGGCTTCATGGGAGTTTGGACAAGCTTGCTTGTTGATCTTCTATTCGCTCAATACCTGGATAGCCGTTACGTTCAGCTAGTACCGCTGACGGCTTGTGGGTAACTGATGTGATCATTACCTACTGCTAGCTATTGACGAGTTTTTAGAGTCCTACAGAGAAGCTTTCTGGTTCAAGCGAAAAGAAGTAGGGCACATATGCTGATATGTGTGGGGGTCTGATTAAATACGAGCATGTGATACCGTATTCTAATCTGGCGGTTATTTGATATCAGTTAGGTTATATGTGATATAACCGGATTATTGAATCAAGTGTTGATTTGATAATGTGATATACAAATAAATGATATTAGTCGGTTATATGTGATATAACCGGATTATTAAATCAAGTGTTGATTTAATAATATGATATATATATATATATTTGATATAATTATATATTAACTAATATTATTGCTCACTAATTATTTGCTTATCTTTATATATATATATATATATATATATATATATATATATATATATATATATATACTGTACGAATTTTTTTCAAAATACAGAAAGGGACACCTTAGCCTGATGTCATGACCCGAAGGTACGGAATGTGACTGGCACTTAAACTACAAAACGTCTCAAGGCGTAACATAATCTAAGTAAGCCAAAGCCCAGAAAACTAAACTGTTTGGCAATTAGAGTGAAATAAAACTTGTTTTAAAGCAAGTGGTTTTACCAAAATAAATGGCATTAAACATTTAAAAGCAACATCAGATTTTCCCGAAAATTTCGGCAGAGTCTCCTTTGTAAATACTGGCCCCCGAATGGGTACAACACATGAAAAATACATATAAATGAAGAAATAAGGCATTCCCAAGCGAGAGCTAGCTCTTCGCCAATGGCGGAATCGCAACCACATGCAATATGTATATCAAAAGTGCGAAATAAGCATTTGAAAGTAAGAAATGAGAAACACCACGTCGACTCAAGTGAGCATCGACACCAACATCACAAATACAAGTCCCATGAGTCTCACCGTTTGGTCAAATATACATATACAAGGGTAGATGGAGTATACTAAATACAAATAATATACATGATGGGATAAAATATTCTCGCAACCCACCTACGAGCAATGCCGCAAGTCCAAGCAAAAGGAACAAAATGAGGAAGTGCGCCCGCCGCTACTGTGCTGACGGGTCGGGCCTGCAAGATACTGTGGCAGAACGGGGGTGAGTTGCCAACTCGTGAATAGTAAGTAACATCTAATAAGGCTATCGTAAGCATGCACGCCAATGTGTCACAACCCATGTATCTCAAAATGATACTATGTACTAGCATGAATGCAACATGAATGCATAATTAAACACGAAACCTGCACAAGTCTGGTATGAGAATCTTTATTCTTATCTCAGAAAAACCTCTGTGCAATAAACTGAAGTATTATCAATGAAATCAAAAGAAAATCCGTGTCAAGTATCGACACAAAATATATATCCCAATATCTCAATGTCTCAGTATCTCAATATCTCAATGTCTCAATGTCTCAATATCTCAATATCTCAATATCTCAATGTCTCAATATCTCAATATCATCAAATCTCATGACTACGTCGGTATCCTCCGGATATCCACTGCGTCAAAAATAACCGGTTGGTAGTGCTCCCCTGCCGGGCCCAACGCCATCATCTGCGACCCTCTTGCCCCGGGTACCGTACCGGATCCACCATGCACCCACAGACGATCCCTCTCCCTACCTCGAATCGGGTGTATGATACCGCTCAAGAACCGAGAAAACCCATGGTGGACACCACACACATCATATCACGAGAAAACCGCAACTTACATTTTTAAAATGGTAATACGTTCTTAAAATCCTTGCGGTTTCTCCAAAATCCATAAATCTCATAAATACTGAAATCCTCGAGAAGAATCACAATATGTAAATATGTCGGTGATGATGGATGTTTATGATACGATAATATATACCATGCGAAGTATAGCCAGAAGCTATGCATGAATCATGATGCAATGAGGTATGTATATATGACTAACAATCCTACGTATCCATCGTGATGAAATGTAACAACCCTAAACTTTCTGTACAACTTTCTGTATATTTTTTTTCTCAAAAATACAGAAAATGGTATTTTTGCCTGAGCACAAGATATAAGTTTGTTTTGCTTGTTAATAGTAAGAAAGAGCTTGTAGCTCATTGGTAAGATCTTGTACTACTGAACCAAAACACCAGAGTTCAAATCCCATCCCCTACATTATTTTTAATATTATTTTCTTTTAATATTTTTAGAATTCCAAGAGCCTACACGTGCATAACTCGTAAAAACCCCACTATACATGTAAAACAAACTGACCCAGGGGCTACACCAAGCGACGAGGGACACGTGGCAGCGAGCACCGGCACGACTCGGCCGACTCAGCCCGCCGCCGCCGGCCGAGTTAAGCCGGATCGCCGAGTTGTCAACAGTGAAAGTGTGTCTCTCTGCCTCCCCATTACCCCTGTACACTTTAAATTTCCTTCAATTTAACAGAGCCTTTTAAATTCAATTAAAACCCCATCAAACCATATTTTTAATACATTTTCAATTCACCATTTCACCTACCCTAACCCTAGCTTTATCCTATAAATACCATGTTAGTGTATATGCCCTAGAGGCCATTACTGTATCATACTAGTATGTATATTACTTGATGGAAGCTTGGGATATTTACAGTTGTATAGACAATCTTGCTCGAAATAGTAGTATGCTACTTGGTTTGTCTCTACTTTAATGTGTACATATGTTTCTTTATTGTATATCACCTATACGCATTAGTGGAGCCCTTAGGATCTTTACTTGATTATCGGCGTTGTGATGGCGATCACACTCATGGGGGCTGGGTAATCCACAAGCACATCCATATGCACGTCCCTAGTCGTGGGATTATCGAGACAGGGCATCGATACTCCGGAGTAGACTAGCGTATGCGCTTCTCATCCCAGTGTGGGAGACAGTCTATCCCACAGCCGTCAGTACGTCGTACTTGAGATAGTATGCGGGTGCTCGTTAGGTTACGAGTACACTGGACAGGACTCGTCGGGAACTGTTGGTTGGTATTATACCTATCGTCAGTTAACAGTTCCCAGGTGACATAAGTACAGCTTAGTCTGCTGACTTGACACTGTCACTTCGCCTCGAGTGTGTTCCCACTGTTCTTTGATTACTACCCTACCACGGCTTTACTGAGTCGTGCAAACAGGTAGTAGCTGGGTGCACTCCCGAAGCACTTGGAGGCAGTGCCGGTTAGACAGGATTCGTCTCTCCCGGTATTGGGGGTTGACATCGCGCTGTGTCTAGGAGAGCCATTACACAAGTAGTCCCTGGCCAGGGCAAGCGAGGTATACTGGTAGGTTTCCAGTGTTATCTCAGGGTGTTCTGGGCTACACTCCGACACGACTTGTACCACTATTAGGGGACTGACGTTCGCCACCCCCTAGGCCCGCCATGCGATGTATCAGACGAACAGACCGGACTGTACGGAGATTGTCATATACAGGCTCAGTAGGAGTTCAGATGGGTTTACCTCATCGGCCTTCTTATCGACATCTACCTGGGGACCGTTACGTACAGCTAGTGCCGCTTGCGGTCTGTGGTTAAACCCACTGCCAGCGTAGTGTCGAGTCTTTAGAGTCCCACATAGAGAGTTTCCCTGCACTGAGCGAAACGTGTAGAGGCCGTATGGTTTTACGGCAGGGCTGCGATCACTTACGTGCACTTATGTGCGTATGCTGTTCGGGCAGGCAATACTAGTGGGTTTTGGTTTAAGCCGGATCCTAGTATTGCACGGATGGATTTGTTTTGTCTTTTGTGCATTCGCATTCTACGGAATGCGGATGCGGGTGTGTATGCACAGTTTTGAGGAGCGATGAAGGAGGAGGTGCTTCTTAGGGTTTTGGCAGTTGGTTCGGCCAAAACCGTTATGTGGTAGGCTCATTAGGGTTTTGGCAATTCGTTCGGTCAAAACCATTATGAGCCGGAGACATTATTTACTAATCCTTTTAGTGATAATTTCGTGATGGCTAATTGCTTTGACTATTTGACCACCTTGACCACTCTTGACTTTGTTGACCCGTTGACCAAAGTTGACCATTGACCTTCATGAGAGGTCTACACTCTTCTTTGGTTTTCTTTTTCATTTTGGATTATGAAAATGGTCATTGGATTATGAAAATGGTCAATTCAATGTAGCATCAACTTTATAATGAAAGGATTGGTAATGATGATAGTTTTGCATTATTGCAACCATGGTTCATTTTCTTTAGCTCATAATTCATTTTTCTCATTCTCTCTCTTGTTCTTGTGAGAAGAAAAGAAAAGCTCTCATGGTTGCTAGCTCTTCCTTCTTCCTCATCTTGATTTCTTCTTTTGATCTTATGTGTTAAGAGAAAAAGATCCCACAAAGACAAACACTTCCATATATCTCTACTACACAACCTAGGGCATCTAGACTAGCGATCTCGTTGCCCTAGTTGCCTCGGCTCGAGGTGGAGCTCGGTATACAACTCTCGGGTGGATCGTCTTCGACTCAAGAAGGCCGCGGAGGTAACCAAAGTCCGGATCAACCCTCGGAGCATGGATAGACGAGCGGCACAACAGAATGAAGACCTGAAGGACCGGTATCGTGAGGTATAATTTCTACGGCATAGTAGTTAACACCTCTTGTAGTTTGCTAGTTTCTAGTTTAGCAAAGATCCGGCTTTTACGGTCCATGTTACCAAGTCAAGAAAATTTTTGTTTTACCGTTTCCGCAACCCTGAAAGTACCGGGAGAGGTAACGTGGACCTAACATACTATCCCTAGGCACACCCCCTCACTCACAATTCTGTCCAAACTCTCAAGAAATTCCTCTAGAAATTTGTGTACAAGTGGAGTTAGCGAAGGGCAAAACTCCAGCGATCTTCCGACGACGACCCTACGAGCTCCCGGCGACGAAACGATGCACCGGCGCCTCCTACCGATTCCTCTCCCTCTTCTCTTGAATCTAAACCTGTAATTCCCACCTCCCTCTTCTCTATTCTTTTCTAAAAACTCATATTACTAAAACCCGACGGAATCGGAGTTAATTCGATTTCCGATTCGGTTCTTCCTAAAAATCTCACTTTTTCTTAAATACAATCATACTAAACCCTTACATGTTGACTGTTAAACATTAACAAGTCATATTGAACAAGTTCCATATCAAAAGGATTTCTATATCAATTTTTATCGTACTTTTTCACTAAAATACCATGTAGTTTAATTTCGACATTAAAACATCACAATCTTGCTATACCTTTAAGTAGATCACGAGGTAATGACCTATCTCCTCACAACACTAATATACAATATAGCACAATACCTTTCGGGAACATAGAATACGGAAAAATGAAACTTTACATATAAATACCATTAACTATTAAAACCATTTTCTATAAGATTACGTATTTGTTATAAATCTTTGCAAAGCGCCGCTACAACCCATTTTGGGAAACCCGACTGGGATGGTGCGGATTATCGCACATCCCTGGGCTTAGTAGTGCGAGATGCAGACCTCCGCAAGGAGCATTCGGTCTCGAGAGATTTAAAATACAAATATCTTAAGAAAATGAGATTTCTAGAAATATAATATATTAGAAATTATTTTTATAAATATATATATATATATGTATTATCAAAATATTTATTTTTGTTATAATATCAATATTCCAATTTTTCCAAGTCAAAAGAATCACTTTACATGAAAATACCACGAATATCCATACAAGTCCAATATTACAATTAAATACCCTATATTATGAAATTATGTTATTTTCACTAGAAATATCATAAATATAAAATCTACATTTATGACAACTCTAAAGACGATAATAAATATTTGGGGTGTATTTTGAAAAGTATACAAAAAATATTTTTACATATAACCCCCTCAAGTTCTATAAATTACCCTAAGGACTCTATTAAATATAGGTTTAAGCGGGACCAATCTCTTGAGCCTCAGGGAGCCGGAGAAGTGGGTGCTTGCCTATTTAAGATAGACAACTTAACAACGGTGTTATCAACAAGGTAATCGTCTTTGAAAAAGACATAAATCCTGCCGTCCATGTGCAGTGGTTAGCGATAACATCAAAACAATCGGGACTTCAATTTCTTTTCTAATTGTTCTGACTCGGACTGAGTCTCTTTATAAATAATCTGATTTGAATATGATTCAAGTACATGTTAGTGTTTATGCCCTAGAGTCCATTACTGTATCATACTAGTTTGTATATTACTTGATGGAAGCTTGGGATATTCACAGTTGTATAGACAATCTTGCTCAAAATGGTAGTATACTACTTGGTTTGTCTCTGCTTTAATATGTATATGTGTTACTTTTGGTATATCACCTATACGCATTAGTAGAGCCCTTAGGATCTTTGCTTGATTACCAGCGTTGTGATGACAGTCACACTTATGGGGGCTAGGTAATCCACAAGCACATCCTTATACAGGTCCCTAGTCGTAGGACTATCGAGACAGGGCATCGATACTCCGGAGTAGACTAGCGTATGTGCTTCTCATCCCAGCAGGGGAGATGGTCTATCCCACAGCCATCAATACGTCGTACTGGAGATAGTATGCGGGTGCTCGTTAGGTTACGAGTACACTGGACAGGACTCGTCGGGAACTGATGGTTGGTATTATACCTATCGTCAGTTATCAGTTCCTAGGTGACATGAGTACGGCTTAGTCCGCTGACTTGACACTGTCACTTTGCCTCGAGTGTGTTCCCACTGTACTTAGATTACTACCCTACCACGGCTCAAAAGAGTCGTGCAAACAGGTAGTAGTTGGGTGCAGTCCTGAAGCACTTGGAGGCAGTGACGGTTAGACAGGATTCGTCTCTCCCGGTATTGGGGGTTGACATCGCGCTGTGTCTAGGAGAGCCATTACACAAGTAGTCCCTGGCCAGGGCAAGCGAGATATACTGGTAGGTTTCCAGTGTTATCTCAGGGTGTTCTGGGCTACACTCCGACAAGACTTGTACCGCTATTAGGGGACTGACGTTCGCCACCCCCTAGGCCCGCCATGCGATGTATCAGACGAACAGACCGGACTGTACGGAGATTGTTACATACAGGCTCAGTAGGAGTTCGGATGGGTTTACCTCATCGGCCTTCTTATCGACATCTACCTGGGGACCGTTACGTACAGCTAGTGCTGCTTGCGGTCTGTGGTTAAACCCACTGCCAGCGTAGTGTCGAGTCTTTAGAGTCCCACACAGAGAGTTTCCCTGCACTGAGCGAAACGTGTAGAGGCCGTATGGTTTTACGGCAGGGCTGCGATCACTTACGTGCACTTGGTGCGTATGCTGTTCGGGCAGGCAATACTAGTGGGCTTTGGTTTAAGCCGGATCCTAGTATTGCACGGATGGATTTGTTTTATCTTCTGTGCATTCGCATTCCATGGAATGCGGATGCGGGTGTGTATGCACAGTTTTGAGGAGCGATGAAGGAGGAGGTGCCTCATTAGGGTTTTGGCAGTTGGTTCGGCCAAAACCGTTATGTGGCAGGCTCATTAGGGTTTTGACAATTCGTTCGGTCAAAACCATTATGAGCCGAAGACATTATTTACTAATCCTTTTAGTGATAATTTTTTGATGGCTAATTGCTTTGACCATTTGACTACCTTGACTACTCTTGACTTTGTTGACCCGTTGACCTTCATGAGAGGTCTACACTCTTCTTTGGTTTTCTTTTTCTTTTTATTTCTTGTGTTATGAAAATGGTCAAGTCATTAGTGCCATCAACTTTATCATGATAGGATTTGTAATGATGTTGTTAGTATTATTGCAACCATGGTGCTCTTTTTCTTTAGTTAACAAAATTCGTTTTCTCATTCTCATTCTCTCTCTTGCAAGTGAGAAGAAAGAAAGAGCTCCATGGTTGCTTGACCTCTTTCATCTTCCTCCTCTTGAAAAATTCTTTTGATCTCATGTGTTGAGAGAAGAAGAATCCATATAGACAAACACCTTCATCTTTCTCTTCTACACAACCTAGGACAACAAGACTAGCGATCTTGTTGCCCTAGTTGCTTCGGCTCGAGGTGAAGTTCGGTGTACATCTCTCGGGTGGATCGTCTTCGACACAAGAAGGCCGCGGAGGTGACCAAGATCCGGATCAACACACGGAGCTTGGATGGACGAGCGGGACAGCGGAATGAAGACCCGAAGGACCGGTTTCGTGAGGTATAATTTCTACGGCATAGTAGTTAATGCCTCTTGTAGTTTGCTAGTTTCTAGTTTAGCAAAGATCCGGCTTTAAGTCCATGTTGCCTTTGCGCTAAATAATTTTTTTTCGCCATTTCCGCCTCCTCGTAAGAACTGGGGTGAGCAACGTGGACTTACAGTGGTATCAGAGCCTAGCTAAACATAAACTAGCAAGTTAGCAAAGTATTTAGAATATCGATCGGAAAAATTTCACAAAACAAGTCCGGAAAAATTAACTTTCTGCCGATTTTTTTATACTGTTCTAAAAATAATTTAACATACATGAAAAATCGGCTCAGGGTTTTCTAAAGACACCCACCATAAACGATCCACTGAACCGTTCAAAGCGCCGCGGTTCCGCGGCAAGAACATACTTCTTGCCGCGGAACCGCCGTGGACCGAGTTTGGTGCAGTGTGCTTAGTTGGCTGTTTTGGGATTTTTAGTACATGTTGTTTCTGCCCAGATTTTCTAGAGAAGAAATTGGTTTTTGGGGTGGTTACAAGTCCGTATTTTTGATCGATATTCCGTAGACTTTAGCTAATGGATATTATCTGTGCTGTGATATATGTATTGAACGTCTGCTAATCGCTATACGTCGATTGGTGGGGGTTATACATATCTGTGATCTGTAATGTTGATCGTTTATGTATATGAACTCGTTGGATTATCGCGGATGAATAGCCGGGGTGGATGTGAGATGAGAGTTTCTTTTTCTTTCATTCATGTAAAATTTGTAAATTGATGTAATATTTTTTTTTTGGCCGCACATCAGGGATGAGGTTGTAGCCGCCATTGTATAATTCTTTTTACTGTTTTTGCTCCTAGGATAGACCCAAGATGGGGTGCACAAACTACCGGGTATCTCGAAGTGCCGAGTGGCCTACTCACGGGTTGAGGGAGGTTGCTTCGCTTCGGGTACTTGGCGGGTAGTTTGGCGCACCCGTAGGGGTCTAGGGTGGGGTATTGGCTATTCATCGTGACCGTGTAATCCGCTTTTCGTTGCAGGCTCGAACGAATCGCGGATTCCTAGTATATCCAAAGTGTTCATCTGTGATCTGGATTGGCTATCATTGCTGTATATCTATATATGATATCTATTTAGGTGTTGCTTATGTTTTGCATCCGCACTAGTCCAGCCCCCGCTCTGTCGTTAGTTAAGTAACCTAACGGGTGATGACGGGGCCCCGTGGCGAATGCGGATGGCATAAGCGTTCGCCATATTTTGGTTGTTTTCTGCAATGGTAGGATTAAATGATGGGACGCATTAAAATTAATGCAAGAAAATAAACCAAATAAATGTCGTTGGAACACTTTCAAAACCACTCGGTTCTTTTCAAAAACCAGCTTTTTAAACGCGGAGCTTGAACCACTCCTTTTAAAAGCTATCTCGTTCCATCGATTATATCAAGTTCACTACGTTCACGGTTTCACCAAAACCATTCGTAGCCCTCCGTCGTTTCATATGAATATTCAACAGTATTCAAGTTGTGTTTGTTGGCCCTAGTCAAGGCACAGTGTTTGGTAGCTGGTGGGTATTCATATGTTGCATAGATAGATGCATTGGTTTGGGACAGTCGTATTACTTTGTTGGCCATAGTCAAGGGTATATACGGGTGGGTTCAAATCAACCTGGACAACGACGGGTAGAACTTGACATGTGACTTATGATTTGTTGGCCTTAGTCAAGGTCATAAGAGCATGGGGCAAAAATCCATATCGGGAGTTTCAAAAGGACTGAAACTTGCTAGCGCTGCATACCATTTGGAGTGTGATGATTCTGGCAGGATTCCTTCAGTTTTGTCACGCGATGATATTTGGATCCCGATCCTACTGTGAGTATATGCTACTCCTCGGGAAATTTCTCACTTAACGATCAATGCTATAAACCTAGTAGGTGTCTAGAAAGGTGTTAGCGGGGTACGCCCCCAGGGAAAAGATGTTCTTAAATTAAGGAACTTCGCGAAAGCATTGGAAAACCTCCCTCGAAGTACCGACACTGGCCTGGCTGAACGGTTAAGCAAGTATTGTACGGTGAGGTTGATCCCGACTAATTCTTCCTTTATGGTTTGAGGAGGAATTCGAGAGACAGTGGGAGCCATCCTGTTTAGATAAACTAAAAACCAATCTAAACTTACAAAAGCATCTGAATGTTTTCTTCTCTCTCTCTCTTAATTGCAGTGACCCAATGACCACACCTAGGTTACATCTAGATAATAAAATGACTGAATCTGACTGTTATGACTGGCAAAGGTCTATCCAGATGTCCATTGCCCATGACAAGCTGGGCCACCTCTTAACTGATCCAACCCCTGCCGTCTCAGGTCCAGTTTCCCCTGTCACGGATATTCATATCCGCAAGACATCGGAAAAGGAATGTGCGAAAGCCAAGTGCCTCGTGTTAGCCTCAGTTGATGGTACATACCAGAGGCAGCACGAGAAGATGGACTTAGTTTCTATCTTCCTCCATAACAAAGGTTTATATGGAGAGCAATCTCGTATCGCAAGATATGAGACCTCGAACGAATTGCTTCAAGCGAGGTTGGCTATCGAGTCATCTGTAGGGGGCGACGTCCTTACAGAGACCAGCTATTTTGAGCTCACGGACCTGAAGACCACATTGAAGAACGGGTCAGATGTTGACTTAGTTCTACAGTCTCTACTTACTACCCTGAAGGAAACCAGGGAAGTAGAAAGAAAGGGAAGGGCAAAAGTTTCGGGACTGGATGTAGTAAAAGAGGGACATTCCTATTGTTACGGGAATGAACATTGGCAGAAGGATTGCAGGGCTAGCAAAACCAGTAGCCAGAATTCGAAGCATGTTGTGGCTTCGGCTTCGGGTGTGTTTGTAATAGAGAACTGTATGTCAGTTAACCCTACTTCCTGGGTATTGGATACCGGATCAGGATCTCACATCTGTAATTCGTTACAGGCTCTGAGAAACCGTAGGGTTATCAGGAAAGGTGATATGACTCTCAGAGTTGCTAACAGAATGAACATGTACGCTGAATTCGTAGGGGAATATCATCTTGGACTGACAACTTAGCAGATATTGATTTTACGCGACTGTTTTTATGTACCAGGTGCGACTTGTAATATCATATCTGTATCCTTACTTTCTAAGAAAGGATATGGTTTTACTTTTGTAAGCGATGTGGTCCACATCTACCTAAATCAAGTTCTGATTGGGTCAGGTACATTACAAAACGGAATATACATGTTAAATCAAGCTCAGGTCTTCAGTGTCCAGAACACACTTAAAAGAAAGTCTCCGGAAACAAATCAGGCTTTCCTATGGCATTGTAGACTAGGTCACATTAATGAGACACGGTTGACAAAGTTACATAAAGAAGTATACTTGGATCCGTTCGAGTACCGGTCTTATGCCACTTGTGAATCTTGTCTCATGGGAAAGATGACAAAGACTCCGTTCACTGGACACGGAGAAGGAGTAAGCGAGCTCTTGGGACTCATACACAGTGATGTGTGTGGTCCAATGTCTATACATGCGCGAAGTGGTTATTCATACTTCATCACTTTCACAGATGATTTCTCTAGGTATGGGCATGTCTTCTTGATAAAGCACAAATCCGAGGCCTTTGAGAAATTTCGGGAATACAAGAATGAAGTTGAAAAACAAACAGGCAAAAGTATCAAGACACTGAGATCTGATCGAGGTGGTGAATACTTGAGTGCCGAGTTTCTGGGCTACTTAAAAGAGAATGGAATTCTCTCTCAGCTTACTCCTCCATACACACCACAACACAACGGTGTATCGGAAAGGAGGAATCGAACCCTATTGGATATGGTTCGTTCCATGATGAGTAAGGCTGAGTTGCTGCGATCTTTCTGAAGTTATGCACTAGAAACAGCTGCATATCTTTTGAACCAAGTTCCTACTAAGTCAGTGCCTACCACACCATATCAGATGTGGAGTGGGAAGAAACCCTGTCTTAAACACTTTAAGACATGGGGTGTCCAGCTTTTGTTAAAAAGCAGCATGCGGACAAACTCGAGGCACGTTCAGTACAGTGTAAGTTTGTGGGATACCCAAAGAACTCCAAGGGGTATCTTTTCTATTACGCAGAGGAACAAAAGGTTTTTGTTTCTCGTCATGCCCGCTTCTTGGAAACTGAGTTTTTGGAAAACCAGATAAGTGGGAGCGCAATAGAACTGGAAGAAATTCCAGAACCACAAGCTATTACTGAAAGCTTAGTAGAACCAGTGGGTTCGAAAGAACAGGACACTCCAGCGCCACTCCGCAGGAGTAGTAGGCAGTCTCATCCGACCGAGAGATACTACGGTTTTCTCATAGACGGGGATAGAGAGGATTGCACTATGGATTATGGTGAGCCTACTAGCTTCCAGCAAGCTATTCAGAGCGGTGACTCGGTAAAATGGCTGGAAGCAATGCGGGCCGAGATGGAGTCTATGTACACCAAAAAAGTTTGGACTTTGGACTTTGCTCCAGAAGGGGTAAAACCCGTAGGCTTCAAATGGATCATCAGAAAGAAGATCGGTGTAGATGGGCAGGTTGAAACCTATAAAGCTAGACTTGTTGCAAAGGGCTTTCGTCAAAGACCTGGTTTGGACTATGACGAGACCTTTTCTCCAGTGGCTATGCTTAAATCCATTCGGATCCTTCTTGCCATTGCCGCCTTCCACGATTATGAAATCTGGCAGATGGACGTAAAGACGGCTTTCCTGAATGGAAATTTAGAAGAGTGCGTCTATATGGATCAGCCAGAGGGATTCATTCAGAGTGGGAGCAGCGGTAAAGTGTGCAAGTTGCTCAAGTCCATCTATAGACTGAAGCAGGCATCACGGAGTTGGAACATCTGCTTTGATGATACTGTCAAAGAATTCGGCTTTATTAAAAACCCAGATGAACCATGCATTTATAGTAAGATTGTAGGGAGAACTGTGGTATTTCTCGTCTTGTACGTGGATGACATTCTCCTAATAGGAAATGATATTCCTATGCTACAGTCAGTCAAAGGATTCTTGTCGCAGAGGTTCTCCGTGAAGGACCTGGGCGATGCGAACTACATTCTGGGGATCCAGATCTATCGTGATAGATCTAAGAGGATGTTGGGACTTTCACAGTCCAGGTACATCGACACCATACTGAAAAGATTCAGTATGGAAGATTCCAAGGGCGGTAATTTACCGGCTTGTCATGGGATCACCCTCTCCAAAGAGATGTCTCCCAAGACTGATTTGGAAAGGGATCGCATGTCTATTATACCCTACGCTTCTGCGGTAGGCTCTATAATGTATGCGATGTTATGTACCAGACCAGATGTAGCATACGCATTGAGCGTTGTAAGCCGGTATCAGTCGAACCCAGGGGAGAAACACTGGATAGTGGTAAAGAACATTCTCAAGTACCTGAGAAGGACTAAGGAGATGTTCTTGGTGTATAGCGGAAAAGTGCTCCAGATCGAGGCCTTTGCTGACTCCAGCTTCCAGAGTGACAAAGATGACTCCAAGTCTATGTCGGGTTATGTCTTTACCCTCAATGGAGGGGTGGTTTGCTGGAAGAGTTCCAAGCAGGAGACCGTTGCTGACTCAACTATGGAAGCGGTGTACATAGCTGCTTGCGATGCCGCAAAGGATGCTGTCTGGATGAAGAAGTTCCTCACGGAGCTTCAGGTGGTTCCTACCATTGTTGATCCAATACCGCTGTATTGAGACAACAACGGCGCTATAGCTTTAGCGAAGGAACCCAGGTCCCATCAGAAGTCCAAGCACATTTTGAGGCGGTACCACCTGATCAGGGAGATCGTAGATCGCCGGGAGATCTAGGTGAAGAGAGTAGATTCGGAGAATAAGACTGCAGATCCACTCACGAAGTCCCTACCCCAGACTCAGTTCGAGCGGCTGATCGAGATGATAGGTCTTCGATACGCCAGTACATGGCCTTAGTGCAAGTGGGAGATTGTTAGTGTTTATGCCCTAGAGGCCATTACTGTATCATACTAGTTTATATATTACTTGATGGAAGCTTGGGATATTCACAGTTGTATAGACAATCTTGCTCAAAATGGTAGTATGCTACTTGGTTTGTCTCTGCTTTAATATGTACATGTGTTACTTTTGGTATATCACCTATACGCATTAATAGAGCCCTTAGGATCTTTGCTTGATTACCAGCGTTGTGATGGCAGTCACACTCGTGGGGGCTGGGTAATCCACAAGCACATCCTTATACAGGTCCCTACTCATAGGACTATCGAGACAGGGCATCGATACTCCGGAGTAGACTTGCGTATGCGCTTCTCATCCCAGCAGGGGAGATGGTCTGTCCTACAGCCATCAGTACGTTGTACTGGAGATAGTATGCGGGTGCTCGTTAGGTTACGAGTACACTGGACAGGACTCGTCGGGAACTGATGGTTGGTATTATACCTATCGTCAGTTATCAGTTCCCAGATGACATGAGTACGGCTTAGTCTGCTGACATGACACTGTCACTTCGCCTAGAGTGTGTTCCCACTATATTTAGATTACTACCCTACCACGGCTCAAAGGAGTCGTGCAAACAAGTAGTAGTTGGGTGCAGTCCCGAAGCACTTGGAGGCAGTGACGGTTAGACAGGATTCGTCTCTCCCGGTATTAGGGGTTGACATCGCGCTATGTCTAGGAGAGCCATTACACAAGTAGTCCCTGGCCAGGACAAGCGAGATATACTGGTAGGTTTCCAGTGTTATCTCAGGGTGTTCTGGGCTACACTCCGACACAACTTGTACCGCTATTAAGGGACTGACGTTCGCCACCCCCTAGGCCCGCCATGTGATGTATCAGACGAACAGACCGGACTGTACGGAGATTGTCACATACAGGCTCAGTAGGAGTTCGGATGGGTTTACCTCATCGGCCTTCTTATCGACATCTACCTGGGGACCGTTACGTGCAGCTAGTGCTGCTTGCGGTCTGTGGTTAAACCCACTGCCAGCATAGTGTCGAGTCTTTAGAGTCCCACACAGAGAGTTTCCCTGCACTGAGCGAAACGTGTAAAGGCCGTATGGTTTTACGGCAGGGCTGTGATCACTTATGTGCACTTGTGTGCGTATGCTGTTCGGGCAGGCAATACTAGTGGGCTTTGGTTTAAGCCGGATCCTAGTATTGCACGGATGGATTTGTTTTGTCTTCTGTGCATTCGCGTTCCACGGAATACGGATGCGGGTGTGAATGCACAGTTTTGAGGAGCGATGAAAGAGGAGGTGCCTCATTAGGGTTTTGGCAGTTGGTTCAGCCAAAACCGTTATGTGGCAGGCTCATTAGGGTTTTGACAATTCGTTCGGTCAAAACCATTATGAGCCGAAGACATTATATCTAATCCTTTTAGTGATAATTTTATGATGGCTAATTGCTTTGACCATTTGACTACCTTGACTACTCTTGACTTTGTTGACCTGTTGACCGAAGTTGACCGTTGACCTTCATGAGAGGTCTACACTCTTCTTTGGTTTTCTTTTTCTTTTTATTTCTTGTGTTATGAAAATGGTCAAGTCATTAGTGCCATCAACTTTATCATGATAGGATTTGTAATGATGTTGTTAGTATTATTGCAACCATGGTGCTCTTTTTCTTTAGTTAACAAAATTCGTTTTCTCATTCTCATTCTCTCTCTTGCAAGTGAGAAGAAAGAAAGAGCTCCATGGTTGCTTGACCTCTTTCATCTTCCTCCTCTTGAAAAATTCTTTTGATCTCATGTGTTGAGAGAAGAAGAATCCATATAGACAAACACCTTCATCTTTCTCTTCTACACAACCTAGGACAACAAGACTAGCGATCTTGTTGCCCTAGTTGCTTCGGCTCGAGGTGAAGTTCGGTGTACATCTCTCGGGTGGATCGTCTTCGACACAAGAAGGCCGCGGAGGTGACCAAGATCCGGATCAACACACGGAGCTTGGATGGACGAGCGGGACAGCGGAATGAAGACCCGAAGGACCGGTTTCGTGAGGTATAATTTCTACGGCATAGTAGTTAACGCCTCTTGTAGTTTGCTAGTTTCTAATTTAGCAAAGATCCAGCTTTAAGTCCATGTTGTCTTTGTGCTAAATAATTGTTTTTCGCCGTTTCCGCCTCTCCGTAAGAACCAGGGTGAGCAACGTGGACTTACAGTACAAACTACAATATTACAATTCAACATGAATCCATGAATACATATATTCAATCTATTTAATCTGTATTGACCGAACCGAACCATGGATATACTTCCATTTACATGATTATCCAGTTGCATCCATGATTCTCCAGTTACATCCATTTACTGATATCATGGTTTCGGCAAGTCATCCAATTATACAATATCTATGTTGCAATTCCATTACAAGTTGCAATACAATTTACAATACAAACAATACAATCAAGACACTATGGGGTTTAAGGGGTAGATTGGTATGGAAGGTGTTAAAAGTGGCACGAGACTGCAAGATTTAAGACACCTAACCTGAATACCACATCGTTGTTCCGGGCTTTCTAACGGAGCCTTGTACTTCCATTTGCCTCTAGTCTCTGGCATATAGAGACTCCTCTCGTATACACTGGTATCTTTCTGTACCAAACTACAAACAACAGCGTTAACTTTAAATACAACTTTAAAAGTTATACTCTATCTCTTATTCTCTGTCTGTTCTATTTCTCCCCTATCTTTGGGACTTACCGAGCGATTTGTTCGCTGACGACATTCTCTTTCTTTCTTCTTGAACGTCGTCAGGTGATTCGGACCTTCCATAGATCGAGCCCAGCACTGAAGACTTAGACCAGTTTATTGATGATCCTGAACTGTAGTTACACTTGTACACATTTCATTTCAGTACTTTCCATTTCTGTTATGCCATTGTTTAGGCACTGCTTTCATTCAGATGTATTTACTTTTCCATGCATTGTTAAAAAAGAATGTTAATAAATAAAGTTGTTGTTCAGTTATACTTACTGTCTTTGTCTCTTGTGCATTTTCAATTATATTGCTTAGATACGCTTAGCGTATTTACTTCAGAGTAAATACGTAGTAGTCTCGTTGCGTCCTCTGCCCGTATACTGGGAAGCGAGGTGTGACAGGTTTTGTTGGCGGCCCATGCAGGTCAGAGCTATATGGAACACTACCATGCAGTTCTGTTCTGCGTGAACAACCTAAGCAATATAACACAAGAACCAGCAATTAAAACATTCTTTACAATTCACATTCCTTGAATCTTATCATTCCATATACTTTGAATCTGTGCTAACCTAAATTTTTCATTCAAGATTATGGATTCCCCGAACAACACCAGCACCAACTTCAACAACACTCCACCTCCACTACCGATCACACCTGCCATCGCTGCTCCGATCAATGAGCAGACGGTACTGCTTGAGGTGATCCGCAGCCTCCTAGAAGGACAGCAGCAACAGACTGCTCTTTTAATGAACCGTCCCGAGGCAGAAGCACCTGGGGTGAAGCAATTCAGGGCTTTGCACCCCCAAACAATTCTCAGGAAAAGGGAGCCCGCTGGAAGCTAAGGAATGGGCTCAGAGTATCGAAGATGATATGGCAACATCACAAGTGCCAGAGATAGCTTGGGTTCGTGTTGCGAAACTGCAGCTCACAGAAAATGCACGGGTCTGGTGGAAATCGGAAGAAAGTCGTCTTGATCAACCCATCGAATGGAAGACTTTCCGAGACATGTTCGACGCAAAGTACTTCCCTGAGAGCGCCAGATTCGACATGGAACAGCAGTTCATCCATCTGCAACAAGGTTCAATGTGGACCAAATCAGTAAATGAGTATGATGCTGAGTTCACCATGCTCAATCGGTAAGAAATGTCTCAATAAATTTGATTTTCAAAATATCACATACTACACAGCTAACACAAGACTGTAACAGGTTTGTGGCCCATCTCATACCGACTGCTGATATCAGGGCTAGGAGATTTCAGTAAGGGTTGGACCCGGAAATCTAAGCTGCTCTAGCTACAAGGGATTTCCCAACCCATGATTTGGCTTTGAAGGTTGCCCGAAGATATGAGGCAGTAGTAAAGAGGAAGGGCAGACCTCAATCTGTCGGTTTGAAATGCCCTGCCACTCAAATGGCAGGAGGAGCCTCTTCCAGGCCATCGTTCGAACCCAGGAGAACTGAAGAAATCAATAACCAGGCGAGTCCAGACTTCTGCTACTACTGCAGGAGAAAGGGACACTTGTGGAAGGACTGTAGGCGCACAAAAGGTCTATGTATAGTTTGTGGTGCATCCAATCACGGAATTAGAAACTGTCCTTTGTAGGGTGTTTTTCGTCACCCCATTGAGATGGGAATACGCGCGCGCTTGTCAGTCACATTACAGATTCCCCTGCCTAGGGTAGGCTGGGGTTTATTGATTGTGGGGATCCGAATCTCCGGCAGCTGCGGACTAAGCTGCCGTTAATTACCCCTCGCCTTTGGGGCGAGGGAACCTCCGATTAACGGGTTAAACTGTTCATGCGAACTCAACGTGCAGTGTTGTGTTTTGACGGGGTTTTGGATATATCGGGGGCTCCGCTACACGGATAGCGTTATAGAGTATGTGTGTGTGTGTGTGTGTCTATATACATATATATATAATAAAAAAGGAAAGGGCATCCAAAGGATGCGTGGGGGCCAGTGCCTCGCGTGCGTGGCACGCAGGCACTGGGCGCTGGGCGCGAGTGCTCTAGGTGCTGGGCGCACCACGTGTCGGCATGTGGGCGCAAGCGCCCTGGGTGTTGGGCGCACCACGTGTTGGCACGTGGGCGCTAGCGCACTGGGTGTTAGGCGCACCACGTGTCGGCACGTGGGCGCAAGCGCCTTGGGCGCTGGGCGCACCACATGTCGTCACGTGGGCGCAAGCGCCCTGGGCGCTGGGCGCACCACGTGCTCGGCACGTGGGCACAAGCGCTTTGGGCGCTGGACGCTGGGCGTCAAACAGAAAGGGGACTTTGGCCCCTGCACTTGGAGCTGTGCTCCCGATTTGTGGAGTTAAACTCCTAAAAGGTTTTAGAAGTGATCAAAGGGGGCTGCTTTGTTTCTCCCTTTGGCTCTGGATCTTCCCCAGATGAGATTTTTAGAAATGAATCTCCTCCTTCCTCCTCTATTGGCTGGGTCTTGAAGAACAAGAAGTATGAGATTTTAAAGATCTCTTCTTTTTGAGATCTGATGGGAGATCTGAGTGCCCCTTTGTGGGTTTTATGGTGGAAAACTACTTAGTTTTGGAAAAGAAAGAGTAAAACTCTTGATTTAATTCAAAAGAAATGAGAAGGTTTATAACCTTGGAGAAGGAGCAGGAGGCACAAAGAACCCTAGTTTTTTTTTGGGAATGAAAAGTATATATTTTATTCATCATCATGTTACCTTATATAGGCTTACATATTTACATATAGCCCCTTGGGCTTTACAAAATGGCATTTTGCCCATCCCATGGCTCATGTGTTATTTCTTTTTTGCACATAAGCCATGGGCTTTACAAAAATTTGGCTTTATTCCCACTCATGCATTAAAAATTATATAAAAATTATTTATTACATGATTTTGTTTTTGGCATGGGGAGGCTTGGCCGCGGGTTCGGCTTGGGCATGGGCCCGCTTGACCTGGGCTTGGGCCTACCTGGCTCGGGGTTGATCTTGACTTCGACCCGGTCAACCGGGGTGCAAATTTTGACCCCAACAAAGTGCCCCCCATCAATGAATGCACACCGAACATTTAAGTTATGTGCATGAAATTGATGGATCTTGAAGCTGGACTTCAAGGTGGAACATCATTCCAAGGGCGGAGCATCCCTCGAGGAGCATGATTCCCGGGGATCGGAGCATCATTCCGATTTGCGGAGCATAATTCCATGGTCGGAGTATCATTCTGATAAGGGGAGCATGATTCCCAAGGGTCGGAGCATAATTCCGAGGATCGGAGCATCATTCCGAAGAGCGGAGCATGACTCCAGGGTTCGGAGCATCATTCCAAAGGGCGGAGCATGATTCCAGGGTTTAGAGCATGTAACCCTTCGAAAATCGTTTAGGCAGTTTTTCGGTAATCGGCTAATTTTTCGGCTTTTTCCGTAAAAAGTCAAAATAGGTATTTTTCATTGTAGACCTAATTATACAAAATTTAGATAAGATATTACTATAATTTTGTCACTAAAATGTCACTTATAATTTTCTAGTTAAATAAAAAAAAATTCGTAATTAATTATTTTTTTATTATTTTAAGCTTTTAAAAATACATTAAATTAGTGATAAATACAAATTTAATTAGGTAAATTTCATAATTAGGAATCTTTATAAACTAAAATAGAGTGTTAATAAATTGTAACATAACTTTATAAGATTTTAGTTTTAGGGTTTGAAATTTATGAAAAAAATGATGTAAAATAGGGTTTTTTTTGTAAAATGTTGATGTGAAAAGCATTAAATGAGAACATAAAGGGTTTTTTTGACCTAGAAACTTCCACAAAAATCCCACAACCTCCCTCCCTTGCTCCTGGCCGAGCCTAGCTGCTGCAGCTTGTAAGTGCACGGCGGCGCCCCGGCCGTCAATCCGACGGCCAAATGCGGAAACGGTGATAAACTTTAATTTTGCGGACTTAGCAAACCGGCACCACCGCGCACTAAACACCCGGATCGTAACCATTAGCAAGTCTAAGCTACTAACAAGAAAGGGAAGAGAAGTATACCGAGAGATCCGAGTCCTCCGGTCTTCTCGTCATCATCCCGATCTCCCGCGGAAAGTCTTGCCTCCACATCGTCGCCTCCTCGCCGGAAGGGCACCACATCGCCTGCGTCTTTTACGGGCTCCCGCCTCAATACCGAGGCAACTCGGGCATGAAGCCGGCAACTCGACATGCTCAAGATATGCTGTAGAATGTAGTGTAGAAGATGCTTGTCTCTTTGGGGTTATGTTGTTTCCATTGAGGATGATGGAGGAAACAAGGATTAGAAAAATGGTGCTTGCATTTTTCTAGCATGAAAATGAGATCAAGAAAGAAACTCTCTAGAATGAAGCTCTCTTCTTCTTCTCTTCTTCTCTCTTTTTCTTATGAAAACTCTCATCCTTAGAAAATGGTGGTGGAAAGATTATGAAGCATGAAGGGAGGTGATGGTAGGAGCATAAGAGGTGACCACATCCAAAACATAATCATAACCATCTCACATCAAACTCTAATCACATCTAATCCTTTCTTATCAACAAAAAGCAAGTGAAAAGAATGGAATCAAAAAGATGCTATCATAATAAATCATCTTGCAAATAAATCCTCCACAATGTGTTATTTGCAAACTTGCAAATAACACCCTCCTTCGGAAAAGTCCGGCCGGGAAAGAACAAAGGAAAACCGGCCGGAACGGAATGCAAACTGGCAACTCCAGAAAACTGGTCCCGTAATAAATTACAGGAAAACCCCATACTGTGCATACACACCCGCATCTGTATTCTGTCCGGATACAAATGCAATGAGACAAAATCTACACTGTACTAAACTAGGATCCGGCTTAAACTAAAGCCGGCTAGTAATATCCGTCCGATCCTTATCCGTGCAATACCGCACGTATCTGATCGAACCCTGCCATATACCCATACGGCCATTAGTACAAACCGTCCGATCCTGATCCGTGCAATACCGCACGTATCTGATCGGACCCTGCCATATCTCCATACGGCCTCTACAGCGTTTCGCCCGAAAGCTTGAGTAACTGAAAGTGCGGTGGACTCTAAAGACTCGTCAATACTATGGCTGTGGATTTAACCACCAGCACGTCAGAGGTATAAGCCAATACGTGACGGGCCACCAGCTATTGACCAAAAGGGACGTCGATGAGCGAACTCATCCTGACACCCTACTGAGCCTGTCAGTGACAATATCCGTACAGTCCGGTCCGTTCGTCTATGAGCATCGCATGTCGGGCCTAGGGGGTTGGTTAAAAGTCAGACCCCCAAAAGCGGTACAAGTCGTGTCGGAGTGTAGCCCAGAACACCCTGAGATACTACTGGAATACCTACCAGTAAATCTCCTGCCTTGGCCAAGGACTTCGTGTAATGGCTCTTCTAGACACAGCGCGACCTCACCCCCAATACCGGGAGAGACGAACCCCTGAAGATCCGCTCACTGTCTCCATGTGGCTCGGGACTGTACCCAACTAAAACCTTTTTGCACGACTCCTTTGAGCCGTGGTAGGGTAGTAATCAAAGTACAGTGGGAACTCACACGAGACAAATGACGATCCCCAGGTCGATGAACTAACCTGTACACATGTCACCTGGGAACTGCTATCTGACATGAGGTATAAGACCAACTAGTATGTTCCCGGCGAGTCCTGTCCGGTGTACTCATAACCCAATGAGCACCTGTATACATCTTAGGTGAACCTACTGACACCAGTGGCTTGTGAGACCGGCCACCGCCCCTCGTCGGGGTCTCGACTGTATACACTAGTCTACTCTGGAGAATCGATGCCCTGTCTCGAAACTCCCACGACTAGGGACCTTTTAAGGATGTGCTTATAGACTCCAGCTCTCACTTATATGATCGCCCTCATACCGCTGGCAGTCAAGCAAGAATCCTAGGGGCTCTATCAACGTGCAATAGCGACACGTCAGGTCACCTAAAGCAGTACACGATGATAAAGGTAAACCAGATAGCATACTATCATCTCGAGTAAGACTGTCCTACCGGGATAGGTCCTCCCTCAATCATTGCAATCACGTGCCTGTGATCCAATAATTGACTCTGAGGGCACTATCTCCAACAATCTCCCACTTGCACTCAAGGCTAATTATTGCGATGTCGCATACTCACAGCCCGTGTGATACCGAACACCCAACTCCTCTACTAGTCAGTCGCACAAAGCCTGTTTGCGAAACTATTGCGTTCGGGGAATAGCCTCAGTGAGTGGATCCGCCTAGATGTATCTTTCTATGTCTCTCTATATCTCAAGTTCGCGGAGAAAGCCATCTCCCGAAAAGAGCAATACCTGTCTTAGAGTGTCTGGATGTCTGATGGGACCGAGCTCATAAATGAACTCCAAATCCAAACTTCTTAGACTGTATCGTCAACTGAACTTAATCAGTATCCTGCGCCATGCCTCCCTCAGTATTGCCTTGGACCACCTGTCCAGAATACTGCCCCTCGTCAGAAGGAAAACTATAACTCTGATAACCTCCTTGTCGTCCAGGTCACCTTGGAAGCCTGGAATGATAACTGTCCCCCGAATGAGGCCGTCGTTATCATATCCCTAGAACATCCACTTATGTTCTAAAACTGCTTCCGACTGTTTCTCCAGGATTGGGTCAATGTCAACTTATTGCATCTAGTGCAAGAACAACATCTGGTGTGGTACTTGACATCTCATGATTGACTCAATTGCCTAAGCAAGTGATCTGCCAATCATGCACATCCCTCTCTACTTTAGTCTATAAGACACCTTTAGAGAGGGTGACTCCATCACCTGCAGGTACACTACCGTGCCAGGAGTCGTCCATTCTAAATACTCTTAGAATGCTGTCAAAGTACCCTCATTGGGAAACCACCCAAATCTAGATCTAAAACCATAGATCTAGTAACCAGTATGTCAGATATAATGACCAAGTCCTTTGTGGAGAAACCACCGTGTGACGACCAAAGTATAACCGATCGTAGTATAGGAATATCACTTCCTACTCTGTGTATGTCATCCAAATACCAGGATATCACACCCTACTACCTTCTCAACAGATCCATCCCCTATTCTGATGAAGTCAAACCTATGACTGTCACATCAGAAATAGATGATCTATCTCCGCTACATCTGCTTTAGTCTATAAATAGACATGAGCCTGATATCCACCAATGCTTCCGCTGCTCCCACTGACTACGACAACCCTCTGGCAGAGTCATATAGACGTGCACTTCTAAAGCTAGTTTAGAACGACGCTATACTCATCCTCCTGCCGGGTCTCGCAGCCTGGAACAACAACAATGGCAAGTGTGGGTAAACAAGAACTTCCCTGTCACCGTCCTTGAGGCTACCGGAGTACCTCTCGGGTGCCTGAAGTTACCCACCTTATCTGCGGGGTGGCCAATGGAATATCAAATCAGATTGAATCTTTAGGTTTCTTATCAAATCTTCAGTAATCGTTTGCGGTTCTGGAATCACTTCCAGTTCTACCATACTCCCACTACTGTTTTTGAAAAAATCCATTTTTAATAAAACTGTGGCGAGTCCAGAACAATATTTCTATTGATCTGCCAGATGGTAGAAAATCAACCCTCGTCATAGCCTGGGTCAACCCACAAACAGCCATTACAGAAACGTGCCTTGAGCTGTCCTATGTCTGGTTTTAATCATAAGCCGAACAACTCCCCGTACCTTAACAACGTTAAGATATGAACTGTTCTATATCCAATATAGAACCAGAGGCACTGAATTAATTGAACCAGATTCAAATCATGCAGCTATCTCCAGTGCATGTCAACTAAATGGATGGAGGCCGATCAGCGTTACTCAACTTAGGAATGTTTCCAATTATGAGTAACCTGAAAAGAGAAGCAATTTCTCTTTATCTTTACCATCAACTGAATACCATACACAAGTATCTACATCTTCGATCACTTTGAAGAATCCCGATACTTGCTACACTTGGTTCTCTACTCTATTCAAATACCTATAACTCCTCAAAACTTAGACCCTGTGTTTCTACGAAACACATGTCTAAGAACTAGAGAAGTTAAAAGTAAACAGAATATAGTATGAGGACCAACCCCTCTGTCCTAATGGACACTGGACAACATACAATACTCTGTATAAGTCCGCCGAGTCTAACAACTCTTTCACTGTGTGTCGTAGGTTGAATACTGTACTTATGGTTAAGAAGAATTACACCGCTGTTTAATGCTCTTTACCTAACCATCCACTGATATAGGTAAATGTCATCGACATAATATCAAAATGTATATCTCACTCTATGAAAATAGACGTACAGATATATCAATTTGAAATTGGTGCACAACAGCGGATATTCAAAACCAAATATTTGCCGACCGGCAAACAGCCCAGGTGATCTCCTCAAATATCGCCGATTACAACGAATCCCGATATAATGAGGATGATCACCCAATTCCCAATAACTTACTCCCTCTCATCATCTGTAAAACCATACAGATGTGAGAATCAAACCTGGTAAATACATACCCTGGAGCAAGTGTCTAATCGGGAAATCAGTTTTCTTTTAACAGTACACAGTGAAACTGAAATATTGAAATGTTTCGTTGGGGATCCCGGTATTCCTAGTAATGCCTCTACCATTATCTATATTCACAACTATAACCGTATAATTCTTTGCCACCTCTCCAAATCCCTTTATATGTCTTTAGTCGTTACCTTCTGTACATCCCTTAGGCCAAATGGTTTTCTTCCTTCCCTACCGTTCGGCACCAGCCTATGGTTTGGAAGAAGACTATCCAATAAGCATAAAGGGTGTACTGTCCTAATCCTAGGAGCATTCGCAATGCGAGAGAAGGTGAGGATAAAAGACACCTGAATAAACCTTATTCCTATTTCTCCTGAACCAGAATCCATCCCCGAACTGGAGCAAGTTCCTTTCGAGTTCGTATATAACCATACGATGGAGTATCCAAATAAACTGTGGATCTTCGTAGTGATACGGAGTGTCCTGGAGAAATACAAAGGTGATTTAGGATTGGCGAAGAAATACTTGGTTTGGTCGTGAATACCAGTCGCAATTTACTTTGCCCTCTTACTAATCCCTTGCTTTGTTTTAATCTTAATACCTTCTGCACACCGTTTAGGCTAATTGGTCTTCTTCATTCCACACTGTTCGGCACCAGCCTAAAGTTTGGAAGAAGACTATCCAATTTGCGTAATAGGTGTACTATCTCCTAAACTAAGGAGTACTCGCAACCTGAGAGAAGGTAAAAAGGAAAAGACAACTGAATAATACTATCCGTTTTCTCCAGAACCGGAAACCATCCTCGAATTCCTTCGAGTTCGTATCTAACCATACGATGGCTTTGTCCAATGGAAGTGGACGTTCGCAGTAATACGGGGTGTCCTGGAGAAAAAGGGTAAAAGTAGGAGTGGCAATGAGGTCTGCAACTCTGACAATCCAAAAGCCAGTGTTAAGAAGGTTCGGTCAACTTGGTCACTGAGTCATAGTCTTAGGGTCGGGTCAATGGTCGCTGCCAGAGAGAGAGAGAAAAGAAACACTCAGCGTGCACTCTAACCTAGATCAGAACGGTTATCCCTTTATCTAATCTGGAAACCTCCTTCTGTACCTCAAATTCTCCTCCAAACCTGAAAGAAGAATTAGTCGGGGATACCCGAGGAGTAAACTAACTCATCAGTGGGAATCGGGATCCAACTCTCATCGCATGATAACGTGACGTAATCCGCTCACGTCATCACACTCCAGAAGGTATGCGCATGTCTGGCAAGTTTCAGTTCTTTTGAAACTCCCGATGTGGATTTTTACCCCATGCTCTTATGACCTTGACTAAGGCCAAAAAATCATAAGTCACATGTCAAGTTCTACCCGTCATTGTCCAGGTTGATTTGAACCCACCCGTACAAGCCCTTGACTAGGGCCAACAAGGCTATACGACTGTCCCAAACCAACGCATCTATCTATGCAACATATGAATACCCAATAGCTACCAAACACTGTGCCTTGACTAAGGCCAACAAACACAGCTTGAATACTATTGACTACCCATATGAAACGACGGAGGGCTACGAATGGTTTCTGGAGAAAACCTTTAACGTAATGAACTTGATATCGTTGAAGGAACGGATAGCTTTTTAGAAAATATAGTGACGAAAACCTTTACTAAAGAGGTCACTCCCGGTGAAGGGATCTCGGCTCTTTCCCCATAGAATGGGGTGCTGGATATTCATAACAGAATATCACTGTGCAAAGCAAAAGTAATCGGCTATAGTGAAGTTAATGCCCTGACGCAAACTTATGAAACGACGGAGGGCTACGAATGGTTTCTGGAGAAAACCTTTAACGTAATGAACTTGATATCGTTGAAGGAACGGATAGCTTTTTAGAAAATATAGTGACGAAAACCTTTACTAAAGAGGTCACTCCCGGTGAAGGGATCTCGGCTCTTTCCCCATAGAATGGGGTGCTGGATATTCATAACAGAATATCACTGTGCAAAGCAAAAGTAATCGGCTATAGTGAAGTTAATGCCCTGACGCAAACTTCTGTCCAAGGGGTCACTCCCGGTGAAGGGATCTCGGCCCTTGCCTCGTCGACTGAGGAGCAGGATATTCCAAATGAATACCACGACGCAAAACAAAAGCGAACGTCCTTGCAATAACAGCTTTTTGAAAAGTGTTCCAACAACATCAGATTAGGTTTGTTTAACTTGCATTGATCCGAATCAATGCAGTCCCATCAATTGATCACACCACAAAGAACGAAAATATACTGACGTACGTATATGCCATCCGCATTCGCCACTGGGTCTCGTCATCACCCGTTAGGTTAGTTAACTAACGGCAGAGCGGGGACTGGACTAGCGCGGATGAAAAACATATACAACATCTACTAATATATATACCAATATATAGTATTTCGCTCAAGGCATGAATAAAATGCAACATCACAGAAATGTACAGCATCACAGAACAATACAGATATCTGGGATCCCCGGGTTTCACAGAGCCACTACTGAAACCCGACGTTCCCCTGGTCGTGTGGATAGCCTGTGCAATGAAAACCTATACCCCCTACGAGTGCGGCGAATAGCCAGCCAATCCTGGAGTGAAGCCCCCTCCGTCCCAATGCCATGAGATGCGGGCTTGTTGCCTTCTAGAACCCGGCTATCCGTGCACCCCTCCGCGGGGTAATCCTAGTACAGAAAGTAAAATATACATACAACGGGTACATCGACCGCAACCTGGTCGTGCCCCAAAAGAATAATACAAACAGGCAGTGACGGCAGTCCACATGTCGGACGCTCGCCCCGCAATATCAAATGTACATAATACAACCGCACTGTACTAGCATTGCATCCAGGCTATCCCCACCGACCGATCCGCAACATCACAGCATAAACATAGAACATCAACGTGAAAGTCACGTTCGCAAATCCGTCTAACCGGGCTATAGCAGTTAGACGGGATTTACCGATCGAGTGACATTCACGGTCGCAGATATAATGTAAATACTGTGAAAAATGTGTTTAAAATATCCGATCGATCAAAAATTAATAAGTGGGCCCCCAATCAAAACTGTAGCACTCACAGAAAACCTGGGCCCAATTTTAATATTCCAAAACCCATATTTTAAGCCCAGAAAGCCTCTGAAAAAAATTGGTGAAGTGATCTCCACAGTGTGCGGCGGAAGAGCGGCGGAATGGGGGTATATGCGGCGGTTCCGCGCTCCCACTGTGGATTCACTTCATCGAAATTTTACAGAGTTCTTAGATTTTCCAGTACATCAATATTTTACAACCTGAAAAATTTTTCGAGACCAAAATATTTCAACAGAAACTGATGCTAACAAAAATGTAGATTTTGGAGTTTTGGTCGATCGGAAATGCAAAAACACATCAAATGAAGCTAGACGAAGTTAATGGCGAGGCTCTGATACCACTGTAAGTGCACGGCGGCGCCCCGGCCGTCAATCCGACGGCCAAATGCGGAAACGGTGATAAACTTTAATTTTGCGGACTTAGCAAACCGGCACTACCGCGCACTAAACACCCGGATCGTAACCATTAACAAGTCTAAGCTACTAACAAGAAAGGGAAGAGAAGTATACCGAGAGATCCGAGTCCTCCGGTCTTCTCGTCATCGTCCCGATCTCCCGCGGAAAGTCTTGCCTCCACATCGTCGCCTCCTCGCCGGAAGGGCACCACATCGCCTGCGTCTTTTACGGGCTCCCGCCTCAATACCGAGGCAACTCGGGCATGAAGCCGGCAACTCGACATGCTCAAGATATGCTGTAGAATGTAGTGTAGAAGATGCTTGTCTCTTTGGGGTTATGTTGTTTCCATTGAGGATGATGGAGGAAACAAGGATTAGAAAAATGGTGCTTGCATTTTTCTAGCATGAAAATGAGATCAAGAAAGAAACTCTCTAGAATGAAGCTCTCTTCTTCTTCTCTTCTTCTCTCTTTTTCTTATGAAAACTCTCATCCTTAGAAAATGGTGGTGGAAAGATTATGAAGCATGAAGGGAGGTGATGGTAGGAGCATAAGAGGTGACCACATCCAAAACATAATCATAACCATCTCACATCAAACTCTAATCACATCTAATCCTTTCTTATCAACAAAAAGCAAGTGAAAAGAATGGAATCAAAAAGATGCTATCATAATAAATCATCTTGCAAATAAATCCTCCACAATGTGTTATTTGCAAACTTGCAAATAACACCCTCCTTCGGAAAAGTCCGGCCGGGAAAGAACAAAGGAAAACCGGCCGGAACGGAATGCAAACTGGCAACTCCAGAAAACTGGTCCCGTAATAAATTACAGGAAAACCCCATACTGTGCATACACACCCGCATCTGTATTCCGTCCGGATACAAATGCAATGAGACAAAATCTACACTGTACTAAACTAGGATCCGGCTTAAACTAAAGCCGGCTAGTAATATCCGTCCGATCCTGATCCGTGCAATACCGCACGTATCTGATCGAACCCTGCCATATACCCATACGGCCATTAGTACAAACCGTCCGATCCTGATCCGTGCAATACCGCACGTATCTGATCGGACCCTGCCATATCTCCATACGGCCTCTACAGCGTTTCGCCCGAAAGCTTGAGTAACTGAAAGTGCGGTGGACTCTAAAGACTCGTCAATACTATGGCTGTGGATTTAACCACCAGCACGTCAGAGGTATAAGCCAATACGTGACGGGCCACCAGCTATTGACCAAAAGGGACGTCGATGAGCTAACTCATCCTGACACCCTACTGAGCCTGTCAGTGACAATATCCGTACAGTCCGGTCCGTTCGTCTATGAGCATCGCATGTCGGGCCTAGGGGGTTGGTTAAAAGTCAGACCCCCAAAAGCGGTACAAGTCGTGTCGGAGTGTAGCCCAGAACACCCTGAGATACTACTGGAATACCTACCAGTAAATCTCCTGCCTTGGCCAAGGACTTCGTGTAATGGCTCTTCTAGACACAGCGCGACCTCACCCCCAATACCGGGAGAGACGAACCCCTGAAGATCCGCTCACTGTCTCCATGTGGCTCGGGACTGTACCCAACTAAAACCTTTTTGCACGACTCCTTTGAGCCGTGGTAGGGTAGTAATCAAAGTACAGTGGGAACTCACACGAGACAAATGACGATCCCCAGGTCGATGAACTAACCTGTACACATGTCACCTGGGAACTGCTATCTGACATGAGGTATAAGACCAACTAGCATGTTCCCGGCGAGTCCTGTCCGGTGTACTCATAACCCAATGAGCACCTGTATACATCTTAGGTGAACCTACTGACACCAGTGGCTTGTGAGACCGGCCACCGCCCCTCGTCGGGGTCTCGACTGTATACACTAGTCTACTCTGGAGAATCGATGCCCTGTCTCGAAACTCCCACGACTAGGGACCTTTTAAGGATGTGCTTATAGACTCCAGCTCTCACTTATATGATCGCCCTCATACCGCTGGCAGTCAAGCAAGAATCCTAGGGGCTCTATCAACGTGCAATAGCGACACGTCAGGTCACCTAAAGCAGTACACGATGATAAAGGTAAACCAGATAGCATACTATCATCTCGAGTAAGACTGTCCTACCGGGATAGGTCCTCCCTCAATCATTGCAATCACGTGCCTGTGATCCAATAATTGACTCTGAGGGCACTATCTCCAACACAGCTCCCCCTCTTTTCACCTCAATTCTTGCTTCAAAAATCATGAAAAATCAAGAAAAATCCATAAAAATTCACCATTTTCTTCATAAATTCAAACCACAACCCTAATCCACTCTCTCCTCAAACCAATTTAGTCCAAAAGTTGAAGAAAGGAGGCATCTTTGGTGGCTTGAGCAAACTAGGGTTCAATTTGTGAGGTGAAATTTCTAAACTAGTTTGTTAACTTGTAGTTTAAATGTGCTAAAATTGTATTTTGAAGTATTAATTTAGTTGTAATTACTTGTTCATGAAAATGAAGAGAGGGATTTGATTCCAAATTAGGGTTTGTAGCATGGTTGATGGAGTTAAGTTAGGGTTTGGTTATCTAATTAGTTAGAATGGTTAATTGTGCGATGTTACGCTCGCTAGATCGATAAAATTTTGATATTTGCGTCGAATCGGTATGAAATTGCTTACTAGATTTTTATAAAAATCAGGAGGTGATCAAATTGCGTTATATTAGCGATATAATTAGCATCATTTACGACTATTAGAGTGTGCGAACACGGGGTTTTGTCTAGCCGGGTTTTAGTTTTGTCGATTTCCCCGAAATGACGATTCTATTTAAGATTTAGCGATTTTCGTGTGTTTTCCCGCGCACCGAGTGCACGTTATGTTTAATTCGAGAGCGTCGATATTTGTATATTGTGACTTGCATCGTTTTAGGATATGTAATCTTATGCTTAGTGTTGTGCAAATATAGGATCGGTCGGGGAAACATCGGACACGGCGCGTAAAGGCAAGGCGGTGGTCGGATAGGATTAGTGAGGCATTCAGGTGAGTAGATGTATTCATCTATGGGGGAATCATCTGGATGGCGTGAGGCGCCCCCTAGTTAGGAGTACCCTACTTCTTGCAAGATTTATATTGTTAGTTAGCTTATCCCTTTATGTACATTGCATACCCTTATAGCTAACCGTATATTAGATTGCATGGACATTCATCTACACTTATGCGATATCACTTCGTAGGACACGAACACCATTACCACTGGCATCTGTTGCACGCGCACTATTCATGTGACACACACGCCTTTGGTAATTGCCATGCCACGTGCATTATAGAACATGTTTAACTTAATATCGCCACTTGCATTCATACATGATATATGAAATTGCATAGCATGCATATACATCGCATTATCATCATATTTACATAGATTTCTAGCCAAAATTCACATCATATACATTGATATCATAGACATTTATCATATATACATGTGAACATTATGATTTTCTTGAGGATTTCAGTATTGCTGCGATTTCTGGATTTTTGGGGAAAACCGCAAGAATTTAACAAAAGCTTATATTTATCATTTTTAAAACAAAGTTGCGGTTTTCTCGTGATGTATGTGTCGTCCACCATGAGTTTTCATGTTTTCTTTTGGATTTCGAGACCCGATTCGAGGAGTGGATTAACCGTCTCGGGTACATGGTGGGCCCGGTATGGTATCCCGGGGCAAGAAGATCGAGTTGTAGACGATGAGCCTGGCAGGGGAAGACTACCTACCGGTGATGTATGGCGCGGCGGATATCCGGAGGATACTGACCGTTGTCATGAGATTTGATGACATGGGCCGATCCGGACTGACGGAGCCCGATGTTTTGAGACATTGATACAGTGAGACATTGGGACAGATGTGATTTCATATTTGGTGTCGATACTTGACACGGGTTTTCAGATGATTTCTTGATGGTATTTAGCTATTATACAGATATTCTTTTTCTAAAATTAAGAATGCAGAACTCTTAACATTTAAAACACTTAAAGATTTAGTAATGATATTGCATACATGTGCATGCATACTAGAGGTATTATATCACATCTGAACATACATGATGTGACACATTTGCGTGCATTCTTACGATTGCCTTATTAGATGTTATATTCTACTCACGAGCTGGCAACTCACCCCCGTTGTGCCACAGTGTCTTGCAGGTCGGACCCGTCACCCTTGTAGCGGCGGGCTATCTTATCATCAGCTCCTTTTGCTTAGACTCGCGACATCGCCCGTAGGTGGGTTGCGAGCACACTTTATTTCTTTTTGCTCTATCATTGGATCTAGTATTCTTCATCTGCCACTTTTTATTGTATATGCGACCTAGTGATGAGACTGAGAGATTTTTATATTTGTGGTTTCTTTTGGGTCGAGCTCACTTGAGCCGGCGTTGTGTTTTCTGATATTTTGCGTTTCTTTTATGCTCTTTTTCTTGATATTACTTATATATTGCATGTGGTTGTGATCCGCCTTGGACGAAGAGCTAGCTCCCGCTTGGGGATGCCATTTTATGTTTACAGGTTATATATATCTTGTTGTACCCATTTTGGGGAATAGAAAATACAGGGGAGACTCTGCCGAAATTTTTGGGAATTTTTGATGTTTTTAAAAAGGGATTCTATGCAACTTAATTGATTTAAAAAAATCGTTTTCATGTAAGGTTTTCCTTCACTCTCTTTTGATTTTGGTTTTGATTTTCTAGGCTTTGGCTGACTTAGGTTACGGTACGCCTTTAGACGTCTCGTAATCTAAGTGCCAGTCACGTTCCGTACTTTCGGGTCGTGACAAAGTTGGTATCAGAGCGTAGGTTTTACCTTCCTGAGTGTAGGACGACCTTGGTAGATGGAGTAGGTGACTTAAGCTGAGTGGCGTAGCGTGGGTATGATCCGCGGCATACTTACGATACGGTACTCCGTCTAAGTGACCTTAGGATATAATTGCTTTTATTTCCTTTCTTGATTCCTTGCATTCCTTGATTCAATTGCAATGCTCTTATCAGTCCTGTTTCTTATTCCAGCTTCGATGCCGCCAAAGACTACGAGAGCTCAGCGGGCTGCCGTTAGGGATGAGATTCGAGCGGGCTCGTCTGAGGCGAGGATCGAGCGGGAGGATACGCCTACCCCTCAGGGTCATACTGATCCGCCTTATCCAGACCTTATTGCCAGATTAGAGGCCGGCATGCAAGAGTTGCGGCAGATGATGTGATCTTTAGTTGAGTCCAGCAGGGCACAGAGATCCGAGGACGTTCCTTCCACGCACAGACCACGATTGTACCTGCTGCACAGATGGTCGCTCCTGCTACTACGGAGACTATCCCTGTTTCACTACAGGAGTTCATGAGATTGAGACCTCCAGCTTTTACTGGTACAGATGCGACAGAGGACCCACAGTCATTTCTTGATAGGATGGCTCGGATTTGCCGTTCGTTGAGGTGTTCTGAGGATAGATTGGTGGAGTTTGCGAGTTTTCGTCTGGAGGGTCTTGCCCAGACATGGTACGATTCAGTAGAGAGAGGCCGAGCTGCAGGTCTGCCTTCTATGACCTGGGATGAGTTTACAGCTGCATTTCTTGCCCGTTTTCTTCCGGAGAGTGTCCGAGATGCTCGAGCCCGTAGTTTCAAGTCTCTGCGCAAGACTCCTGTGATGACAGTGTCGGAGTATGATATACAGTTTACCCAGTTGTCTCGATATGCTCCGTACCTAGTAGACACAGAAGAGAAGAGAATAAAGAGGTTCGTGCGAGGGCTTGATACACAGCTATTCCTTGCCATCGGCACCCAGCACTTTGATACATACGCAGCCGCGATGGATGCAGCCTTACTTTTAGAGGAGCGTATTTCTGAGACTCCGGTCGTTTCTGGGCCGAAGAGGATCCGTACTGATACGCCAGCTCAGCGGCAGATGGGTAGACACCGCGATAGATTATTTCCGGGAGATGGTGGAGGCAGAGGATTGAGACGAGGTCAGTTATTTGGTTCATATCCACAGACCCAGCAGTCGTCTCCAAGATGTTTTCGGTGTGGGAGTCAGTACCACCGTATCAGAGACTGTACCATGGGATGCCAGGGTGCGGCGACAGTCCCGCATGTGACCTTACCACCCTCACCACCTCCTCAGAGAGCTCTACTACCTACTCCTGATGATGCTCCACGCCAGCCAGATGCTTCTAGAGGCCGTGGGCGTGGCGGTCTGGTTCCGAGAGGACGAGGCGACAGAGGCAGAGGCCGAGGCCAAGGTAGAGGCAGAGGACAGCCAGCTATTAGTGGTGGACAGGCCCGAGTGTTCGCGTTGACTCCTCAGGATGCACAGGCATCCAATGCCGTCGTGACAGGTACTCTGCCAGTATGTTCTTTTGATGCACGGGTATTATTTGATCCAGGCTCCACACATTCCTATGTATCCACGTACTTTGCACCGAGGTTGGGTCGAGATTCTTCTCCGTTAGATCAGCCGCTTGTCGTTATTACCCCGGTAGGCGAGTCTTTTGTTGCCCGTTTTGTGTACCGATCGTGTTCCGTTCGTATCGGGGAAAGAGATTCTTCAGTTGATTTGATTCTCCTCGATTTGCTAGACTTTGACGTTCTTCTTGGTATGGACTGGCTAGCCACCTGTTATGCATCCGTGGACTGCCGTGAAAAAGCAGTCAGATTCAGTTTTCCTGGTGAGCCGGTTCTTGTTATTCAGGGAGATCGTAGTGCTACCCTTCCCAGCTTGATTTCTTCCCTGCGCGCTGGTCAGCTCTTGAGGAAAGGGTGTCAGGGATTCTTAGCCTATGTTTGTGATACTAGCTCCACAGAGGTTCCGTTGGACCAGGTCCCTGTTGTGAGAGAGTTTCCTGATGTATTCCCTAACGAGCTGCCTGGTCTGCCACCAGAGCGCGAGATTGAGTTCTGTATTGACTTGATCCCCGGCACGGGGCCTATCTCTATACCGCCTTATCGGATGGCCTCGGCGGAGCTGAGAGAGCTAAAGGATCAGTTACAAGACTTGCTGGACAAAGGGCTTATCCGACCGAGTGTGTCACCTTGGGGTGCTCCCGTCCTGTTTGTTAAGAAGAAGGACGGAAGTTTGCGTTTATGCATTGATTATCGTCAGCTGAACCGGGTTACTGTGCGGAACAGATATCCCCTACCCCGCATTGATGACTTATTCGATCAGCTCCAGGGTGCAGGGTTTTTCTCGAAAGTTGATTTACGGTCAGGTTATCACCAGTTGCGGGTTCGGAAGGAGGATATTCCGAAGACCGCCTTCCGTACTCGATATGGTCATTATGAGTTCTTGGTGATGTCGTTTGGGATCACCAATGCCCCGGCAGCATTTATGGACTTGATGAACAGTGTATTCAGGCCGTATCTCGATCAGTTCATTATTGTGTTCATTGACGACATCTTTGTTATTCTCGGAGCCGGGAGGAGCATGAGCAGCACTTACGTATCACATTGCAGACTTTGAGGGAGCATCAGCTGTTCGCCAAATTTTCCAAGTGCGCATTCTGGCTAGACAGTGTCGACTTCTTGGGTCATGTGGTGACGAGAGACGGTATTTGTGTGGACCCAAAGAAGATCGAGGCAGTTCAGCGTTGGCCTAGACCAGTATCGGTTAGAGAGGTTCGCAGTTTTCTAGGTCTGGCCGGCTACTATCGACGTTTTGTCTAGGATTTCTCCCGCATTGCTGCACCGTTGACCGGGTTGACCCGGAAGGGGGTTCCTTTTGATTGGACCCAGGCATGTGAGGATAGTTTCCAGCAATTGAAGACTCGTCTGACTACTGCACCAGTGTTAGCATTGCCTTCAGGATCAGGCGGGTTCGTGGTATATTGTGATGCTTCTCGAGTGGGGCTGGGCTGTGTAATGATGCAGCACGACAGAGTTATCGCGTATGCTTCTCGGCAGCTGAGGAAACACGAACAGAACTACCCTACCCATGATTTAGAGATGGCTGCTGTGGTATTTGCACTTAAGATCTGGAGACATTACCTATACGGTGAGTCGTGCCAGATATTCACTGACCACAAGAGTTTGAAGTATATCTTCCAGCAGCGAGATCTGAACCTGAGACAGCGTCGTTGGATGGAGTTGGTGAAGGATTATGACTGCGAGATTTTATACCATCCGGGCAAGGCGAATGTGCTGGCAGATGCTTTGAGTAGGAGGCCCGAAGGTAGCTTATCTTGTTTGAGCGCAGTACAGATGCAGTCGACGGCGGATTGGCAGGTTTTATGTGATAGCAGAGTGCAGTTCGAGTTTACTCCTACAGGGGGACAGCTGGCCCATTTCAGAGCACGCCCACAGTTACTTGACCGTATCCGCGAGGCACAGTCCGGCGATGCCCGTATATTAGAGATTATTGAGCAGATTCGGCAGGGCAGAGTTTCCAAGTTCGTGATTGATGATCAGGGGATACTTCGATTTGGGACTCGACTGTGCGTGCCAGATTCAGAGGGACTGAGGCGTGATATTCTTGAGGAGGCACATAGATCAGTATACAGTGTTCACCCAGGTTCCACCAAGATGTACCGTGATTTGAGAGAGGTTTACTGGTGGGACGGGATGAAGAAGGATATCACAGACTTTGTGTCGAGATGCCTGACTTGTCAGCAAGTCAAGGCCGAGCACCAGAGGCCAGCCGGCGAGTTACAGCCTTTGCCCATCCCTGAGTGGAAGTGGGAGCAGGTCTCCATGGACTTCATTGTGGGTCTACCCAGGACCAGTTGAGGGTATGACTCTATTTGGGTGATTGTGGATCGACTGACGAAAGCGGCTCACTTCCTGCCAGTGAAGACCACTTTTGGATTTTCTCAGTATGCCCAGGTTTATATTGTTGAGATAGTGCGACTGCATGGTGTTCCGACTTGCATCGTGTCCGACCGGGGCACCCAGTTTACCAGCCGATTGTGGCAGAAACTCCAGGAAGCTTTGGGCACCCGATTGAGTTTTAGCACAGCCTTTCATCCTCAGACTGACGGTCAGTCGGAGCGTACTATTCAGACTCTTGAGGACATGCTCAGAGCTTGTGTTTTAGATTTCAGTGGTAGCTGGGATCGTCATTTGCCTTTGATTGAGTTTTCCTACAATAATAGCTTCCAGGAGACGATTCAGATGGCACCTTTCGAGGCTTTATATGGGAGGAGATGTCGATCGCCTGTATGTTGGACAGAGCTCAGGGAGAGCAGTGTTTTGGGGCCACAGATCGTACAGGAGACGACCGAGAAGATGCAGCTGATTCGGGACAGGATGAGAGCGGCACAGAACATGCAGAAATCATATGCTGACAGGCGCCGTCGCCGACTCGAGTTCGCTGTTGGCGATCATGTTTTCCTGAAGGTCGCTCCGATGAAAGGTGTGATGAGATTTGGGCAGAAAGGGAAGCTGAGTCCTAGATATGTTGGTCCTTTCGAGATCCTAGAGCGTATTGGTCCAGTCGCTTATCGGTTAGCTCTTCCGCCCAGCTTCCCCGATGTTCACCCCGTATTCCATGTCTCGATGCTCCGCAAGTACCTTCATGATCCTTCCCATGCGATTCAGCACCAGACGATCCAGCTAGAGCGTGATCTTTCATTCACCGAGCAGCCGGTGGTCATTCTGGATCGGCAGGTGAAGAAATTGAGGTCGAAGGTTATACCGTCCGTCAAGGTCCTTTGGCGTGGCCCGAACAGCGAGGAGGTCACCTGGGAGACCGAGGTCGAGATGAGGAAGAGATATCCCCATCTTTTTGAAGGTACGCGAATTCCAAATTCGGGGACCGAATTTCTTTAGGGGGGAAGATTGTAACCCTTCGAAAATCGTTTAGGCAGTTTTTCGGTAATCGGCTAATTTTTCGGCTTTTTCCGTAAAAAGTCAAAATAGGTATTTTTCATTGTAGACCTAATTATACAAAATTTAGATAAGATATTACTATAATTTTGTCACTAAAATGTCACTTATAATTTTCTAGTTAAATAAAAAAAATTCGTAATTAATTATTTTTTTTTATTTTAAGCTTTTAAAAATACATTAAATTAGTGATAAATACAAATTTAATTAGGTAAATTTCATAATTAGGAATCTTTATAAACTAAAATAGAGTGTTAATAAATTGTAACGTAACTTTATAAGATTTTAGATTTAGGGTTTGAAATTTATAAAAAAAATGATGTAAAATGGGTTTTTTTTGTAAAATGTTGATGTGAAAAGCATTAAATGAGAACATAAAGGGTTTTTTTGACCTATAAACTTACACAAAAATCCCACAACCTCCCTCCCTTGCTCCTGGCCGAGCCTAGCTACTGCAGCTCCCCCTCTTTTCACCTCAATTCTTGCTTCAAAAATCATGAAAAATCAAGAAAAATCCATAAAAATTCACCATTTTCTTCATAAATTCAAACCACAACCCTAATCCACTCTCTCCTCAAACCAATTTAGTCCAAAAGTTGAAGAAAGGAGGCATCTTTGGTGGCTTGAGCAAACTAGGGTTCAATTTGTGAGGTGAAATTTCTAAACTAGTTTGTTAACTTGTAGTTTAAATGTGCTAAAATTGAATTTTGAAGTATTAATTTAGTTGTAATTACTTGTTCATGAAAATGAAGAGAGGGATTTGATTCCAAATTAGGGTTTGTAGCATGGTTGATGGAGTTAAGTTAGGGTTTGGTTATCTAATTAGTTAGAATGGTTAATTGTGCGATGTTACGCTCGCTAGATCGATAAAATTTCGATATTTGTGTCGAATCGGTATGAAATTGCTTACTAGATTTTTATAAAAATCAGGAGGTGATCAAATTGCGTTATATTAGCGATATAATTAGCATCATTTACGACTATTAGAGTGTGCGAACGCGGGGTTTTGTCTAGCCGGGTTTTAGTTTTGTCGATTTCCCCGAAATGACGATTCTATTTAAGATTTAGCGATTTTCGTGTGTTTTCCCGCGCACCGAGTGCACGTTATGTTTAATTCGAGAGCGTCGATATTTGTATATTGTGACTTGCATCGTTTTAGGATATGTAATCTTATGCTTGGTGTTGTGAAAATATAGGATCGGTCGGGGAAACATCGGACACGGCGCGTAAAGGCAAGGCGGTGGTCGGATCGGATTAGTGAGGCATTCAGGTGAGTAGATGTATTCATCTATGGGGGAATCATCTGGATGGCGTGAGGCGCCCCCTAGTTAGGAGTACCCTACTTCTTGCAAGATTTATATTGTTAGTTAGCTTATCCCTTTATGTACATTGCATACCCTTATAGCTAACCGTATATTAGATTGCATGGACATTCATCTACACTTATGCGATATCACTTCGTAGGACACGAACACCATTACCATTGGCATCTGTTGCACGCGCACTATTCATGTGACACACACGCCTTTGGTAATTGCCATGCCACGTGCATTATAGAACCTGTTTAACTTAATATCGCCACTTGCATTCATACATGATATATGAAATTGCATAGCATGCATATACCTCGCATTATCATCATATTTACATAGATTTCTGGCCAAAATTCACATCATATACATTGATATCATAGACATTTATCATATATACATGTGAACATTATGATTTTCTTGAGGATTTCAGTATTGCTGCGATTTCTGGATTTTTGGGGAAAACCGCAAGAATTTAACAAAATCTTATATTTATCATTTTTAAAACAAAGTTGCGGTTTTCTCGTGATGTATGTGTCGTCCACCATGAGTTTTCATGTTTTCTGTTGGATTTCGAGACCCGATTCGAGGAGTGGATTAACCGTCTCGGGTACATGGTGGGCCCGGTATGGTATCCCGGGGCAAGAAGATCAAGTTGTAGACGATGAGCCTGGCAGGGGAAGACTACCTACCGGTGATGTATGGCGCGGCGGATATCCGGAGGATACCGACCGTTGTCATGAGATTTGATGATATGGGCCGATCCGGACTGACGGAGCCCGATGTTTTGAGACATTGATACAGTGAGACATTGGGACAGATGTGATTTCATATTTGGTGTCGATGCTTGACACGGGTTTTCAGATGATTTCTTGATGGTATTTAGCTATTATACAGATATTCTTTTTCTAAAATTAAGAATGCAGAACTCTTAACATTTAAAACACTTAAAGATTTAGTAATGACATTGCATACATGTGCATGCATACTAGAGGTATTATATCACATCTGAACATACATGCTGTGACACATTTGCGTGCATTCTTACGATTGCCTTATTAGATGTTATATTCTACTCACGAGCTGGCAACTCACCCCCGTTGTGCCACAGTGTCTTGCAGGTCGGACCCGTCACCCTTGTAGCGGCGGGCTATCTTATCATCAGCTCCTTTTGCTTAGACTCGCAACATCGCCCGTAGGTGGGTTGCGAGCACACTTTATTTCTTTTTGCTCTATCATTGTATCTAGTATTCTTCATCTACCACTTTTTATTGTATATGCGACCTAGTGATGAGACTGAGAGATTTTTATATTTGTGGTTTATTTTGGGTCGAGCTCACTTGAGCCGGCGTTGTGTTTTCTGATATTTTGCGTTTCTTTTATGCTCTTTTTCTTGATATTACTTATATATTGCATGTGGTTGTGATTCGCCTTGGGCGAAGAGCTAGCTCCTGCTTGGGGATGCTATTTTATGTTTACAGGTTATATATATCTTGTTGTACCCATTTTAGGGGATAGAAAATACAGGGGAGACTCTGCCGAAATTTTTGGGAATTTTTGATGTTTTTAAAAAGGGATTCTATGCAACTTAATTGATTTAAAAAATCGTTTTCATGTAAGGTTTTCCTTCACTCTCTTTTGATTTTGGTTTTGATTTTCTAGGCTTTGGCTGACTTAGGTTACGGTACGCCTTTAGACGTCTCGTAATCTAAGTGTCAGTCACGTTCCGTACATTCGGGTCGTGACAAAGTTGGTATCAGAGCGTAGGTTTTACCTTCCTGAGTGTAGGACGACCTTGGTAGATGGAGTAGGTGACTTAAGCTGAGTGGCGTAGCGTGGGTATGATCCGCGGCATACTTACGATACGGTACTCCGTCTAAGTGACCTTAGGATATAATTGCTTTTATTTCCTTTCTTGATTCCTTGCATTTCTTGATTCAATTGCAATGCTCTTATCAGTCCTGTTTCTTATTCCAGCTTCGATGCCGCCAAAGACTACGAGAGCTCAGCGGGCTGCCGTTAGGGATGAGATTCGAGCGGGCTCGTCTGAGGCGAGGATCGAGCGGGAGGATACGCCTACCCCTCAGGGTCATACTGATCCGCCTTATCCAGACCATATTGCCAGATTAGAGGCCGGCATGCAAGAGTTGCGGCAGATGATGGGATCTTTAGTTGAGTCCAGCCGGGCACAGAGATACGAGGACGTTCCTTCCACGCACAGACCACGATTGTACCTGCTGCACAGATGGTCGCTCCTGCTACTACGGAGACTATCCCTGTTTCACTACAGGAGTTCATGAGATTGAGACCTCCAGCTTTTACTGGTACAGATGCGACAGAGGACCCACAGTCATTTCTTGATAGGATGGCTCGGATTTGCCGTTCGTTGAGGTGTTCTGAGGATAGATTGGTGGAGTTTGCGAGTTTTCGTCTGGAGGGTCTTGCCCAGACATGGTACGATTCAGTAGAGAGAGGCCGAGCTGCAGGTCTGCCTTCTATGACCTGGGATGAGTTTACAGCTGCATTTCTTGCCCGTTTTCTTTCGGAGAGTGTCCGAGATGCTCGAGCCCGTAGTTTCAAGTCTCTGCGCAAGACTCCTGGGATGACAGTGTCGGAGTATGATATACAGTTTACCCAGTTGTCTCGATATGCTCCGTACCTAGTAGACACAGAAGAGAAGAGAATAAAGAGGTTCGTGCGAGGGCTTGATACACAGCTATTCCTTGCCATCGGCACCCAGCACTTTGATACATACGCAGCCGCGATGGATGCAGCCTTACTTTTAGAGGAGCGTATTTCTGAGACTCCGGTCGTTTCTGGGCCGAAGAGGATCCGTACTGATACGCCAGCTCAGCGGCAGATGGGTAGACACCGCGATAGATTATTTCCGGGAGATGGTGGAGGCAGAGGATTGAGACGAGGTCAGTTATTTGGTTCATATCCACAGACCCAGCAGTCGTCTCCAAGATGTTTTCGGTGTGGGAGTCAGTACCACCGTATCAGAGACTGTACCATGGGACGCCAGGACGCGGCGACAGTCCCGCATGTGACCTTACCACCCTCACCACCTCCTCAGAGAGCTCTACTACCTACTCCTGATGATGCTCCACGCCAGCCAGATGCTTCTAGAGGCCGTGGGCGTGGCGGTCTGGTTCCGAGAGGACGAGGCGACAGAGGCAGAGGCCGAGGCCAAGGTAGAGGCAGAGGACAGCCAGCTATTAGTGGTGGACAGGCCCGAGTGTTCGCGTTGACTCCTCAGGATGCACAGGCATCCAATGCCGTCGTGACAGGTACTCTGCCAGTATGTTCTTTTGATGCACGGGTATTATTTGATCCAGGCTCCACACATTCCTATGTATCCACGTACTTTGCACCGAGGTTGGGTCGAGATTCTTCTCCGTTAGATCAGCCGCTTGTCGTTATTACCCCGGTAGGCGAGTCTTTTGTTGCCCGTTTTGTGTACCGATCGTGTTCCGTTCGTATCGGGGAAAGAGATTCTTCAGTTGATTTGATTCTCCTCGATATGCTAGACTTTGACGTTCTTCTTGGTATGGACTGGCTAGCCACCTGTTATGCATCCGTGGACTGCCGTGAAAAAGCAGTCAGATTCAGTTTTCCTGGTGAGCCGGTTCTTGTTATTCAGGGAGATCGTAGTGCTACCCTTCCCAGCTTGATTTCTTCCCTGCGCGCTGGTCAGCTCTTGAGGAAAGGGTGTCAGGGATTCTTAGCCTATATTTGTGATACTAGCTCCACAGAGGTTCCGTTGGACCAGGTCCCTGTTGTGAGAGAGTTTCCTGATGTATTCCCTAACGAGCTGCCTGGTCTGCCACCAGAGCGCGAGATTGAGTTCTGTATTGACTTGATCCCCGGCACGGGGCCTATCTCTATACCGCCTTATCGGATGGCCCCGGCGGAGCTGAGAGAGCTAAAGGATCAGTTACAGGACTTGCTGGACAAAGGGCTTATCCGACCGAGTGTGTCACCTTGGGGTGCTCCCGTCCTGTTTGTTAAGAAGAAGGACGGAAGTTTGCGTTTATGCATTGATTATCGTCAGCTGAACCGGGTTACTGTGCGGAACAGATATCCCCTACCCCGCATTGATGACTTATTCGATCAGCTCCAGGGTGCAGGGTTTTTCTCGAAAGTTGATTTACGGTCAGGTTATCACCAGTTGCGGGTTCGGAAGGAGGATATTCCGAAGACCGCCTTCCGTACTCGATATGGTCATTATGAGTTCTTGGTGATGTCGTTCGGGATCACCAATGCCCCGGCAGCATTTATGGACTTGATGAACCGTGTATTCAGGCCGTATCTCGATCAGTTCATTATTGTGTTCATTGTCGACATCTTTGTTATTCTCGGAGCCGGGAGGAGCATGAGCAGCACTTACGTATCACATTGCAGACTTTGAGGGAGCATCAGCTGTTCGCCAAATTTTCCAAGTGCGCATTCTGGCTAGACAGTGTCGACTTCTTTGGTCATGTGGTGACGAGAGACGGTATTTGTGTGGACCCAAAGAAGATCGAGGCAGTTCAGCGTTGGCCTAGACCAGTATCAGTTAGAGAGGTTCGCAGTTTTCTAGGTCTGGCCGGCTACTATCGACGTTTTGTCTAGGATTTCTCCCGCATTGCTGCACCGTTGACCGGGTTGACCCGGAAGGGGGTTCCTTTTGATTGGACCCAGGCATGTGAGGATAGTTTCCAGCAATTGAAGACTCGTCTGACTACTGCACCAGTGTTAGCATTGCCTTCAGGATCAGGCGGGTTCGTGGTATATTGTGATGCTTCTCGAGTGGGGCTGGGCTGTGTAATGATGCAGCACGACAGAGTTATCGCGTATGCTTCTCGGCAGCTGAGGAAACACGAACAGAACTACCCTACCCATGATTTAGAGATGGCTGCTGTGGTATTTGCACTTAAGATCTGGAGACATTACCTATACGGTGAGTCGTGCCAGATATTCACTGACCACAAGAGTTTGAAGTATATCTTCCAGCAGCGAGATCTGAACCTGAGACAGCGTCGTTGGATGGAGTTGGTGAAGGATTATGACTGCGAGATTTTATACCATCCGGGCAAGGCGAATGTGCTGGCAGATGCTTTGAGTAGGAGGCCCGAAGGTAGCTTATCTTGTTTGAGCGCAGTACAGATGCAGTCGACGGCGGATTGGCAGGTTTTATGTGATAGCAGAGTGCAGTTCGAGTTTACTCCTACAGGGGGACAGCTGGCCCATTTCAGAGCACGCCCACAGTTACTTGACCGTATCCGCGAGGCACAGTCCGGCGATGCCCGTATATTAGAGATTATTGAGCAGATTCGGCAGGGCAGAGTTTCCAAGTTCGTGATTGATGATCAGGGGATACTTCGATTTGGGACTCGACTGTGCGTGCCAGATTCAGAGGGACTGAGGCGTGATATTCTTGAGGAGGCACATAGATCAGTATACAGTGTTCACCCAGGTTCCACCAAGATGTACCGTGATTTGAGAGAGGTTTACTGGTGGGACGGGATGAAGAAGGATATCACAGACTTTGTGTCGAGATGCCTGACTTGTCAGCAAGTCAAGGCCGAGCACCAGAGGCCAGCCGGCGAGTTACAGCCTTTGCCCATCCCTGAGTGGAAGTGGGAGCAGGTCTCCATGGACTTCATTATGGGTCTACCCAGGACCAGTCGAGGGTATGACTCTATTTGGGTGATTGTGGATCGACTGACGAAAGCGGCTCACTTCCTGCCAGTGAAGACCACTTTTGGATTTTCTCAGTATGCCCAGGTTTATATTGATGAGATAGTGCGACTGCATGGTGTTCCGACTTGCATCGTGTCCGACCGGGGCACCCAGTTTACCAGCCGATTATGGCAGAAACTCCAGGAAGCTTTGGGCACCCGATTGAGTTTTAGCACAGCCTTTCATCCTCAGACTGACGGTCAGTCGGAGCGTACTATTCAGACTCTTGAGGACATGCTCAGAGCTTGTGTTTTAGATTTCAGTGGTAGCTGGGATCGTCATTTGCCTTTGATTGAGTTTTCCTACAATAATAGCTTCCAGGAGACGATTCAGATGGCACCTTTCGAGGCTTTATATGGGAGGAGATGTCGATCGCCTGTATGTTGGACAGAGCTCAGGGAGAGCAGTGTTTTGGGGCCACAGATCGTACAGGAGACGACCGAGAAGATGCAGCTGATTCGGGACAGGATGAGAGCGGCACAGAACAGGCAGAAATCATATGCTGACAGGCGCCGTCGCCGACTCGAGTTTGCTGTTGACGATCATGTTTTCCTGAAGGTCGCTCCGATGAAAGGTGTGATGAGATTTGGGCAGAAAGGGAAGCTGAGTCCTTGATATGTTGGTCCTTTCGAGATCCTAGAGCGTGTTGGTCCAGTCGCTTATCGGTTAGCTCTTCCGCCCAGCTTCCCCGATGTTCACCACGTATTCCATGTCTCGATGCTCCGCAAGTACCTTCATGATCCTTCCCATGCGATTCAGCACCAGACGATCCAGCTAGAGCGTGATCTTTCATTCACCGAGCAGCCGGTGGTCATTCTGGATCGGCAGGTGAAGAAATTGAGGTCGAAGGTTATACCGTCCGTCAAGGTCCTTTGGCGTGGCCCGAACAGCGAGGAGGTCACCTGGGAGACCGAGGTCGAGATGAGGAAGAGATATCCCCATCTTTTTGAAGGTACGCGTAGTTAAATTCCAAATTCGGGGACCGAATTTCTTTAGGGGGGAAGATTGTAACCCTTCGAAAATCGTTTAGGCAGTTTTTCGGTAATCGGCTAATTTTTCGGCTTTTTCCGTAAAAAGTCAAAATAGGTATTTTTCATTGTAGACCTAATTATACAAAATTTAGATAAGATATTACTATAATTTTGTCACTAAAATGTCACTTATAATTTTCTAGTTAAATAAAAAAAATATCGTAATTAATTATTTTTTTTTTATTTTAAGCTTTTAAAAATACATTAAATTAGTGATAAATACAAATTTAATTAGGTAAATTTCATAATTAGGAATCTTTATAAACTAAAATAGAGTGTTAATAAATTGTAACGTAACTTTATAAGATTTTAGATTTAGGGTTTGAAATTTATAAAAAAATGATGTAAAATGGGGTTTTTTTGTAAAATGTTGATGTGAAAAGCAGAGAACATAAAGGGTTTTTTTGACCTAGAAACTTACACAAAAATCCCACAACCTCCCTTGCTCCTGGCCGAGCCTAGCTGCTGCAGCTCCCCCTCTTTTCACCTCAATTCTTGCTTCAAAAATCATGAAAAATCAAGAAAAATCCATAAAAATTCACCATTTTCTTCATAAATTCAAACCACAACCCTAATCCACTCTCTCCTCAAACCAATTTAGTCCAAAAGTTGAAGAAAGGAGGCATCTTTGGTGGCTTGAGCAAACTAGGGTTCAATTTGTGAGGTGAAATTTCTAAACTAGTTTGTTAACTTGTAGTTTAAATGTGCTAAAATTGAATTTTGAAGTATTAATTTAGTTGTAATTACTTGTTCATGAAAATCAAGAGAGGGATTTGATTCCAAATTAGGGTTTGTAGCATGGTTGATGGAGTTAAGTTAGGGTTTGGTTATCTAATTAGTTAGAATGGTTAATTGTGCGATGTTACGCTCGCTAGATCGATAAAATTTCGATATTTGCGTCGAATCGGTATGAAATTGCTTACTAGATTTTTATAAAAATTAGGAGGTGATCAAATTGCGTTATATTAGCGATATAATTAGCATCATTTACGACTATTAGAGTGTGCGAACGCGGGGTTTTGTCTAGCCGGGTTTTAGTTTTGTCGATTTCCCCGAAATGACGATTCTATTTAAGATTTAGCGATTTTCGTGTGTTTTCCCGCGCACCGAGTGCACGTTATGTTTAATTCGAGAGCGTCAATATTTGTATATTGTGACTTGCATCGTTTTAGGATATGTAATCTTATGCTTGGTGTTGTGCAAATATAGGATCGGTCGGGAAAACATCGGACACGGCGCGTAAAGGCAAGGCGGTGGTCGGATCGGATTAGTGAGGCATTCAGGTGAGTAGATGTATTCATCTATGGGGGAATCATCTGGATGGCGTGAGGCGCCCCCTAGTTAGGAGTACCCTACTTCTTGCAAGATTTATATTGTTAGTTAGCTTATCCCTTTATGTACATTGCATACCCTTATAGCTAACCGTATATTAGATTGCATGGACATTCATCTACACTTATGCGATATCACTTCGTAGGACACTTACACCATTACCATTGGCATCTGTTGCACGCGCACTATTCATGTGACACACACGCCTTTGGTAATTGTCATGCCACGTGCATTATAGAACCTGTTTAACTTAATATCGCCACTTGCATTCATACATGATATATGAAATTGCATAGCATGCATATACCTCGCATTATCATCATATTTACATAGATTTCTAGCCAAAATTCACATCATATACATTGATATCATAGACATTTATCATATATACATGTGAACATTATGATTTTCTTGAGGATTTCAGTATTGCTGCGATTTCTGGATTTTTGGGGAAAACCGCAAGAATTTAACAAAATCTTATATTTATCATTTTTAAAACAAAGTTGCGGTTTTCTCATGATGTATGTGTCGTCCACCATGAGTTTTCATGTTTTCTGTTGGATTTCGAGACCCGATTCGAGGAGTGGATTAACCGTCTCGGGTACATGGTGGGCCCGGTATGGTATCCCGGGGCAAGAAGATCGAGTTGTAGACGATGAGCCTGGCAGGGGAAGACTACCTACCGGTGATGTATGGCGCGGCGGATATCCGGAGGATACCGACCGTTGTCGTGAGATTTGATGATATGGTCCGATCCGGACTGACGGAGCCCGATGTTTTGAGACATTGGGACAGATGTGATTTCATATTTGGTGTCGATGCTTGACACGGGTTTTCAGATGATTTCTTGATGGTATTTAGCTATTATACAGATATTCTTTTTCTAAAATTAAGAATGCAGAACTCTTAACATTTAAAACACTTAAAGATTTAGTAATGACATTGCATACATGTGCATGCATACTAGAGGTATTATATCACATCTGAACATACATGCTGTGACACATTTGCGTGCATTCTTACGATTGCCTTATTAGATGTTATATTCTACTCACGAGCTGGCAACTCACCCCCGTTGTGCCACAGTGTCTTGCAGGTCGGACCCGTCACCCTTGTAGCGGCGGGCTATCTTATCATCAGCTCCTTTTGCTTAGACTCGCGACATCGCCCGTAGGTGGGTTGCGAGCACACTTTATTTCTTTTTGCTCTATCATTGTATCTAGTATTCTCCATCTACCACTTTTTATTGTATATGCGACCTAGTGATGAGACTGAGAGATTTTTATATTTGTGGTTTCTTTTAGGTCGAGCTCACTTGAGCCGGCGTTGTGTTTTCTGATATTTTGCGTTTCTTTTATGCTCTTTTTCTTGATATTACTTATATATTGCATGTGGTTGTGATCCGCCTTGGGCGATGAGCTAGCTCCCGCTTGGGGATGCCATTTTATGTTTACAGGTTATATATATCTTGTTGTACCCATTTTGGGGGATAGAAAATACAGGGGAGACTCTGCCGAAATTTTTGGGAATTTTTGATGTTTTTAAAAAGGGATTCTATGCAACTTAATTGATTTAAAAAAATCGTTTTCATGTAAGGTTTTCCTTCACTCTCTTTTGATTTTGGTTTTGATTTTCTGGACTTTGGCTGACTTAGGTTACGGTACGCCTTTAGACGTCTCGTAATCTAAGTGCCAGTCACGTTCCGTACTTTCGGGTCGTGACAGAGCATCATTCCGAATAGCGGAGCATGATTCCAGGGTTCGGAGCATCATTCCGAAGGGCGGAGCATCCCTCGGGGAGCGTGATTCCCGGGGATCGGAGCATTATTCTGATTTGCGGAGCATCATTCTGATTTGCGAAGCATAATTCCATGGTCGGAGTATCATTCTGATAAGTAGAGCATGATTCCCAAAGGTTGGAGCATAATTCCGAGGATCGGAGCATCATTCCGAAGGGTGGAGCATGATTCCAGGGTTCGGAGCATCATTCCGAAGGGCGGAGCATGATTCCAGGGTTCAGAGCATCATTCCGAAGAGCGGAGCATGATTCCAGGGTTCGGAGCATCATTCCGATGGGCGGAGCATAATTCCGGAGATCGGAGCATTATTCCAGGGATCGGAGCATCATTCCGAAGAGCGGAGCATGATTCCAGGGTTCAGAGCATCATTCCAAAGGGCGGAGCATCATTCCACGGATCGGAGCATCATTCCGAAGGGCGGAGCATGATTCCAAAGGGTCGGAGCATAATTCCGAGGATCGGAGCATCATTCCAAAGAGCGGCAGACATTCTGACCGAAGCATAATTTCGATGCAGAGCTTGGTTCCCAGGCGAAGTATAATTCTGACAGGGAAGGCAAGTACATCGAGGCGAACCATGATTTCGACACGGGGTGCACATTCTGAGACGAAGCATGATTCCGACGCAGAGCTTGTTGGCTGACTTGATTCCGCGACGAAGTATAATTTCGACAGGGAAGGCAGGTATACCGAGGCGAAGCACGATTTCGACACGGGGTGCACATTCTGAGACGAAGCATGATTCCGATGCAGAGCTTGCTGGTTGACTTGATTCCGAGGCGGAGCCTAATTTCGACGAGGAGGTCGTTGGTTGATTCCTAGCCGAAGCATAATTCCGATAGGGAATGCAGGTACACCGAGCCGAAGCATGATTTTGACACGGGGTGCACATTCTGAGACGAAGCATGATTCCGACGCAGAGCTGTTTAGTTGATTTGATTCCGAGGTAGAGCATAATTCTTGCAGGGAAGGTAGATATCCCGAGGCGAAACATGATTTCGACACGGGCTAAATTATGGGACGGAGTATGATTTTGCCGCAGAGGCTGTTGGTTTGATTTGATTTGGGTTGACATCAGCATCGCTATACTGGAATATGGTACCAGGAGCGAATCATCATTTGCCATGAGAGGATTTGGCGATTGGGTTTTTTTTGGTCGGCATCTGCATTGCTACACTGGAATAATGCCAGGAGCAACTCATCATTTGCCCCGAGAGGATTTGGGAATTGGTGGCTTTGGAGACAGGTTTAGATCCCTATCACCTAAGGCTTTTCAACTTTATGGGCCGTAAGGGTCCCATAAAAGCATTTTCTCCTACGAGTCGAAAGGATCTCGTAGGTGTATTTTCTCTTTAGGAGTCGTGGGGACTCCTAAGTATGTTGCTCCTTTGTGAGTTGTAAGGATCTCACGCGGGAAATTTCTCCTCACAAAGTCGATAGGACTTTGCGAGTGCATTTTATCTCTTTTTCACGAGTTTGCGCCCTTTCGGGTTTTCACAAACTCGTCGGCAGTTCTACTGTTTTTACTTACGGAGCCCTTTCGGGTTTTCATCCATGCCCATTTTTCTTGTGGACATACCATTATTTTATTTATTTATTTATATTTTTTTAATTTTTGGCGGGACTTTGAATGTGGTCTCACCGGTAAGACTTGGGAGAGATAGGGATCGTTTTACACCCGTGGATTGTATACGGTTTTACAGGATGTATGATCCAGACCGCAGGACCGGAAACATTTCGGGACTTTGTTAGCATCTGCATCGCTGCACTGGAATATGGTACCAGGAGCGACTCATCATTCGCCGTTGGAATTTGGAATTTGGCTGGCGTCTGCATCGCTGCACTGGAATATGGTACCAGGAGCAACTCATCATTCGCCGTTGGGGTATGGGATTTGGAATTTGGTTGGCGTCTCCATCGCTGCACTGGAATATGGTACCAGGAGCGACTCATCATTCGCCACTTGGGGTATGGGATTTGGAATTTGGTTGGCGTCTGTATCGCTGCACTGGAATATGGTAGTAGGAGTGACTTATCATTCGCCACTTGGGGGTTGGGGAGCGATGGCTTAGGAGACAGGTTTAGATCGTTATCACTTAAGGCTTTTCAATTTTACGGGCCGTGAGGGTCCCATAAAAGCATTTTCTCCTTGCGAGTCGTCCCGCAGGTGTATTTTCTCCTTAGGAGCCGTGAGGACTCCTATGCGTGTTTTTCCTTTGTGAGTCGTAAGGATCCCACGAAGGTTTGTTCTCCTCATGTATCGTGAGGATACATGAGTGTGTCTTCCCAATGGAGCATAATTCCAAGGGCGGAGACCAGCCGCGTAACTGGTGATTTCGGTGTGGCATGGGTATGCTGAGAATTATTTGAGCCCGTGGATTGTATACGGTAGTCAATTTGGGGACTAACCGTAGGGCCGCTGGAATTTTGGAAAATCGGATTTTAGTTGGCGTCTGCATCGCTGCACTGGAATATGGTACCAGGAGCGACTCATCATTCGCCGTTTTTTTTTTGTATTCTTTTTTTTGTATTCTTTTTGTTTTACCACGATTGCTCTATCATTTCAGCTTTTCTTGTCACGAAGGTCGCGACTGCCCTATCATTTCGGCTTTTATTCACAGTTGCCATATCATTTCGGCTTTATTTTTCATCTTTATTTTACTCGCTGATTTTTTTTGCGAGTTGCCCCATCATTTCGCTTTTCTTTTTATTTTTTTATTTATACATTTTTTTTACATCCCCAGTTTAACGACTTAGAGGTCGATTGTTCCCAGTTTAAAGACTTGGCGATCGACTGTTTTCAGAGAATGGCAGATGTCTGAGAGAATCAGTTTCACGAAGAACTTCGGTCTTCGTTTTTATGAAATTGGCGATCGCAGCTGGACTGTTTGTTAACACGCCTTTGGACAGTTCTATCTCTCCTGTTTTGTATTGCTTTTCGACCCAATCTTTGAAGACGAAGCAGTCCTCAATGGCATGACCTATTACTCTGTGATAGGGGCAGTATTTGGGATCGTCGGTCATATTCGCCTTCTGCTGTCTTTTTGACTGTGGCAGTTGTAGACCGTTCCTCAGGGCGTCTTTGAATATTTTGCAGATTTTGTCCCTCCTGAAGGAATAGACCTTATCCAACTTCTCTTTCAGTGGAGATTCTCCTCCCTCTCCGAACACTGGCTTCCGAGGCTGGTTGGCATTAAGCCCGCTCATACCTTGCTTATTTCGGTCAGCCGAGGCATTGAAAGATTCAGAATCGTCGGAATTTCCGCCTTTGCGATTATCGTCCATTCGGTTTCTCCAGGACCTATTGTTATTTTGGGAATCCGAGGAGGACTCCTGCTTTGAGCGCTCCGGCATCCGAACTTTCCCGGTCAGCTCTTGGAATGTTTTGAGACCCGCGGAACATAGAAATGGGGCCATCCAATTGTTGAGATTTCCGACGAGGAGACTGACAGATTGGTCCTGCTCAATCGGCGGTTCACATTTGATGGAGAGATTGCGCCATCGGGTTATAAAATCCGTGCTGCTTTCATTGTTCTTTGGCTTGGTCCTTACAAGGTCGGTGATGGTGATCTTATCGCTGACGCTCATGAACCTCTGCCGAAATAGAGACTCCATTTGGACGAAAGTTATGACGGAGCCATCCGGTATGCTCGCGTACCAGTCAAATGCAACATCGGCTAAGCTATTAACGAACTGGTGGAGGAGAAGCGCATCATTGCCCCCAGTATTCCCGCATGAGGCTTTAAAATGTGCGATGTGCTGATTCGCATTTCCCGTCCCATCAAATCTTCCGAATTTAGGGATGACATAGCCGCTAGGAAATTCTACCAGATCATACCGAGCAGGATATGGTCTCCCACTACTACTGATATCTTTTTGCGCTTCGGCTTCGGCCACTAATGTTTTGACTTTGTTGGCAACCAAATCCATGATTTGATCTTGAGTTAGCGGGCTACTGTCATCGGTAGTCAAGAAATTTCCCGAGATAGGATGCGACTGATTTTCATGCGGTCCGCCCACTTTTGGATTTGAGGGAATAGGCGTCGACTGTCTTGGGACACCATTTCCCGGTTCACGAGCAGAGCCCTGCGCTTGATTGGGTGGCTGAGAGGCAAGTTGGGCCGTAAGCCGTAAAATGACATTTGTCAAGTCATCGATCTTTGAGTAGAGCTTAGCCATCTCCTTGTCTTTGCTTCTGAGCTGTTTTCGGAGCTCTTGGAGAAGTTGCTGCTCTGCAGTCTTAGGATGGAAAGTTGGCTCATCTTCGCTTTCCGAGCCCGACTCCTCATGAACCGAGGGATCTCTCTGCCTATCATCCTCACTGGGAGGATTTTCATCACCCTCTGGAGGATACTGGTCTTGGGAAGTGACGGCTATATTTACACAAGATTGGATTTGAGATGTGGTGGCCCCATCCTTGCTTTTTCTGCGAAGGTTGTCGCTGGGACGCGTGCCCACCATGTAGACGGTGTGGATAACACATTCAACCATCCTTTCATCCCTGGCAGCTGGTTTCGCGATGCGACCCGGGCTTTGGAAATTCATAAATTTTAACATGGCCGGAGCCCTAGCCCTTTTGTTGGCTCTGTATCTGAGCCTTTTCTGCCTTAGCTTCTCGATTTTGAGGGCTTGGCAGGCTTCTACTCTCCGGGAAGCCGCCATAGGTTGAGTGATGGGGAGCTTAGAGAAGAAACCCAATTGAGCAGTTGTCAGGGGCATCGCCGGAGCTTGCTCGAGAGGCCTTGTTGCTTTGTTGGTGTTGATGGCCTTGCCCCCAGCTGGGGCCAAGGAGAGTCGTTCAAACACCGACTTGCGTTTGAGTTGGGGCGCCTTCGAGACCACCACATTTGGCCTCTTGCCTTTCGAGACCGGTTTGTCTGTCACCGGGGCTTGAGGAGCTGGGATGGCATTAGTGGACATGAACAGAATAGAGACAAATGGTAGCGGCAGCTCTTCCCATTGTCGCCCGAGACTGGCCGGGAGGACCGTCCTGGCATCCATCTTCATCGTGTAGGAGATAGGAGCTGTGTCAAGAGCTGAGCTGATCCTTGGAGACATGGTTGAGGCTTGATCGCTTGAAGTCCTGCATGAAAAGAGCATTATTTTAGTATAAATATCAATATGTATATTGATTGAGTTCGCATGAACGTTTAACCCGAAATATGGGAGGAGAGATAGGTCCGGCTGGGCGTGCTAGAAACTGTAGGGTGTTTTTCGTCACCCTATTGAGATGGGAATACGCGCGCACTTGTCAGGAGCATTACAGATTCCTCCTGCCTAGGGTAGGCTGGGGTTTATTGATTGTGGGGATCCGAATCTCCGGCAGCCGCAGACTAAGCTGCCGTTAATTACCCCTCGCCTTTGGGGCGAGGGAACCTCCGATTAACGGGTTAAACTGTTCATGCGAACTCAACGTGCAGTGTTGTGTTTTGATGGGGTTTTGGATATATTGGGGGCCCCGCAGAGTTTTTACGGGGGTCCCGCTACCCGGATAGCTGGCTGGGGGTCAAGGAGGCTAGCAACCCCTTTGCGGGGTGCGGGACAGCGCCCTGGCCCAAAAAATTTTTTGCGAGGGATAGTGTTGTAGAGTATGTGTGTGTGTCTATATACATATATATATATATAATAAAAAAAGGAAAGGGCATCCAAAGGATGTGTGGGGGCCAGTGCCTTGCGTGCGTGGTACGCAGGCGCTGGGCGCAAGCGTTCTAGGTGCTGGGCGCGAGCGCTCTAGGCGCTGGGCGCAAGCGCTCTAGGCGCTGGGCGCACCTGGCATATGGGCGCAAGCGCCCTGGGCGCTGGGCGCACCACGTGTCGGTACGTGAGCGCTAGCGCATTGGGCGTTGGGCGCACCACGTGCTCGGCACGTGGGCGCAAGCGCCCAGGGCGCACCACGTGCTCGGCACGTGGGCGCACCACGTGCTCGGCAAGTGGGCGCTAGCGCACAATGCGCTGGGCGCACCACGTGTCGGCACGTGGGCGCTAGCGCACTGGGCGCTGGGCGCACCACGTGTCGGCACGTGGGCGCAAGCGCCCTGAGCGCTGGGCGCACCACGTGTCGGCACATGGGCGCACCACGTGCTCGGTACGTGAGCGCAAGCGCTCTGGGCGCTGGACGCTGGGCGTCAAACAGAAAGGGGACTTTGGCCCGTGCACTGGGAGCTGTGCTCCCGATTTATGGAGTTAAACTCCTAAAAAGTTTTAGAAGTGATCAAAGGGGGCTGCTTTGTTTCTCCTTTGGCTCTGGATCTTCCCCGGATGAGATTTTTGGAGATGGGTCTCCTCCTTCCTCCTCTATTGGCTGGGTCTTGAAGAACAAGAAATGTGAGATTTTAAAGATCTCTTCTTTTTGAGATCTGATGGGAGATCTGAGTGCCCCTTTGTGGGTTTTATGGTGGAAAACTACTTAGTTTTGGAAAAAAGAGAGTAAAACTCTTGATTTAATTCAAAAGAAATGAGAAGATTTAGAACCTTGGAGAAGGAGCAGGAGGCACAAAGAACCCTAGTTTTTTTGGGGGAATGAAAAGTAAATATTTTATTCATCATCATGTTGCCTTATATAGGCTTACATATTTACATATAGCCCCTCGGGCTTTACAAAATGGCATTTTGCCCATCCCATGGCTCATGTGCTATTTCTTTTTTGCACATAAGCCATGAGCTTTACAAAAATTTGGCTTTATGCCCACTCATGCATAAAAAATTACATAAAAATTATTTATTACATGATTTTGTTGTTGGCATGGGGAGGCTTGGTCGCGAGCTCGGCTTGGGCATGTGCCCGCTTGACCTGGGCTTGGGCCCACCTGGCTGGGGGTTGACCTTGACTTCGACCCGGTCAATCGGGGTGCAAATTTTGACCCCAACATCCTTATAGACGCAACCCAGATCATACACCCACCAACTACCCGCAGCAGCCAGCTATCCAGGCTCCTGCACCTCGACTAGCACTCGCTGCTCCACCACCTGCACAGCCTACTCGCCAATTCCAACAAGCAATGAGAGACATGCCTCGAGGGCAGAGAAACATGCCCCAATGACAGAATGTGCCTCCAGCTAGGATGAATGTACCATGGCGACAGACATTCACATTAGCAGCCTAGAAGCCAAGGCTGTAGGTCATGGTAACACTAATAAGTCTCTTTCACATTTTTAAAACCCTTGTATCACTTTGTTATTCTTCACACACTATCAGTACTCCAGTCACCAAACTTTCCTTGAATCTTTTACACTTTCTGTTTATAAATTTCGAGGACGAAATTTTTATAAGGAGGGTAGAATGTAACAACCCTAAACTTTCTGTACAATTTTTTTTCAAAAATACAGAAAAAGGGTACTTTTGCCTGAGCACAAGATATAAGTTTGTTTTGCTTTTAAATAGCAAGAAGGAGCTTGTAGCTCATTGGTAAGACCTTGCACTGCTGAACCAAACCACTAGAGTTCAAATCGCATCCCCCACATTATTTTTAATATTGTTTTCTTTTAATATATTTAGAATTCCAAGAGCCTAAACGTGCATAACTCGTAAAAAACCCACTACACATGTAAAACAAACTGACCCAGGGGCTACACCAAGCGACGAGGGACACGCAGCAGCGAGCCCTGGCCCGACTCGGCCGACTCGGGACGGCGACTCGGCCCTTCGCCGCTGGCCGAGTTGAGCCGGATCGCCGAGTTGTCAACAGTGAAAGTGTGTCTCTCTGCCTCCCCATTACCCCTGTACACTTTAAATTTCCTGCAATTTAATAGAGCCTTTTAAATTCAATTAAAACCCCATTAAACCATATTTTTAATACATTTTTAATACATTTTCAATTCACCCTTTCACCTACCCTAACCTTAGCTTTACCTTATAAATATCATCCCTAGACACACCCCCTCACTCACAATTCTGTCCAAACTCTCAAGAAATTCCTCTAGAAATTTGTGTACAAGTGGAGTCAGCGAAGGGCAAAACTCCGGCGATCTTCCGACGACGACCCTAGGAGCTCCCGGCGATGAAACGACGCACCGGCACCTCCTACCGATTCCTCTTCCTCTTCTCTTAAATCTGAACCTGTAAGTCCCACCTCCCTCTTCTCTATTCTTTTCTAAAAACTCATATTACTAAAACCCGACGGAATCGGAGTTAATCCGATTTCCGATTCGGTTCTTCCTAAAAATCCTAAATCCTTACATGTTGACTATTAAACATTAACAAGTCATATTGAACAAGTTCCATATCAAAAAGATTTCTATTTCAATTTTTATCGCACTTTTTCATTAAAATTCCATGTAGTTTAATTTCGACATTAAAACATCATAATCTTGCTATACCTTTAAGTAGATCACGAGATAATGACATACCTCCTCACAACACTCATATGCAACATAACACAATACTTTTCGGCAACATAGAATACGGGAAAACGAAACTTTACATATAAATACCACTAACTATTAAAACCATTTTCTATAAGATTACGTATTTGTTAAAATCTTTGCAAAGCGCCGCTACAACCCATTTTGGGGAACCCAACTGGGATAGTGCGGATTATCGCACATCGCTGAGCTTAGTAGTGCGAGATTGAGACCTCCGCAAGGAGTATTCGGTCTCGAGAGATTTAAAATACAAATATCTTAAGAAAATGAGATTTCTAGAAATATAATATATTAGAAATTATATATATATATATATATATATATATATATATATTATCAAAATATCTATTTTTGTTATAATATCAATATTCCAATTTTTCCAAGTCAAAAGAATCACTTTACATGAAAATACCATGAATTTCCATACAAGTCCAATATTACAATTAAATACCCTATATTATGAAATTAGGTTATTTTCACTAGAAATATCACAAATATAAAATCTACATCTATGACAACTCTAAAGACGAATATAAATACTTGGGGTGTATTTTGAAAAGTATACAAAAATTATTTTTACATATAACTCCCTCAAGTTCTATAAATTACCTTAAGGACCCTGGTAAATATAGGTTTAAGCGGGACCAATCTCTTAAGACTCATGGAGCCGGAGAAGTGGGTGCTTGCCTATTTAATATAGACAGCTTAACAAATCAACACGATAATCGTCTTTGAAAAAGACACAAATCCTGCCGCCCATGTGCAGCGGTTACCGATAACATCAAAACAATCAGGACTTCAATTTCTTTTCTAATTGTTCTGACTCAGACTGAGTCTCTTTATAAATAATCTGACTTGAATATGATTTAAGTACAAACTACACTTTTACAATTCAACATGAATCCATGAATACATATATTCAATCTATTTAATCTGTATTGACCAAACCGAACCATGGATATACTTTCATTTACATGATTCTCCAGTTACATCCATTTACTGATATCATGGTTTCGGCAAGTCATCCAATTATACAATATCTATATTACAATTCCATTACAAGTTGCAATACAATTTATAATACAATCAAGACACTACGAGGTTTAAGGGGGTAGATTGGTACGGAAGGTGTTAGAAGTGGCACGAGACTGCAAGATTTATGACACCTAACATGAATACCACGCCGTTGTTCCTGGCTTTTTAACGGAGCCTTGTACTTCCATTTGCCTCTAGTCTCTGGCATATAGAGACTCCTCCCGTATACACTGTTATCCTTCTGTACCAAACTACAAACAACAGCGTTGATTCTAAATACAACTTTAAAAGTTATACTCTCTTTCTTATTCTCTGTCTATTCTATTTCTCCCTTATCTTTGGGACTTACCGAACGATTTGTTCGCTGACGACATTCTCTTTCTTTCTTCTTGAATGTCGTCAGGTGATTCAGACCTTCCAGAGATCGAGCCCAGCACTGAAAACTTGGACCAGTTTATTGAAGATCCCGAACTGTAGTTACACTTATACACATTTCATTTCAGTACTTTCCATTTCTGTTATGTCATTGTTTAAGTATTGTTTTCATTTAGATGTATTTACTTTTCCATGCATTGTACAAAAAGAATGTTAATAAATAAAGTTGCTGTTCAGTTATACCTACGTAGCGGCCTCGTCGCGTCCTCTGCCCCTATACAGGGAAGCGGGGCATGACATGAAATGACTATATAAGTACAGGTTTACAGATCATATATGATGCAATGCACAGATACCGATTCTAAGCAAGTTCTATAGTGTTCGTGACATAGCAATTACCAAAGGCGTGTATGTTTGCATGAATAGTGCTCGTGGCATGAACCAATGGTAATGGTGCAAGTATCCTATGAGATAATATCATATATATTTATGATGATGCAATGCAATGAGATGAAGGACTAGGAGACTACGCATATAATTACAAGCACTACTAGTGATCCTGACTATCGGGCGCCTTGCGCCATCCAGACTATTCCCCCGTAGATGTGTACATCTACTCACCGGGACGTCTGGGCTAATCTGATCCAATCTCAGCTTTCCCATTTCCGCGCCACATCCGACGCCTCTGCACCCGATCCTAGAAACGTACATAAGTAAATAAGAGAATAAATATATAAATAGTCGCGGACATAAACGATACAAATCAACCACGCGCACTAACTAGACGCGCACACACCTGGTGCACAAAACACGCTCGTGACAATACCACAAACCACAACTAGGGTCGCTAATCGTGATAACCACCAAGCCTAAAACCCAATCGCGCATTCACAATACGTCAAATATTATAGGATATAGCATGTAAATCATCGCAACGTCAAATTGAACCAAAATCTAATTATTCCAAAAACCTAGTAAGCACATCGACAGGGTTTTGGCGTAAAAACTTCATGGATTAGCGATCTAGTGGCCACAATAATCATTTAATAACTTAATTAAGCCACAAAAATCCTAACTAAATTTTAATTTCACCTAATTACACACTAATTAAAAACTTAGTTTGCAAAAAAAATAATTACGACAATTTAAAAAAACAATTAGCAACTTAACAACTAGATTAGATTTTTCATGTCTTAACATGTTAAACTACACATTGCTAACTAAATCAAGTGATGTAAACTTTAATTTAATCTCAAACCATTCTCTTTAAAATTAAACCTTGTAATTAAAACCATATTTAAACACCTAATTAGCTTAGATTGAAGTAGTTATCCAATAAGTAACCAATGGGTTAGGATTATACCTCACAATTTTAGTAGATCTCACTTGCAAACTTAGCCTCCAAAATGGTTCTCTTGCTCAAAGATCCATACTAGTTTGGCCAAAGAAAATTGGTTAATGGTTAAATGAAGAATTTGTGAGACTTTGTATTGATTTTTTGATGAATTTTTGAAGAGTTTTGATGTGGAATGAGATGGGGAATTGGGGGCGGGAGGGGCGGGGGAGCTGCTGCCATGGGGGGCTCGGCCAAGGGAAGAGAAAGAGAGAGTGAGGTGTTGTGTGGTTGTTCATACCATAATATTGCATTATTATATTCCCCATTCTTATTCTTTTTATAAATAAACAGGTGCTTTTGATGCATGTCTGGTACATATTACAGGTTACAGGTTCTTGGACAGAAAACAGTGAAAACGATGAAAAGACGATGCAAAAGCGGACTTTGACCAACAAACAGAAGCCTCTTGATTAAGCCGACATCAAAGATAAAATTCACAAAGTACAAGGCAATGCAAGGTCCAAGATTACAAGGCGAACGGTTAAAAGTCCACCGCAATTATTCACTGGAGATCTGGAAGAAACATAGAAGCTATTTTAATAAAGAACCAAATAATAAGGAAGCCCAAAAGTTCCAAGGCCCAATACTTTCTTTTAAAGAGACAGAGACATAAAATTTTACCAAAGCTTGAAGTCTACTTTGACTAGGTCTTCCTAAGGATATTTTGGTAAATGTAGACATGCAAATCAATTGTAACCTAGGGTTTCCTATTCTCTATAAATAGGAACTCTACTTATTGTAATTTCTTATGCCTCCCTTCATTAATAAATTTCAGCATTCTTTTGGAGAGCATCATTTTTTGTAAGTTCTTTATTTTCTGCCCTAGGTTAATTTTCTATTCTTGCCCTAGATAAATTTAATTCCTTGCCCTAGTTAATCTTTTATTCTCTGCCCTAGATAAATGTATTTTAATTCCCTAATGAGCGAGTAGTCTCCTCGCTTGTTAGGATTAGATCTGGGAAAGGTTTGAGAGACGAAGATCTCTCATCCCCTTTCTTGCCCGTCATATATTTTTATAGGACTCCATGCATACCTTCTTATTCCGCTCCCTACTGCACCCTATCTCTCGAGGTAGCGGTGATATCGTAGTATAAAGGCCCGGATTTTAAGGTTTTCCATGGAGGTTAGGGTAAAGATTAAGAAAGGAAGGACAAGGATCTAGAGGAAGAACAATCTTCCCAATCATTCTAATCCCTTTTATTAATATTTACCATAACACCTAATTAGATCTTCATATGGGTATAGAAAGCGGTAAGATTTATAGACTTTCCAAACTTAACCTAGACCTAACCCTAGCAAGAGTTAGATCTAGATTAATTCAGTTTTTAGATTTAATCAATAAGCAATCCGAACACCCTTCGGAATTAACTCGTTAGAGCGATTAGGAAATTCACAACATCCCTGTGGACCGACCCGTACTCACCGGCTAGCTACCAAGCGACGCCGTTCTTGATTGCGGTTAATAGATAGTTTTTGAGATCAATCAAATATTTGTTCATACCATAATATTGCATTATTATATTCCCCATTCTTATTCTTTTTATAAATAAACATGTGTTTTTGACGCATGTCTGCTACATATTACAGGTTACAGGTTCTTGGACAGAAAATAGTGAAAACGATGAAAAGACGATGTAAAAGCAGACTTTGACCAACAAACAGAAGACTCTTGATTAAGCCGACATCAAAGATAAAATTCACAAAGTACAAGGCAATGCAAGGTCCAAGATTACAAAGCGAACGGTTAAAAATCCACCGCAATTATTCATTGAAGATCTGGAAGAAACATAGAAGCTATTTTAATAAAGAACCAAATAATAAGGAAGCCCAAAGATCCAAGGCCCAATACTTTCTTTTAAAGAGACAGAGACATAAAATTTTACCAAAGCTTGAAGTCTACTTTGACTAGGTCTTCCTAAGGATATTTTGGTAAATGTAGACATGCAAATCAATTGTAACCTAGGGTTTCCTATTCTCTATAAATAGGAACTCTACTCATTGTAATTTCTTATGCATCCCTTCATTAATAAATTTCAGCATTCTTTTGGAGAGCATCATTTTTTGTAAGTTCTTTATTTTCTGCCCTAGGTTAATTTTCTATTCTTGCCCTAGATAAATTTAATTCCTTGCCCTAGTTAATCTTTTATTCTCTGCCCTAGATAAATGTATTTTAATTCCCTAATGAGCGAGTAGTCTCCTCGCTTGTTAGGGTTAGATCTGGGGAAGGTTTGAGAGACGAAGATCTCTCATCCCCTTTCTTGCCCGTCATATATTTTTATAGGACTCCATGCATACCTTCTTATTCCGCTCCCTGCGGCACCCTATCCCTCGATGTAGCGGTGATATCGTAGTATAAAGACCCGGATTTTAAGGTTTTCCATGGAGATTAGGGTAAAATTAAGAAAGGAAGGACAAGGATCTAGAGGAAGAACAATCTTCCCAATCATCCTAATCCCTTTTATTAATATTTACCATAACACCTAATTAGATATTCATATGGGTATAGAAAGCGGTGAGATTTATAGACTTTCCAAACTTAACCTAGACCTAACCCTAGCAAGAGTTAGATCTAGATTAATTCTGTTTTTAGATTTAATCAATAAGCAATCCGAACACCCTTCGGAATTAACTCGTTAGAGCGATTAGAAAATTCACAACATCCCTGTGGACCGACCCGTACTCACCGGCTAGCTACCAAGCGACGCCGTTCTTGATTGCGGTTAATAGATAGATTTTGAGATCAATCAGTGGTATTTTCCAAGTCAAGAAAAATCCCATACCTCAAGTCAACATGTCCAAGCTTCTTTTCTTTTTAATTTCCTTTTTAATTTTCTTTTCTTTTGAGATGAAGAAGTGAAGTTGAATGGAGAAGGGGGGCTATTGGCTACTGGCCGAGCCTTAATGGAGGGGTGAAGGTGTGTGTGTGTGTGTGTGTGAAAGAGTTGAAACCAAGTAACATGCAACCATACCCCAAGTCAACAAACCCATACCTCATTTCATTTTAATTTATTTTCACAATTTAAGCCTTTTTCTTTTATATTTTCAAAAACGATCTTGACAATTTCTTTTTATTTCAAAAACAACATGTTACATTTTGGTTTAATGTGTCATGATGCACAAAACTTGTATTAACGCATTCTAATTTGTAATTATCATTAATTAAATTTATTAGTGAAAGCTTATAATAATATTTAAAATGATTAATTAAGGAAAATTATTTAAGTAAACTAGAAATTTACAAGCGACCAATTAAATAGCAAATACTAGCAATTACATAGTTAGAATAAGTATATTTAAGTCTATGTTGTGTAGGGTGTTTTTCGTCACCCTATTGATTTGGGAACATATGCGCGCTTGTCAGGCGTATTACAGATTCCCTCTGCCTAGGGTAGGCTGGGGTTTATTGATTGTGGGGATCCGAATCTCTGGCAGCTGCGGACAAAGCTTCCGTTAATTACCCCTCGTTTTTGGAGCGAGAGAACCTCCGATTGACGGGTTAAACTGGTCATGCGAACCCATTGTGCAGTGTCGTGTTTTGAAGGGGTTTTGGATATATCGGGGGCTCGTAGAGTTTTTTACGGGGGTCCCGCAAAAAAAGGCCGCCAGAGCCTCACGTGCATGCGTCCTAACGGGGGAGGTATTTTTAGTGTGGAGTGTGTGTGTATATATACATATATATAAAAAAAGGAAAGGGCATCCAAAGGACGCGTGGGAGAAGGCGCTGGCGCCTCACGTGCATGGCACGCGGGTGCTGGGCGCAAGGCGCCAGCGCCTCACATGCCTGGCACGAGGGCGCTGGAGACAAGGCGCCAGCGGAAAATAGGAGAGCTCAGCCCCCCATACTAGGAGTTGTACTCCTATTGACTTTTGGAGTTAAACTCCTTAAAAAAAAGATGTATTATTATTGTTTGTTTATTTTTATGGGGTTAAACTCCCAGAAACTTTGATTTGTGGAGTTAAACTCCAGGGAATCCTTGTAAAAGCTCAAGGGGACCCTTTTCTTCTCCCCTGAGCCTTGGATCTTTCCGAAAATGGGATCTTTGGAGATGGATATCCTTTCCCCTCTTATGTTGGCCGGATCTTGGAGAACAAGAGAGGTTTGATTTCAAAAATCTCTCATTTTTAAGATCTGATGGAAGATCCAAGCTCCCCTTTGTGGGTTTTGTGGTGAAAAACTATTTATTTTTGGAAGAGGAAGAGTTAAACTCTTGATTTAATTCAAAAAGAAGAAGAAGAAGGTTTAGAACCTTGAGGAAGGAGGAAGAGGCACAAAAACCCTGGAGTTTTAGAGAATGAAAAGGTTATTCTAGATATTTTCATCATGTTTGCCTTTATAGGCTACAAACTTTACATATAGCCCCTTGGGCTTTACAAAATGACATTTTACCCATCCCATGCCTCATGTGCTTATTTCTTTTGCACATGAGCCATGGGCTTTACAAAATTTGGCTTTATGCCCATTTTTCTTATATTTATTTATATAAAAAAATACACCAAAATTATTTATTACAAAATTTTTATTTTGGCATGAGGGAGGCCGGCTTCATGTTCGGGCTCGACCTGGGCATTGGCCCACTTAACTTGGACTTTGGCCCACTTGGCTTGGGGATGACTTTGATTTTGACTTGGTCAACCGGGGTGTAAATTTTGACCCCAACAAGTTGCCCCCCATCAATAAATGCATACCACATATGTGGGTTGTGTGCATGAAATTGATGGATCTTCTTTCTCGTGGAGGTCGACTTGATCTGGTTCCCGTTTTAACGACGTGGAGGTCGATGCTGCCATTTTGCGACGTGGACTGTCGGTGCTGCCCTTTTTGTGACTTGGACGGTTAATGCTGCCCTTTTAGCGACGTGGACGGTCGATGCTGCCCTTTTAGCGACTTGAACGGTCGGTTCTGCCCTTTTTGTGACTAGGACGGTCGGTGCTGCCCTTTTTACGACTTGGACGGTCGATTCTGCCATTTTAGCGACGTGGACGGTCGACGCTTGACGCGTCTCCGAGACGGAGTGTCCGTGGTAGATGTTTCCCCGGCACGGAGTGATTTGGTTCCCGCTTTGTGGGAAGCTGGCACTGCCTTTTTTACGATATGGACGGTCAGTTCTGCCCTTTTTATGACTTGGACGGTCGTTTCTGCCTTTTTTACGACTTGGACGGTCGGTGCTGCCCTTTTAGCGACATGGACGGTCGATGCTGCCCATTTAGCGACATGGACGGTCATTGCTGCCCTTTTTACGACTTGCATGGTCGGTGCTGCCCTTTTAGCAACGTGGACGTGTTGGAGATAGTGCCCTCAGAGTCAATTATTAGGTCACAGGTACGTGATTGCAATGATTGATGGAGGACCTATCCCGGTAGGACAGTCTTACTCGAGATGATAGTATGCTATCTGGTTTACCTTTATCATCGTGTACTGCTTTAGGTGACCTGACACGTCGCTATTACACGTTGATAGAGCCCCTAGGATTCTTGCTTGACCACCAGCAGTATGAGGGCGATCATATAAGTGGGAGCTGGGGGTCTATAAGCTTATCCTTAAAAGGTCCCTAGTCGTGGGAGTTTCGAGACTGGGCATCGATACTCCATTAGTAAACTAGTGTATACAGTCGAGACCCCGACGAGAGGCGGTGGCCGGTCTCACAAGCCACTGGTGTCAGTTGGATCACCTAAGATGTATACAGGTGCTCATTGGGTTATGAGTACACCGGACAGGACTCGCCGGGAACATGCTAGTTGGTCATATACCAGACGTCAGATGGCAGTTCCCTGGTGACATGTGTGCAGGTTAGTTCATCGACCTGGGGATCGTCATTTGAGTTCCCACTGTACTTTGATTACTACCCTACCACGGCTCAAAGGAGTCGTGCAAACAGGTTTTAGTTGGGTACAGTCCCGAGCCACATGGAGGCAGTGAGCGTATCTTCAGGGGTTCGTCTCTCCCGGTATTGGGGGTGAGGTCGTGCTGTGTCTAGGAGAGCCATTACACAAAGTCCTTGGCCAAGGCAAGGAGATTTACTGGTAGGTATTCCAGTAGTATCTCAGGGTGTTCTGGGCTACACTCCGACACGACTTGTACCGCTTTTGGGGGTCTGACTTTTACCAACCCCCTAGGCCCGCCATGCGATACTCATAGACGAACGGACCGGACTGCACGGATATTGTCACTGACAGGCTCAGTAGGGTTGTCAGGCTGGGTTCACTCACAGACGTCCCTTTTAGTCAGTACCTGGTAGCCCGTTACGTATTGGCTTATACCTCTGACGTGCTAGTGGTTAAATCCACAACCGAGGTGTTGACGAGTCTTTAGAGTCCCCCACATTCAGTTACTCAGCTTTCGGGCGAAAGGTTGTAGAGGCCGTATGGAGATATGGCAAGGTCCGATCAGATACGTGCGGTATTGCACGGATCAGGATCGGACAGTATGTACTATAGGCCATATGGTTATATGGCAGGGTTCGATCAGATACGTGCGGTATTGCACGGATCAGGATCGAACAGATTTTACTAGCCGGCTTTGGTATAAGCCGGAGCTTAGTATAGTACAGTGTAGACTTTGTCTCGTTGCATTTGTATTTCGGTCGAAATACAGATGCGGGTGTGTATGCACAGTATCGGGGTTTTCCTGTAATTTATTACGGGACCAGTTTTCTGGAGTTGCCAGTTTGCTTTCCGTTTCGGCCAATTTCCATTGTTCCGTTCATTGGCCGAAGATTGGTGGAGGAGGGCTTATTTGCATTGTTGCAAATAGGCATTTGTGGAGGGGGTCTTTGCATTTTTGTTGTATCATGATAGCACCATCCTTTGACTTGATTTCTTCATGATGGCTTGACTTCATAACCTCATCATGGCTTGACTTTTGTATGATGATGGAGGGACATGATGGTTGTTGATGATGAGGGGTGAGGTTGGTGGAGTGTTAGTTTACACTTGTGATCATTTCCTTTTTGGATGATAACCTTTCCTCTCTCTCTCTTGTATGGGGATTATTATTGGCCTCTCTCATATTCTTTTGATAGAACCTCCTCATTCTCACTCACCCTCATTTGGAATGGCCGGCCACTTCCCTATAGGGGCTGTCCAAGTTTTTGGGTGTGGGGTTTTTGTTCATTTCATGTTCCCAAAATCCCCAAAGTTCCTCCACATTGTTCTTGTATCATCCCTCCACCAAAAAGGCAATTCCGATAACCCCAAATGAGACTTGCTCGCTACATTCTACAGCGAACCTTGGGCACGTCGAGTAGCCGGCTTCGTGCCCGAGTTGCCTCGGCATCGAGGTGGGAGCCCGTAAAAGAAGTAGGCGGTGTGGTGCACTTCCGGAGACAAGGAGGAGACGGGACATTCCGCAGGAGATCGGGACGATGACGAGAAGACCGGAGGACTTAGATCGTCGGTATATCTCTAACCCATCTTCTAGTTAGCTTAGACTAGTTAATGGTTTCAATTCGGGTGTTTAGTGCGCGGTGGTGCCGGTTTGCTAAGTCCGCAAAATTAAAGTTATTCACCGCTTCCGCATTCCGGCGTCGGATTGACGGCCGGGGCGCCGCCGTGCACTTACAGTGGTATCAGAGCCTCGCCATTAACTTAGTCTAGCTTTGTGTAGTGTGTTTTTCTGTTTCGATCGATCGAATGTTCCAAAACTGCATTTTAGTTCGCATCAGTTTCTGTTGGAAATTTTTGGTGTCGAAAAATTTTTCAGGTTGTAAAATATTGATGTACTGGAAAATCTAAGAGCTCTGTAAAAATTCGACGAAGTAACTCCACAGTCGGAGCGCGGAACCGCCGCGAAAACCACCTTCCCGCCGCCCTTCCGCCGCGCACTGTGGAGATCACTTCACCAATTTTTTGCAGAGGCCTTCTGGGCTTAAAATATGGGTTTTGGAATATTAAAATTGGGCCCAGGATTTCTGTGAGTGCTACAGTTTTGATTGGGAGCCCACTTGTTAATTTTTGATCGATCGGATATTTTAAACACATTTTTCACAGTATTTACATTATATCTGCGACCGTGAATGTCACTTGATCGGTAAATCCGGTCTAACTGCTATAGCCCGGTTAGACGGATTTGCGAACGTGACTTTCACGTTGATGTTCTATGTTTATGCTGTGATGTTGCGGATCGGTCGTGGGGGATAGCCTGGATGCAATGCTAGTACAGTTGTGATTGTATTATGTACATTTGATATTGCGGGGCGAGCGTCCGACATGTGGACTGCCGTCACTGCCTGATTGTATTATTATTTTGGGGCACGACCTGGTTGCGGTCGATGTACCCGTTGTATGTATATTTTACTTTCTGTACTAGGATTGCCCCGCGGAGGGGTGCACGAATAGCCGGGTTCTAGAGGGAAACGGGCCCGCATCTCATGGCATTGAGACGGAGGGGGCTTCACTCTAGGATTGGCGGGCTATTCGCCGCACTCGTAGGGGGTACAGGTTGACCCAGGAGGGGTGCCCAAGTTACCGGATTCTGTGAAGTGCTGGGTGGTCCATTCACGGCGCTGAAGGGGGCTGTCTCGCTTCAGGTTTTGGCGGGTAACTTGCCGCGCCCGTAGGGGTCTAGGTTTTCATTGCACAGGCTATCCACACGACCAGGGGAACGTCGGGTTTCAGTAGTGGCTCTGTGAAACCCGGGGATCCCAGATATCTGTATTATTCTATGATGCTGTTCATTCTCTGTGATGTTGCATTTCTTATCACGCCTTGAGCGAATATAATATATTGGTATATATATTAGTAGATGTAGTATATGTTTTGCATCCGCGCTAGTCCAGTCCCCGCTCTGTCGTTAGTAAGCTAACCTAACGGGTAATGACGGGACCCAGTGGCGAATGCGGATGGCATATACGTACATCAGTATATTTTCGTTCTTTTGGTGTGATCAATTGATGGGACTGCATTGATTCGGATCAATGCAAGTTAAAAACAAACCTAATCTGATGTTGTTGGAACACTTTTCAAAAAGCTGTTATTGCAAGGACGTTCACTTTTGTTTTGCATCGTGGTATTCATTTGGAATATCCTGCTCCTCAGTCGACGAGGCAAGGGCCGAGATCCCTTTACCGGGAGTGACCCCTTGGACAGAAGTTTGCGTCAGGGCATTAACTTCACTATAGCCGATTACTTTTGCTTTGCATCGAGGTATTCATTTGGAATATCCTGCACCCCATTCTACGGGGAAAGAGCCGAGATCCCTTCACCGGGAGTGACCTCTTTAGTAAAGGTTTTCGTCACTATATTTTCTAAAAAGCTATCCGTTCCTTCAACGATATCAAGTTCATTACGTTAAAGGTTTTCGCCAGAAACCATTCGTAGCCCTCCATCATTTCAGTTAAATATTCGGTAGTATTCAAGCTATGTATTTTGACCTCACGCCAAGGCATAGTGTTTGGTAGCTGCCGGGTATTTATCTGTTGCATAGATAGATGCGTTGGTTTGGGACAGTCGTACTACTATTTTGGCCTACGTCAAGGGTATGTACGGGTGGGTTCAGATTAACCTGGATAATGATGGGTAGAACTTGACATGTGACTTATGATATTTTGACCTCACGCCAAGGTCATAAGAGCATGGGGCAGAAATCACATCGGGAGTTTCAAAAGTACTGAAACTTGCCAGATATGCGCATACCTTCTGGAGTGTGATACCGTGAGCGGATTCCGTCACGTTGTCATGCGATGAGAGTTGGATCCCGATTCCCACTGATGAGTTAGTTTACTCCTCGGGTGACCCCGACTAATTCTTCTTTCAGGTTTGGAGGAGAATTTGAGGTACAGTGGGAGGATTCCAGATTAGATAAATTGGTAACCATTCTGATCTAGGTTAGAGTGCACGCTGAGTGTTTCTTTTCTCTCTCTCTCTCTGGCAGCGACCATTTGACCCGACCCTAAGACTTTGACTCAGTGACCAAGTTGACCGAACCTTCTTAAACACCGGCTTTTGGATTGTCAGAGTTGCAAACCTCATTGCCACTCCTACTTTTACCCTTTTCTCCAGGACACCCCGTTTTACTACGAACGTCCACTTCCATTGGACAAAACCATCGTATGGTTAGATACGAACTCGAAAGAATTTATTCGAGTATGGTTTCCGGTTCTGGAGAAAACGGATAGGATTATTCAGTTGTCTTTTCCTTTTACCCTCTCTCAGGTTACGAGTACTCCTTGGTTTAGGGGTAGTACACCTATTACGCAAATTGGATTGTCTTCTTCCAAACCTTAGGCTGGTGCCGACCGGTAGGGAATGAAGAAAACCAATTAGCATAACGATGGTGTGCAGAAGGTATTAAGTTCAGACAAAGCAAGGGATTGGTAAGAGGGCAAAGTAAATTGCAACAGATATTCACGACCAAACCAAATATTTCGTTACCACTCCCACATCACCTTTGTATTTCTCCAGGACACTCCGTATCACTACGAAGATCTACAGTTTATTTGGATACTCCATCGTATGGTTATATACGAACTCAAATGGAACTGGTTCCAGTTCGGGGATGGATTCTGGTTAAGGAGAAATAGGAATAAGGTTTATTCGGTTGTCTTTTATCCTCACCTTCTCTCGCATTGCGAGTGTTCCTAGGATTGGGACAGTACACCCATTATGCTTATTGGATAGTCTTCTTCCAAACCATAGGCTGGTGCCGAACGGTAGGGAAGGAAGAAAACCATTTGGCCTAAAGGGGTGTACAGAAGGTAAAGACTAAAGACATATGAAGGGATTTGGAGAGGTGGCAAAGAATTATACGGTTACAGTCGTGAATCTGGAAGAGGCATTACTAGGAATACCAGGATACCCCATCGGAACATTTCAATGTTTCAGTCTCACTGTGCACTGTTAAAAGAAAACTGATTTCCCGATTAGATACTTACTCCAGGGTATGTATTTACCGGGTACGATTCTCACATCTGTATGGTTTTACAGATGATGAGTGGGAGTAAGTTATTGGGAATTGGGTGATCATCCTCATTATATCGGGATTCGTTGTAATCGGTGATATTTGAGGAAATCACCTGGGCTGTTTGCCGGTCGGCAAATATTTGGTTTTGAATATCCGCTGTTATGCACCAATTTCAAATTGATATATCTGTACGTCTATTTGAATAGAGTGAGATATACCTTTCTGAAATTATGTCTACGACATTTACCTATATCAGTGGATGGTTAGGTAAGGAGCATTAAGCAGCGGTGTAATTCTTCTTGACCATAAGTACAGTTTTCAACCTACGACACACAGTGAAAGAGTTATCAGACTCAAGGGACTTATACAGAGTATTGTATGTTGTCCAGTGTCCATTAGGACAGAGGGGTTGGTCCTCATACTATATTCTGTTTACTTTTAACTTCTCTAGTTCTTAGACATGTGTTTCGTAGAAACACAGGGTCTAAGTTTTGAGGAGTTACAGGTATTTGAATAGAGTAGAGAACCAGGTGTAGCAAGTATCGGGATTCTTCAAAGTGATCGAAGATGTAGATACTTGTGTATGGTATTCAGTTGATAGTAATGATAAAGAGATCTTGCTTCTCTTTCAGGTTACTCATAATTGGAAGCATTCCTAAGTTGAGTAACGCTGATCGGCCTCCTTCCATTTAGTTGACATGCACTGGAGATAGCTGCATGATTTGAATCTGGTTCAATTAAATCAGTGCCTCTGGTTCTATATTGGATATAGAACAGTTCATATCTTAACGTTGTTAAGGTACGGGGAGTTGTCCGGCTTATGCTTAAAACCAGACACTGGACAACTCAAGGCACGTTTCTGTAATGGCTGTTTGTGGGTTGACCCAGGCTATGACGCGGGTTGACTTTCTACCATCTGGATGAACAATAGCATATTGTTCTAGACTCGCCACAGTTTATTAAAAATGGATTTTTTCAGAAAACAGTAGTGGGAGTATGGTAGAACTGGAAGTGATTCCAGAACCACAAACGATTACTGAAGATTTGATAAGGAACCTAAAGATTCAATCCGGTTTGACATTCCATTGGCCACTCGCAGATAAGGTGGGTAACTACAGGCACCCGAGAGGCATTATGGTAGCCTCAAGGACGGCGACAGGGAAGTTCTTGTTTACCCACAATTGCCATTGCTGTTGTTCCAGGTTACGAGACCCGGCGGGAGGATGAGTATAGCGTCGTTCTAAACCAGTTTTAGAAGTGTACGTCTATATGACTCTGCCAGAGGGTTGTCGTAGTCAGTGGGAGCAGCGGAAGCATTGGTGGACAGGTTGCTTATGTCTATTTATAGACTAGAGCAGATGTAGCGGAGATAGATCATCTATTTCTGACGTGACAGTCATGGGTTTGACTTCATCAGAATAGGGATGGATCTGTTGAGAAGGTAGTAGGGTGTAATATCCTGGTATTTGGATGATATACACAGAGTAGGAAAAGAAACTCCTACACTACGATCGGTTATACTTTGGTCGTCACACAGTTGTTTCTCCAAAAAGGAAATGGATTTTATATCAGACATACTGGTTACTAGATCTATGGTCTTAGATCTAGATTTGGGTGGTTTCCCAATCAGGGTACTTGACAGCATTCTTAGAGTATTTAGGATGGACGACTCCTGGCACGGTAGTGTACCTGCAGGTAATGGAGTCACCCTCTCCAAAGGTGTCTTACAGACTAAAGGGGAGAGGGACGGGCATGATTGGCAGATCATTTGCTCAGGCAATTGAGTCAATCGTGAGATGTCAAGTACCACACCAGATGTTGTTCTTGCACTAGATGCAATAAGTGACATTAATCCAATCTTGAGAACGGTTGGAAGCAATTTTAGAACATAAGTAGATGTTCTGGGGATATGATAACGACAGCCTTATTCAGGAGACAGTTATCATTCCAGGCTTCCAAGGTGACATGGACGACAAGGAGGTTGTCAGAGTTATAGTTTTCCTTCTGATGAGGGGCAGTATTTGGACAGGTGGTCCAAGGCAATACTGAGGGAGCATGGCGCGCAGGATACTGATTAAGTTCAGTTGACGATACAGTCTAAGAAGTTTGGATTTGGAGTTCATTTATGAGCTATGTCCCATCAGACATCCAGACACATTCTAAGACAGGTATTGCTCATTTCGGGAGATGGGTTTCTCCGCGAACTTGAGATATAGAGAGACATAGAAAGAACAACAACTAAGCGGATCCACTCACTGAGGCTATTCCTCGAACGCAATAGTTCCGCAAACGAGCTTTGTGAGACTGACTAGTAGAGGAGTTGGATGTTCGGTATCACACGGGCTGTGAGTATGCGACATCGCAATAATTAGCCTTGAGTGCAAGTGGGAGATTGTTGGAGATAGTGCCCTCAGAGTCAATTATTAGGTCACAGGTACGTGATTGCAATGATTGATGGAGGACCTATCCCGGTAGGACAGTCTTACTCGAGATGATAGTATGCTATCTGGTTTACCTTTATCATCGTGTACTGCTTTAGGTGACCTGACACGTCGCTATTACACATTGATAGAGCCCCTAGGATTCTTGCTTGACCACCAGCAGTATGAGGGCGATCATATAAGTGGGAGCTGGGGGTCTATAAGCTTATCCTTAAAAGGTCCCTAGTCGTGGAGTTTCGAGACTGGGCATCGATACTCCATTAGTAGACTAGTGTATACAGTCGAGACCGCCGACGAGGGCGGTGCCGGTCTCACAAGCCACTGGTGTCAGTTGGATCACCTAAGATGTATACAGGTGCTCATTGGTTATGAGTACACCGGACAGACTCGCCGGGAACATGCTAGTTGGTCATATACCAGACGTCAGATGGTAGTTCCCTGGTGACATGTGTGCAGGTTAGTTCATCGACCTGGGGATCGTCATTTGAGTTCCCACTGTACTTTGATTACTACCCTACCACGGCTCAAAGGAGTCGTGCAAACAGGTTTTAGTTGGGTACAGTCCCGAGCCACATGGAGGCAGTGAGCGTATCTTCAGGGGTTCGTCTCTCCCGGTATTGGGGGTGAGGTCGTGCTGTGTCTAGGAGAGCCATTACACAAAGTCCTTGGCCAAGGCAAGGAGATTTACTGGTAGGTATTCCAGTAGTATCTCAGGGTGTTCTGGGCTACACTCCGACACGACTTTGTACCGCTTTTGGGGGTCTGACTTTTACCAACCCCCTAGGCCCGCCATGCGATACTCATAGACGAACGGACCGGACTGCACGGATATTGTCACTGACAGGCTCAGTAGGGTTGTCAGGCTGGTTCACTCACAGACGTCCCTTTTAGTCAGTACCTGGTAGCCCGTTACGTATTGGCTTATACCTCTGACGTGCTAGTGGTTAAATCCACAACGAGGTGTTGACGAGTCTTTAGAGTCCCCCACATTCAGTTACTCAGCTTTCGGGCGAAAGGTTGTAGAGGCCGTATGGAGATATGGCAAGGTCCGATCAGATACGTGCGGTATTGCACGGATCAGGATCGGACAGTATGTACTATAGGCCATATGGTTATATGGCAGGGTTCGATCAGATACGTGCGGTATTGCACGGATCAGGATCGAACAGATTTTACTAGCCGGCTTTGGTATAAGCCGGAGCTTAGTATAGTACAGTGTAGACTTTGTCTCGTTGCATTTGTATTTCGGTCGAAATACAGATGCGGGTGTGCTATGCACAGTATCGGGGTTTTCCTGTAATTTATTACGGGACCAGTTTTCTGGAGTTGCCAGTTTGCTTTCCGTTTCGGCCAATTTCCATTGTTCCGTTCATTGCCGAAGATTGGTGGAGGAGGGCTTATTTGCATTGTTGCAAATAGGCATTTGTGGAGGGGGTCTTTGCATTTTTGTTGTATCATGATAGCACCATCCTTTGACTTGATTTCTTCATGATGGCTTGACTTCATAACCTCATCATGGCTTGACTTTTGTATGATGATGGAGGGACATGATGGTTGTTGATGAGAGGGTGAGGTTGGTGGAGTGTTAGTTTACACTTGTGATCATTTCCTTTTGGATGATAACCTTTCCTCTCTCTCTCTTGTATGGGGATTATTATTGGCCTCTCTCATATTCTTTTGATAGAACCTCCTCATTCTCACTCACCCTCATTTGGAATGGCCGGCCACTTCCCTATAGGGGCTGTCCAAGTTTTTGGGTGTGGGGTTTTTGTTCATTTCATGTTCCCAAAATCCCAAGTTCCTCCACATTGTTCTTGTATCATCCCTCCACCAAAAGGCAATTCCGATAACCCAAATGAGACTTGCTCGCTACATTCTACAGCGAACCTTGGGCACGTCGAGTAGCCGGCTTCGTGCCCAAGTTGCCTCGGCATTGAGGTGGGAGCCCGTAAAAGAAGTAGGCGGTGTGGTGCACTTCCGGCGACGAGGAGGAGACGGGACATTCCGCAGGAGATCGGGACGATGACGAGAAGACCGGAGGACTTGGATCGTCGGTATATCTCTAACCCATCTTCTAGTTAGCTTAGACTAGTTAATGGTTTCGATTCGGGTGTTTAGTGCGCGGTGGTGCCGGTTTGCTAAGTCCGCAAAATTAAAGTTATTCACCGCTTCCGCATTCCGGCGTCGGATGACGGCCGGGGCGCCGCCGTGCACTTACAGGACGGTCGGTGCTGTCCTTTTTGCGACATGGACGGTCGGTGCTGCCCTTTTAGCGACTTGGACGGTCGGTGCTGCCCTTTTTAGCGACTTGGACGGTCAATGCTGCCCTTTTTGCGATGTGGACGGTCGGTGCTGCCTTTTAGCGACTTGGATGGTCGATGCTGCCCTTTTGTGACATGGACGGTCGGTGCTTCCCTTTTAGCGACTTGGATGGTCGATACTGCCCTTTTTGCGATGTGGACAGTCGGTGCTGCCCTTTTTGCGACGTGGACGGTCGATGCTTCCCTTTTAGCGACGTGGACGGACGGTGCTTCCCTTTTGCGACGTGGACGGACGGTGCTGCCCTTTTAGCGACTTAGACGGTCATTTGGATTTGACTTGCTCCGCTTCTTGCGGTGTCAGGATGAAGTTGACTTATTTCCGAGGTGGAGCTTGATTCTGCCAGGGAGGTCATTGGTTGTTTTGCTGATTTGATGTGATTTGGGTTGACATCAGCACCGCTTACACTGGTATATGGTACCAGGAGCGAATCATCATTTGCCATGAGGGGATCTCTCTCGTTTCCAGTTTAATGACTTGGGGTCATCTGTTCCCAGTTTAACGACTTAGAGGTCATCTATTCCCAGTTTAAAGACTTAGGGGTCTATTGGATTGGAGTTTGGAATTTTGGGGTTAGGGTAGGCATCAGTGATGCTAACACTGAAGCACATGTGCCAGGAGCAGTTCATCATTTGCCTTTTCCTGTTGGGGAGCGATATCTTAGGAGACAGGTTTATGTCCCTATCATCTGAGACTTTTCAATTTTATGAGCCGTAAGGGTCCCATAAAAGCATTTTCTCCCTACGAGTCGAAAGGATCTCATAGGTGTACTTTCTCCTTAGGGGTCGTGGGGACTCCCAAGTGTGTTTTTCCTTTATGAGTCGTAAGGATCCACGAAGGTGTTTTCTTACGAGTCGTGAGGATCCCATAAGTTTGTCTCCTCATGTATCGTGAGGACACATGAGTGGGTCTTCCCAATGGAGCATAATTCCAAGGCAGAGACCAGCTGCGTAACTGGTGATTGCGGTGGGGCATGGGTATGATGAGAATTATTTGAGCCCGTGGATTGTATATAGTAGTCAACTTGGGGACCAACCGTAGGGTTGGGAGAATTTTGGAGATTGGATTTTAGTTGGCGTCTGCATCGCTGTACTGGAATATGATATCAGGAGCGACTCATCATTCCCGGTTTGGGACTTGGAATTTGGATCTTATTTGGCATCAGCATTGCTGCACTGGAATAATGACATGAGCAACTCATCATTTGCCCCGGGATGATTTGGGATTTTGGTTTTTGGTCGGCATCAGCACCGCTAACACTGAAGCGAAATGCCAGGAGGGACTCTTCATTTGCCGTTTCCCATTGGGAAGCGATGGCTCAGGAGACAGGTTTAGATCTCTATCACCTTAGGCTTTTCAATTTTATGAGCCATAAGGGTCTCATAAAAGCATTTTCTCCCTACGAGTCGAGAGATCTCGCAGGTGTATGTTCTCCTTAGAAATCGTGAGGATTCCTAAGCGTGTTGCTCCTTTGTGAGTCGTAAGGATCTCACGCAGGGATTTTCTCATCACAGGTCGAGAGGACTTTGCGAGTGTATTTTATCTCTTTTTACGAGTTTGCGCCCTTTTAGGTTTTCATAAACTCGCCGGCAGTCTTACTTTTTTTTTACTCACGGAGCCCTTTCGGGTTTTCATCCGTGCCCGTTTTGCTTGTGGACATACCCTTTTTTTTCTTTTTTTGTCGCTGGTGGGACTTTAAAAGTAGTCTCACCTGCAAGACTTGGGAGAGATAGGGGTCGTTTACGCCCGTGGATTGTCACGGTTTTACAGGATGTAGGATCTAGACCGTAGGGCTTGTGTACTCAATTCGCCTGCGACTTGGAGCATTCACGCGTAATATTTCTTAAGATATCGGCCTTTGATAGGTGGCATGGGCCTTTCTCTCTTGGCATTATCAGCTGGTAAGATCCTCCATCAAACACTTTCTCGATGACATATGGTCCTTCCCAGTTTGGCTTGAATTTTCCCTTGGCATGTTGATTAGGGATGATCGGTCTTTGAGGACCAACACCAATTCACCTTTCTGAAAGGGCGGAGACGGTTATCTTGTCATAGGCCTATGACATTTGGGCTCGGTATAGCTCCAGATTTTGCTGCACCGTGAGCCTCTTTTCTTCGAGGGCATCGAGCTCTTGAAGCCGAAGGAGCAAGTTTTCCTCCTCCGTCAACTCGTGCTGAACGACCATTCATAAGCTTGGAACTTCGACTTCGAGGGGAGGACCGCCTCCACTCCGAAGAGAAATGAGTATGGCATGGACTGAGTTGGAGTACGGTGCGTGGTACGATATGCCTACACCTACAATACCTCGTGAAGTTTTATATTCCAGTTTCTCGTGTTGGCTGAAGCATTTTTCCTCAGGAGCTTCCATAGAGTCTTATTGAAGGCTTTCGGCTAGCCCATTGGCTCTTGGATTATAGATGGAGGAATATCTCCAGTCTATCTTGTGTTGATTAGCAAACCTTGAGACTTTAAAGCTCTTGAATGATGACCCGTTGTCAGAAATGATTCTTCTTAGTGTACCGAAGCGGTATAGAAATTATGCTGGAAGAACGTCAGAATATTTTCTGTCTTGACTTCTTTAGCGGGAAAGCTTCAGCTCATCTGGAGAAATAGTCAGTTGCGGCCAATATGAACCAGGGGCCTCTGGATGACGGGGTATTAATTGGGCCAACTATGTCGGTTCCCCAGACTTCGAAGGGCCACGACACCACCGTAGGATGCAACGGATTGAGATGCTTGTGAATGAAATCACCGTGAATTTGGCAGATATGACATTTCTTTGCATGCTCTCCGCAATCCCGTATCATGGTGGGCCAGTAATACCCAAGCCGTTTAATTGGAAGTCGCATCTTGGGCCAGATTGGTGAGCACCGCAAACGCCCGAGTGAACTTCTTTCATGACCTTTTGGGCTTCGGCCAATGACAGACACCAGAGCCAGAGTTGGTCATATGACCTGTGGTATAGCGTGTCATTTACAAACACGTATCGGAGAGCTCTCTTCTTCAGCTGAATCCTCGCGGATTTTCCTTCGGGCAGCTTGTCGTATCGGAGGTACTCTATGAAGGGTTCTCTCCAATCGGACTCGTCTTGGATGATCGAAGCTTCTTCGGCAGGATTGTTCTCTTGTTCTACGCTTTCTTCTTCATGCAAAAGAGGCTGAAGGCAGAATTTGCCAGCTTTTGACTGTGATTAGAATTTCGTCCATGTCAGGATCAGCTAGCTCTTTAGCTAGGCGAGCGAGTATGTCGGCTTTTCCGTTCAACGCTCTAGGGACTCTCATTAGCTCAATGTGAGTGAACCGTTTCATGAGTTCCACCACTCGGCTTCTGTACCGAGCTAAATCGGGTTTGTATATCTTATAGTCGCCACTTACTTGGTTGACGACAAGCTGGGAGTCACCGTAAACCCGTAGCCGAAGGATTTCCATTTCTATGGCGAGCTCCAGACCAGCTATCAGAGCTTCATACTCAGCCTCGTGTTTTTGCGAGACTCGGTGAGAGCAAAAGAATATCGTAGGGTTCCCATCGATGGCGTGATGAACACCAATCCTATCCCTGCTTTTTATCTGCGGGACGCTTGATTTGCCGGAGCTCCTCATTGATGAAGCTCCATCGAAGTAGAGCTCCCAACATGGCTCATCATCCTCAAGGTGCAGCACTTGTTCGTCGGGTAACTCGCAATTGAGCGGCGACCCTTCTGGTATGAGGATAAGCAGCAAGTAAGTCAGTGAGAGCCTGCCCTTTTATTGCTTTTTGAGAAGTATAAATTATGTCAAACTCAAGTAGCATGACAGCCCATCTTGCCATTCTGCGGCTAGGCTCGCCTTGGTCATTAAGTGTTTGAGTGGGTCGACCTTGGAGATCAGCATAACCCGATGAGCAAGAAGATAGTGCATCAGCTTCTTCACAATGAATATCAGAGCCAGGCATTGCTTTTCGATCGGGAATAGTTGTGTCTGCCCCGACTAAAGTTCGACTGAGATAGTAGAGGGCATTCTCCTTTCCCTCCTCGTTGTTATGGAAAGGAGTGCACCGAGTGACTCATCTAGCGCGGCAGTATAGAGAATCAACGGTTTATTTAGAATAGGGGCGGCAAGCACTAGAGAGTGCAACAGGTACTGTTTGATGCTTTCAAACACTTCTTGACATTCGGCATCCCAGACAAAAGGAGATCCTTTCTTCATGAGCTTTAAGAAGGGCCTACATCTCCCCGATAAATTTAAGATAAACCTTCGTATATAAGCAAGCTTGCCTTGAAAAGATCTTAGCTGCATTAGACTATTTGGAGGGGGCATCTCCATGATGGCCTTTATCTTGGATGGGTCAACTTCGATCCCCTGATGTCGGACTATAAAGCCCAGGAAATTCCCGATGACACGCCAAAAGCGCGCTTCAGAGGATTCATCTTCAGATCGTATTCCTCGGTCTAGTGAGAATGGTCCTAATATCTTGGATGTGATTGACCTTGGATTTAGTCTTGACGAAGAGATCATCAACATATCATTCGACGACTTTATGGATTAGGTTATCAAAGATATTGGTCATTGCTCTTTGATATGTAGCACCTGCATTCTTCAGTCCGAACAACATCACTTTGTAGCAGTATATTCCGATCGGGGTTCGAAATGCTGTGTGTTTCTCATCCTCAGGCGACATCTTGATCTGATTATATCCAGACGAGCCATCCATAAAGGTGAACAGCTCGTGATTTGAGGTGTCATCGACCATCATTTCCATGACCGGTAGCGGGAAGTCGTCTTTAGGACATACCTTGTTGAGGTCCCTGAAATCGACACAAACTCGGATCTGCCCATTTTTCTTCTTCACTGGGATTATGCATGCGATCCAGTCCGCATATTTCTCTTCTCTGATGAAGCCAGTATCGATAAGTTTCTTAGTTTCCTCGATGACCTTTTCTTCTAGCTCCCTTCTCATTCTTCGGGAGCTTGTTTGACTGGTTTGACATCTGGAGAATTAGCCAGCTTATGCACGGCTACCTCAGGAGAGAGGCCAAGCATTTCTTTGTACGTCATACGAAGCAGTCAGCGAATTCATGCAGCAAGGCTATTATCTGCTCTTTCATTTTCTCTGACAAGAGTGAGCTGATGTAGGTCGGCCTTGGATTATCAGGCATTCCCAAATCGATCTCGGTTAGCTCATCGAAGGTTGCTTGTCCGCCATCTTCGAGCTCTTAAGGAGCTTCTGCTGGCTCGGCCATCTCGTCATCATCATTTGATCTTTCACTGTCTTCACCAACATGGGTCATGTAGCATGCCTTGGAATTAGGTTGAATGAAACCTATGCCCCGTCTATCTGGAATTCGTCCATCGATGAGTGTTCGGACCTGAGGCGGATGCCATAGCCCTTCGTAAAACTTCGCTTCGGAGTCCGTTTGATATAGCCGACACCCACACTTTTTAAAGTATTCCCGTATCTCGGGCGCATAGTATCTAGGATTGAGGACGGATCTTATGCCTCTCTCATAAGGAAGGCACGGGACAGACAAATCGTCCGGGTGCACAACGGGATTTGACCCATAAAACAGGATGCCCTTCTGTCCACTCTTCTTTTGGGAACGTAGAAAGTTTTCAGCTGGTCCACGGTGGAGACTGACAGTGCATCGAGCTCTTTGCACATCTGCTTCGGCACCCTTATGACGGCTAGGGACCCTTCTGTAACTTCGAAGGTCTCTCGTAGTTTCGTTGTTCGCACGATAGCCCGATTTGCACAGCTGTTGCAAGACGGATCCTCTTCTTCTGGTTCTTCAGTGTCACTGCCTAAACGAGGGCGGATTTTGCTGTCGGATGGGCCTTCAGTATCAGATTCGTCCGTATCGCTACCGAAATGAGGGCGAGTTCTACGGAAGGACGGACTTCCAGCGTCGGACTCATCAGTGTCACTGTCGAAACACGGACGCACATGGGGGTTTATGCTTGAAAGTGACAGCCGGCTCAGAGTTGCTTTGGAGTTTCGGGGCTGTTCTGTCTTTGTTCAGCAGTGGCTCAGCACTTTGGAGGTTCACAAATTACCGAGAATCTTCATATCGGACTTCATGCACACCGAACGGCTGGATGTCTCTGGTAATGCGTCTTTCTTCGCCATTTTTAGTATACTTCATGCATTGATAAAGAGTTGACGAACGATGCCGTAATCGTGGAGCCACGGCCGTTCCAAGAGAATTTTATATGACGTGTCAGCGTCGATCACATATATCTTAGCTTCAGTTTGCAGACCCCCAAATTTGATTGGCAAAGCTATAGACCCCAGAACTTGCTGGCAGTTTTGATTGAAGCCTTGAATGACAATCATTTCCCTTGACAGGTGTCGGACATCCATTGACAAACTCTTCAGAGTCCGCAAGTTCATGATGTCACTGAGGACCCTGGATCAATCAATATGCGATTAATCCGGTCTCCGTCGCTGTACCCTGTCACATAAAGCGGCCGATTATACTCAGCCGTTTCCAGTAGCAAGTCTTTGTCCTTAAACGTGACTGCGGCGGCATGCAGAGTATACTGGGCTTCTTTCATATTAATTTCTGCAAAGCGAACCTGATACCGCTCAGGGATTTGTAGAGTGTAGATGAGAACATCTCTAAGTTTCTTAGATAGGACCAAGGCATCATAGATGCTCAGGAAAGACGGAAGCTTCCGGAGATGAGCCAAGACATTATAGTCCACTGAGGAAGGACTTGAGTTTTCATTAGCCGGTTCTCTGCCATCTTCCTCATTAGCTATATATTTTTCCTTTCCTTTTGGGGCGTTGCCCTGATTTGGCGGAAGAGCCCTGCCGCTTCTGAGCTGGATTTGGTTGGCCTTTGTGGCGAGCTCCTCATCCTCTTCGGGAAAACAGAGCTCCTCCTCAGAGTCACTGCCAAGATGGATGGCATAGCAGGTCACTATAGGGATCTCTTCATTGGAGTCTTATTCTAACTCCTCCAGAATTTCAGCCACTTCTATAGGGAGGAACTCCTTCAATTGAATCAAAGTTTTTTCCTTCTGTTCATAGTCTTCGAGGGAATCGATATATTTTTGAATGGTCGATCTCCCTGCAGACTCTTTTTCGTGCCGAGTTGCACTTTTCTTCTTCTTGAGCTTTTTGGATTTTGAGCCCGATGGAGCCGCATTGGCAGCTGGAATGGTAGGCTTCTTCTGCCCTTCCCATTGCATCCTGGGCTCTTTCTGAAGTAACTTTAGTATCTTCTTTGTCTTATTAGATATGTGCTTACTCCAAGTGGGTTGCGGCGAGTCGGATTCATTTCTCGAGGCAGCGGGTTCAGCTGTCTGCTCCCAGATGGCTTCAGCTTCCGTTTGTATAAAGTTGGTGGTTGCAACTTGATTGTTCACCAACACACTCTTGGACAGCTCGATCTCTCCAGTCTTGTACTGCTTCTCGACCCAATATTTGAAGATATAGCAATCCTCGATTGCATGACTCACTACTCGGTGGTACAGGAAATATAGAGGATTGTCGGTCATTTTTGCTTCATGAGATCTTTTTGACTCCGGCAATTGTAGACCGTTGTTCAGGGCATTTTTGAATATCTTTCAGACCTTGTCCCTCCTGAAAGAGTAACCTTGTTCTTTTTCTCCTCTAGGGAAGGCCCTTCTCCTCTCAGCACTGGCTTTCGAGGCCGGTTGGTTTTGGATTAGCCCGCCCTTCGCTTTTCTTCATTGTCAGACGCATTAAGGACATTGGTATTGATGGAATTCCCGCTTCTACGGTTGTCGTCCCTCTTTCTTTTCCAAGTCTTGTCTTTCTGAGAGTCCGGGGTGGACTCTTGCTTTGAGCGTTCCAGCATTTGGACTTTCTTGGTTAGCTCTTGAAAAGTCTTGAGGCATGCTGTACATAAGAACGGGACCATCCAATTATTGAGATTCCCAATGAGGAGGCTGAGGGACTGGTCCTGCTCCAGCGGCGGTTCGCACTTGTCCGTGAAATTACGCCATCGGGCGATAAAGTCGGTGTTGCTTTCATTCTTCCCCGGCTTGGTCCTCACAAGGTCAGCAATGAAGATTTTATCACTGACACTCATGAACCTTTGATGAAACAGAGACTCCATTTGGGCAAAGGTAATGATGGACCCGTCTGGTATACTCGCGTTCCAGTCAAAAGCGACACCGGTCAGACTGTTGACAAACTGACAAAAAAGGAGCGCATCATTGCTCCCTGTATTTCCGCACGATGCTTTAAAGTGGGCGACGTGCTGATTTGCATTTCCCGTCCTGTCAAATCTTCCGAACATAGGAATGAACGTAGCCGCTCGGGAACTCGATCAGATCGTACTGGGCGGGATATGGCCGCCCACTACTGCCAATTTCTTTCTGAGCTTCAGTTTCGGCCACCAATGTTTTAACCTTGCTGGTGACTAAATCCATTATCCGATCTTGTGTTAGTGGGATAGTGCTATCTGGGGCCAAGGCGTCCCTAGAAGCGGAATGTGGCCGGCTTTCGTGCGGCTCGACCAATCTTGGACCCAAAGAGACAAGCATTGGCTGCTTCGGATTGTCATCACCTGGCTCATAAGTAGAGACTTGTGGTTGATTGGGAGGCGCTCGAGCAATTTGAGCCGTAAGCTGCATCACAACGTTCTTTAGGTCATCAATTTTCGAATAGAGCTTGGCCATCTCTGTTTCCCCTAATCAGAACAAAGCTCTGTTCAAATTTCAAATTTTGAAATGAAGCAACGCTTCATAGCAATGCCAAGTGCGCTGCGCTCTAAGTAACGCACCACGTGCAAAGTACGTGTGTGCTAGCGCTAAGAGCGCTGCACTATAAGCAGCACACCACATGCAAAGCACGTGTGCGCTAGCGCTAAGTGCGCTGCGCCTTAAGCAGCGCACCACGTCCAAAGCATGGGTGCGCTACACTCTAAGCAGCGCACCACGTGCAAGGCACGGGTGCGCTAGCGCTGAAACTAAATGCTCCCACCGTCAGATCAAAGATCCAATAAAGGTGATAAATCATCAATTAATCAGAATAAAATTCTGTTAAGGAGAGATTTCTCAAAATCTTTCCAAACAAAAAGATTGTGCTCTGTAAATCAGAGCACCGTTGGATCAATATCCAAAGGTGATTAAAAATCACCAAAATACAGAATAAATTCTGTGTGGGAAAAGATTTCCCAATCTTGTTAAAAAATAAGAAAATTGCTTTCTGTAAATCAGAAGCCCTTGGATCAAAGATCCAACTGTAGGGAAATCCCCAAATCAATTGGAGAAAAGATCTCCTTAACTGATTGAACATCAGCTCGCCCTATATAAAGGCCCCTAGACTTGAAGTCTCATAGAGAGGAACCCCCCCAAAACTTTGAGAAATCTCAGAAAGAAGAGCCAAGCTCTCAGAAGAAGAAGATTTTCGTCAAGGTAAAAAAGAACAGAAAGACGAAATCGTCTCATATAAAAAGAAGAATTCACTTCTTTCTTTAAGATCATAGATCTACAAGACCAAGGTCTTTCACAAAAAGGTCAAAGGATCTCATCATAAAATAAGAAGAAGAATATAATTCTTCTCACAGATCATAGATCTATAAGATTAAGGTCTTTTATACAAAGAGATCATGAATATCTCATTATAAAATAAAGAGGGAGAATAAGTCAATTCTCTTAGGATCACAGATCCATAAAGGCAAAGCCTTTCATCAAAATAAGAGATTGAAATATCTCCTACAAAATAAGAACTTTGTTCTTAGAACCTCGAGACAAAGTCTCTTCTAATCGAGAATTTATTTCTCAGATTATAAAGTTGATCAGATAGCGCTTTGCGCTCATAAACTAGCGCTTTGCGCTCTTGGACTGGCGCTCAGCGCCAAGCGCACCACGTGCTCCCCACGTGTGCGCCACTGAACAGATAGCGCTTTGCGCTCATAAAATAGTGTTTTGCGCTCATGGACTGGCGCTCAGCGCCAAGCACACCACGTGCCCCTCACGTGTGCGCCACTGAACAAATAGCGCTTTGCGCTCATAAACTAGCGCTTTGCGCTCATGAACTGGCATTCAGCGCCAAGCGCGCCACGTGCTCCTCACGTGTGCGCTACCCAACAGAAGCGTTTTGCGCTCTTTGACTGGTGCAAAACGCCAAGCACGCCACGTACTCCTCACGTGTGCGCTAAAAAACATAAATTGTTCTATGAATAAAGCCCAGAGCTATGATGAATGCTCAGCATTCAATAAAAGACAAAAATATTGTCAGAACTCAAATCAATGCTCAGCATTGTCAAATGTTTAACATTTTAACTGAGTAGGCCGAGCCCAAACTGGCTATAAACCTCTCATTCAGATTAAATGAGCCCATATGCTCATAAATCTTTTAACAGATCTTAGTCCCAAATTAGACTACAGATCTCTCAACCAAAATTGGTTCAAGGGTACATATCTTCACTCCTTTGATATTTGTCGTTGTAATCCTTCAACGTCTTCAGAGAGGTGACGGGTCCCGATAACCAAACATTCCATAGACTGTGAGGTCCTTAAACTCATGAACTATAATGTCCTTAAACTTTATAGACTATGACGTCTTTAAACTGTGGACTGTGGGGTCCTTAAGCCTATGGACTATGATGTCCTTAACCTTGGACTATGGGGTCCTTAAACCCATGGACTATAATGTCCTTAACCTTGGACCGTAATGTCCTTAAACTAATGGACCGCAATATCCCTAAACTAAACAATAGAGCCAAAATGCTCTTTTGTTGGATCTAAACGATCCCGTTAAGTTGATCTTAGTCTGAAATTAGACTAACGTATCCTTAACAAACGTTTAAGTTGATCTTAATCCTAAATGAGACTAACGTATCCTTAAACCCAACCCCAAACCCAAATCTAAGAAGATACGGATTTGGACTAATCCACGCCCTACGGGCGACAATATAAATTAGTCTCCGTATACAATCCACGAGCAACCAAAAACAAAACCAACACACATGACACGAAGTGACCATCTGGAGAAAGAGAAATGGCTACCGCGATGCGGTAGCGTAATTAACTCCAGGGGCTTGCGTCTGCAGGGAAGAGCGTCCCCACAATCAAAAACCCTTCAACGAGGGGGAATCTGACGAAGTCTGCTATATCGGTCGCATCCGTTTAAACCTTCGATACATGGTGCCATAAATCAACTTGGCATCTTCGGAGAGGTGGACGGATAGCACCAAATAGCATTTGCCCTCGAAGTTCAGACCCGGACGTCCCAATGTCCCGGTCGCGTCCTTTCGTCGGGGAACAATCTCTTTATCTTTGCTCCTGAGCTGTGTTCGAAGCTCTTAAAGCAGCTCTTGCTCTGCGGTTCTGGGGCAGAAAGTCGGCTCTTCCTCACTGTCCGAGCTTGACTCTACATGGACTGAAGGGTCTTTCTGCCATCATCCTCATCGAGAGGGTTTTCATCATCCAGCGGAGGCGGCTGTTCTTGGGAAACGGCAACCACATTCAAGCCAGATTAGGCTTGGGATGTGGTGACCCCATCCTTACTTTTGCTGCGAAGGTTGTCACTGGGGCGTGTGCCTGCCATATAGACCGTGTGGACAACATATCCGGCCATCATTTCATTATTGGTAGCTGAGTTTGTGGACCACCGTCTTGGCCCTTCTGTTTTGATAGCGGACAATCGATTAAAGATGGCTGACCTGACCGGATTCATGAGTGGTGCTAGTGCTTCCTTTCTGGATTTGCCCCGATGTTTTCGTGCGGCGTAGAGCGCCCGATACACTCTTAAAGAGATGGTGTCATGCTTTCTCTTTTGGGGCTGGGACAAGTCCCTTTGTGGCATTGTTCGGACCGCCGTCTTCTTAATTCTGGCGGTCATGGCATTTTTCTGAACCCACTTCAGAGGTTCGAAGGAATTGCTGATTTTTCGGCTGACTTAGCCGTCGTCGCAGGATGACTCTGCTCATAGAATCTCATAAGATTCCACTTGGCCGGAGTCCTGGACCTCTTGTTGGCTCGATACCTGAGCCGCTTCTGTCTCAGCCTTTCTGTTTTAAGCACTTGGCTGGTTACGGCTCTTCGGGAAGCCGTCGTAGACCGGGTGATGGAGGGCTTTGGAGATACGCCTGATTGTGCATTTGTTGGAGTCGGTCGTGGTGCCTTAGCGATCACAACATTCAGCCTCTTGCCCCTTGAGACCGTCTTGGCCACCTGTTTTGCCGGGATTTCCGCCAGATGAGCGCTTCCAGCAGGGTAGATGATGACAGAACCAAACTGGTAGGGCAGTTCCTCCCACTGTCGACTGAGGCTTGCAGGGAGAACCACATGAGCATTGATCTTGACCACGTACGGAATCGGGGTCGCATCAGAAGCTGGATCCATCTTAGGAGACATTGTCATTGAAAGTTGATTGCTGCACGGAAAAACATTATTTCAGTACAAATATCGGCATATATGTTAAATGAGTTCGCATGAACACTTAACCCGAGATATGGGAGGAGAGAAAGGTCCCACCGGGCATGCCAGAATCTGTAGGGTGTTTTTCGTCACCCTATTAAAATGTGTAACAACTCTAATTTTAGTGTACAAAAAATTGTTTAAAAGTTAATGTATACTTGGGGTATTTGCATTTCCTGTGAGTACTATAAGTAATTGTTTTGCTTTTTAATAGCAAGAAGGAGCTTGTACCTCACTGGTAATACCTTGCACTACTGAACCAAAGCACCAGAGTTCAAATCGCATCCCCCACATTATTTTTAATATTGTTTTTTAAATATTTTTAGAATTCCAAGAGTATACACGTGCTAAACCCGTAAAACCCCACTACACACTAAAAACAATATGTCCCAGGGAGTAGACCAAACGACGACGGACCCACGGCAGCGAGCCCCGGCCTGACACGCCGTGACTCGGCCGGCGACTCGGCCCGCCGCCGCCGGCCGAGCTGAGTCAGATCGCCGAGTCTTCTACATAAAAGTTCTGCCTTTTGGTCTTCTTAACTCCCCTGTATACTTTAAATCTCCTGCACAGTTCCAGAGCCTTTAAAATCCAATTAAAACCCATTAAACCATATTTTTAATATAATTTTTAATACATTTTCAATTCAACCTTTCACCTACCCTAACCTTAGCTTTACCCTATAAATACCACCCCTAAACACATACCCCTCACTCATAATTCTGTCTAAACTATCAAGAAAACTCTATAGAATTTTAGTGTGCAATTGGAGTTAGCAAAGGGCGAAGCTCCGGCAATTTTCCGACGACGACCCTAGGAGCTTCCGGTGACGAAACGACGCACCGGCGCCTCCTACATCTTCCTCTCCCTCTTCTCTTGAATCTAAACCCGTAAGTCCTACCTTCCTCTTTCCTTTGCTATTCTAAAAAGTTCTTTTTCTAAAACCCGACGGAAGCGGAGTTAAATCCGACTTCCGATTCGGTTTTCTTTATAAAGTTCAATTTTCCTTAACACAACCATGTTAAACTCTTACATATTGACTATTAATCATTAAAAAAACATTTTGAACAAGTTTCATAGCAAAATATTTCATTTTGTAACTTTTACCGTTCTTTTTCACTAAAATACCATGTAGTTTACTTTCTACTTTAAAACATCATTAATCTTGATATACCTTTAATTAGATCACGAGATAATGACCTACCTCCTCATAACACTCATATTCAACATAGAACAATACCTTTTGGGAACATAGAATACGGGAAAACGAAACTTTACATATAAATACCATTTACTATTAAAACCGTTTTCTACAAGATTATGTATTTTACAAAAATCTTTGCAACGCGCCGCTACAACCCATTTTGGGGAACCCGATCGGGATAAGGCGGATTATCGCACATTCTCAGGCTTAGTAGTACGAGATGCAGACCTCCGCAAGGAGCATTCGGTCTCAAGAGATTTAAAATACAAATATCTTAAGAATATGAAATTTCTAGAAAATAATAAATTAAAATTATTTTATATAAATTATAAATATGTATTATCAAAATACCTATTTTTGATATAATATAAATATTCCAATTTTTCTAAATCAAAAGAATCACTTTACATGAAAATACCATGAATTTCCATACAAGTTCAATATTACAATTAAATACCCTATATTATGAAATTATGCTATTTTCACTAGAAATGTCACATATATAAAATCTACATCTAAGAAAACTCTAAAGACGATAATTAAATACTTGGGGTGTATTTTGAAAAGTATACAAAAGTATTTTTACATATAACCCCCTCAAGTTCTATAAATTACCCTAAGGACCCTAGTAAATATAGGTTTAAGTGGGACCAGTCTCTTGAGCCTCAGGGAGCCGAAGAAGTGGGTGCTTGTCTATTTAAGGTAGACAACTTAACAACGGTGTTATCAACACGGTAATCGTTTTTGAAAAAGACACAAATCCTGTCGCCCATGTGCAGCGGTTACCGATAATATCAAAACCTAATTTAGGACTTCAATTTCTTTTCTAATTGTTCTGACTCGGACCAAGTCTCATTATAAATAATCTGACTTGAATATGATTCAAGTACAATCTACAATCTACAATTCAACATGAATCCATGAATCCATATATTCAATCTATTCAATCTATATTGACTGAACCGAACCATGGATATGCTTCCATTTAAATGATTCTCCAGTTACATCCATGATTCTCCAGTTATATCCATTTACTGATATCATGGTTTCGGCAAGTCATCCAATTATACAAACTATATTACAATTCAATTCCAAGTTGCAATACAATACAAACAATACAATCAAGACATCACGGGGTTTAAGGGGTAGATTGGTATGGAAGGTGTTAGAAGTGGCACAAGACTGCAAGACTTAAGACACCTAACCTGTATTTCCGTTGCTGTTGTACCGTGGCATAAACAGTTCCTTGTACTCCTGTTGCCCTTAGTCTCTGGCATATAGAGACTCCTCTCGTATACACTGGCATTCTTCTGTACCAAGTTACAAACAACAACGTTAACCATATAATACAACTTTAAAAGCTACTTTCTCTCTCTGTCTATTCTATTTCTCCCTTATCTTTGGGACTTACCGAGCGATTGTTCGCTGACGACATTCCTTCTCTTTCTTCTTTGGAATGTTGTCAGGTGATCTGGACACTCAGGAGATCGAGCCTACCAGTGAGGATTTGGATCAGCTTGCTTACGACCCATAGCTCTAGCTTCATTGTACACATTTTATTTCAGTACCTTTTCATTTCTGTTATGCCACTGTTTAGGCATTGCTTTCATTCAGATGTATTTACTTTTCCATGTATTGTACAAAAGAATGTAAATAAATAAAGTTGTTGTTCAGTTATACCAACTATCTTTGTCTCTTGTGCATTTTCATTTATATTGCTTAGATACGCTTAGCGTATTAACTTTGGAGTAAATACGTAGCGGTCAGTCGTGTTCTCTGCCCGTATACTGGGAAGCGGGGCATGACAAGATGGGAACATGCGCGCGCTTGTCAGGCGTATTACAGATTCTCCCTGCTTAGGGTAGGCTGGGGTTTATTGATTGTGGGGATCTGAATCTCCGGCAGCCACGGACTAAGCTGCCGTTAATTACCCCTCGCCTTTGGAGCGAGAGAACCTCCGATCGACGGGTTAAACTGGTAATGCGAACTCAATGTGCAGTGTCGTGTTTTGAAGGGGTTTTGGATGTATCGGGGGCTCGCAGAGTTTTTTACGGGGGTCCCAGCCCCGTTGCGGGGTGCGGGGAAGCGCCCCGTTAGAATTTTTTTCTAACGAGGGAGGTATTTTTAGTGTGGAGTGTGTATACATACATACATACATACATACATACATACATATATATATATAAGGGAAGGGCATCCAAAGGACACGTGGGAGAAGGCGCCGGCGCCTCACATGCATGGCACGCGGGCGCTAGGCGCATGGCGCCGGCGCCGGCGCCTCACGTGCCTGGCACGCGGGCGCTGGGCGCATGGCGCCGGCGTTTCACGTGCCTGGCATCCAGGCGCTGGGGACAAGGAGCCGGCGCCTCACGTTCCTGGCACGTGGGCGGTGGGGACAAGGCGCCAGCGGAAAATAGGGGGCTCAGCCCCCATACTAGGAGTTGTACTCCTATTGACTTTTGGAGTTAAACTCCTTTAAAAAAGATGTATTATTATTGTTTGTTTATTTTTATGGAGTTAAACTCGCAGAAACTTTGATTTGTAGAGTTAAACTCCAAGGAATCCTTGTAAAAGCTCAAGGGGACCCTTTTCTTCTCCCCTGAGCCTTGGATCTTCCCAAAATGGGATCTTTGGAGATGGGTCTCCTTCCTCCTCTTCTGTTGGCCGGATCTTGGAGAACAAGAGAGGTGAGATTTCAAAAATCTCTCCTTTTTAAGATCCGATGGAAGATCCGAGCTCCCCATTGTGGGTTTTGTGGTGAAAAACTATTTATTTTTGGAAGAGGAAGAGTTAAACTCTTAATTTAATTCAAAAAAGAAGAAGAAGGTTTAGAACCATGAGGAAGGAGGAGGAGGCACAAAAACCCTAGAGTTTTAGAGAATGAAAAAGTTATTCTAGATATTTTCATCAGGTTTGCCTTTATAGGCTACAAACTTTACATATAGCCCCTTGGGCTTTACAAAATGGCATTTTGCTCATCCCATACCTCATGTGCTTATTTCTTTTGCACATAAACCATGGGCTTTACAAAATTGGGCTTTATGCCCATTTTTCTTATATTTCTTTATATAAAAAAATAAACCAAAACTATTCATTACAAAAAATTTTATTTTGGCATGAGTGAGGCCGGCGGCTTCATGTTCGGGCTCGATCCGGGTATTGGCCCACTTGACTTGGGCTTGAGCCTACTTGGCTTGGGGTTGACTTTGACTTGGTCAACCGGGGTGTAAATTTTGACCCCAACATGTTGAAAAATAATTATATCTTGGTTTTTACGGAAAACACCAATTATTTTACCGATTATCGGAAATTCACCTAAACGGTTTTTCAGAATGTTACACCTGAGCACAGGTTATAAGTTTGATTTGCTTTTGAACAGCAAGAAAGAGCTTGTAGCTCACTGGTAAAACCTTGCACTGCTGAGACAAAGCACCTGAGTTCAAATCCCATCAGCCATACTATCTTTTTATTGTATTTTCTTTTAATCTTTTAGAATCCCAAAGGTTTACACGTGCACTACATGTAAAATGAAAGGTCATAGAATAAATAAACATGTGCACTGGGGTATATGAAGCGAGAGAGGCACGTGGCACCCACCCCCATCCCCATCCGCCGGTAAAGGGCCTGCGAAATGCCCAATTTCCCCGGTACCGCCGGGCCCCCCGTACCCAATGCTCCCTAAAATTTTCTCCTTGCACCTCTTGGCCTACCCCATTTCCCCTAGACCGTTTGTATTCTATGCAATTATCCAGAGAATAAAAATACCCTTTTAAATCCATTTTTAATACAAATTTTAATTCACCAACTCAACACACCAAATCTTAATTTTCCCTATAAATACCACACCATATTTCACCCCTCCTCACCAGAATTTCATTATCAAAACTCTACCAAATTCCCAAGTTCTTTAGTGTACAAGTGGAGTTAACAAAAGGGTGAAGTTCCGGCAACGATACAAGAAGATTCCGACGACGAAATGACGCCCCGAAGCCTTCTTTAGCTCCCCTCTCCCTTCTCTTATCCTAAAGCCAGTAAGTCCCTTCTTCCCCTCTCTTTTTCTATTCTAAAACTTTTCTATTTCAAAACTCGTCGGAAGCGGAGTTAATCCGACTTCCGATTTCCTTTTCTTTAAAAATACATTTTTTTCTTAAAAACAAACCTCCAAATTGTTAATATATTGTTTAGTAATCATTAACAAAGATAATAGAATGAGTTTGACATCAAAATAATAATTATAGCAAGTTCTATTTCATTTTTACATTAAAATACCCTTATGTTTAGATTTGACATTGCTTATCGTTTTAACCCTTTACCTTAGAAAACTCACGGGTTAGTGACCGACCTCATCACAACACACATTTTTGATATAGCACGATGGAAATTTGAGAACATAGTTGTGGATAATACGATATTTCAAATAAATACCATTAATTTATAAAACCATTTCTTTAAAAAGATGCATTAAACAATTCCTTACAATTGCGCCTCTACAACCCACTTTTAGGGACCCCATTCGGAATACTATAGGTTATCGCACATACTCGGGCCTAGTAAAGCGAGATGCAGACATCCGAAAGGTGCATTCGATCTCGATGGAATTTTAATGCATTTTTTCTTTAGAAAATGAGATTTCTACAAGAAAATAAATAAAATTTATTTTCATAAAATATATATATATATATTATCAAAATATCTATTTTAATTATATTATATAAATATTCCAAGTTTTCTAAATCAAAGAAATCAACTTTACATGAAAATACCATCCAAATAAAAAACAATACCGATATTTCAACAAAATACCATATATTATGAAATTAGGTTTACTCACTAGAAATTTCACTTTTATAAAATATACATCTATGAAAACCCTCAAGACGATAATTAAATGCTTGAGGTGAATTTTGAAAATTATATCAAAATTATTTTTACATAAAACCCCTCAAGTTATGCTAAATTACAATAATATCCCTACTAAACATAGGTTTAAGCAGGACTAGTCTCTTGAGCCTCAGGGAGCCGGAGATATAGGTGCTTGCCTATTTAAGATAGACAATCTAACAAACAGTGTTATCAACACAGTAATTGTCTTCGAAAAAGACACAAATCCTGCCGTTCATGTGCAGCAGTTACCGATAACATCAAAACTAATTCAGGATTTCAAGTTCTTTTTAAAGTGTCTGACTCAGACTGAGTCTCAATCTAATCAATATGACTTGAATATGATTCAAGTATAAACTACAATACAACATGAATTCATGAATCCGTCTATTCAATCTATATTGACCAAACTGAACTATGGATATACTCCGTCTACATGACTCTCCATTTATATCCATTCCATTTACTGATATCATGGTTTCGGCAAGTCTTCCATTTACTACAAGACAATACTATACAATCAGTACAAGACAATACAATCAATACAAAATACATCGCGGGGTTTATAAAGGGGTAGACTGGTACGGAACATCTTAAAGGTGGTACGAGGTGGCCACTTAAGACTTAATTACATCCATGCCGTTGTTTCGTGGTATTTTCGACGGAGCCTTGTACTGTGGGATACCAAAGTCCACGGTGTAAGTTGGACTCCTCTCGTATATACTGGTATATTCTGTACTAAGCTACAAACAACTACGTTAACATTATAATCAAACATTACTAGATATACTCCCTTTTCTGTCTACTCTACTCCTCTCCTTCTTTGGGACTTACCGAGCGCTTATTCGCTGACGACATTCCTATTCTCTTCTTCTTTGGAATGTTGTCAGGTGGATCGGACGTACTAGAGCTCGAGACCAGCCAGGAGAATTTGGAGCAATACACTGAAGACCCGGAGCATTAGACTTTACTTGTACATATTTTCTTTTCAGTTCATGTCATTATTTAGGCATTGCTTTCTACTCATGTATTTACATTTCAGTTGTACTGTAAAAGAATGTTTAAAGTTGCGGTTCATTTACATTCATGTCTCTTGTGTACTGCTTCCCCCAATCAGAGTAAAACTCTGTTTGAATTTCAAAAATTCAAAAATGGAAGCAACGCTTCAATTCTCTTGCGCTGCGCGCAACGCGCCACGTGTCAAAAGCTGATACGTCAGCGTAGCGCCCAAGGCAGCGCGCCCAATCAGAGCAAGGCTCTATTTAAAACAAAATTAAAGGAAGCAACGCTTCAGTTGCGCAAGCGCTATGCTGCGCGACACGTGTCAGCGCAGTTGCGCTGCGCTGTGCACTGCGCGACACGTGTCGCGCTTACGCAACTGCGCTGACACGTGTCAAGTGCTGGTGTATCTGCGCCAAATAGAATTAAAATTCCAGTAAGATCTTTCCGTTCTTGTTAAAACAAGAAGATTGTCTTCTATAAAACAGAAGCCCTTGGATCAAAGATCCAACGGTGGGGAAAATTCCCCAAATCACTCAGAGAAGGATCTCTTTAACAAATTTAACAAATTAGTGGGCACTATATAAAGGCCCCTAGACCCCAATTCAAAACACATCAACAACAACAACACAGAGAATAGAAAAACTCTAGAAACAGAGAGAGAACTCTAAAGAACTCTGAGAAGAAATTCAGAAGGAAAAAGAAGGTAAAACCCTTTTAAAAAAAAGAAGAATTTCTTCTGAATAGATAATTGATCTAAGAACAAGATCAATGATTTTCAATAAAAAATAAATAATGACAAAGGCATTGCCTTTTTTATGAACCACTGGTTCTGGAATCTTAAAAGATTCTCCTCTTGAATCCAAAATTGGATTAAGATATAAAAACAGTGCCTTACACTTGTAAATCTGCATTGTTGCGCTCCTGGGTTAGCGCAAACCACCAGAGAGCGCCACGTGTCAGCTATAAAATCCACTTGTGCTATGCGCTTTTAAAAATAGAGCATTGCTCTTTAAAGTTGGCGCAACTCATCAGAGCGCGCCACGTGTCACAGCACAACAGCGCAGCGCACTGCGCTAGAGTGACACGTGTCACCTCCACATGCGCTTACGCTCAATAATTGGCGCAAAGCGCCTGACATGCCACATGGCCATTGTCAATTTGATTAATGCACTGCATTATTTACAGAAGGGCCAAGCCCAATTAAAAAAGGCCTAACATACCTAATAAAATGCTATGCATTATTTTAAAAAGGGTAGAGCCCAAACAGATGCTCTGCATCATAAATAAAAGGATAGAGCCCAAATCAAAAAGGCCTAGCAGGCCAAAAAAAAATGCAGTGCATTACTAAACATGGGCAAAGCCCTAGCACAGGCCTAATAAGCCAAAGATAAAAACGTTGAATATTCTCAACTGGACTTAGCCCAATCATGGCCGTAAGTCCTCAAATTAAATTGACTGAGCAAGATTGCTCTCTTAAATCAATTTACATCCGGTTCAAGGGTACATACTTGAACTCCTCTGACACCTATCGTTGTAATCCTTCAACGACATCAGAGAGGTGACGGGTCCCGACAACCACACAACAATATGGACTATGGGGTCCTTAAACCCATGGACTTATGCGTCCTTAAACTAATGGACTAATGCGTCCTTAAACACACCCATATGGACTATAGGGTCCTTAAACCCATGGACTTATGCGTCCTTAAACTAATGGACTAATGCGTCCTTAAACACACCCATATGGACTATGGGGTCCTTAAACCCATGGACTTATGCGTCCTTAAACTAATAGACTAATGCGTCCTTAAACACATTCATATGGACTATAGGGTCCTTAAACCCATGGACTAATGCGTCCTTAAACCCATAGACTAATGCGTCCTTAAACACATCCAAACGGATTGTGGGGTCCTTAAACCCATGGACTTATGCGTCCTTAAACTAATAGACTAATGCGTCCTTAAACACACCCATATGGACTATGGGGTCCTTAAACCCATGGACTAATGCGTCCTTAAACTAACATCCGTCCCTAAAACGGAAACAATGGACCCCTATGTCCCTAAACTGAAAATGGACCACCATGTCCCTAAACTGGCAGTGGACCGCAATGTCCTTAAACTACCTATGGACCACTACGTCCCTAAACTGGAACAATAGAGCCCCCAAAACGCTCTTTTTGTCGGATCTAAACGATCCCGTTTAAGTTGATCTTAGCCTCAAATATGGCTAACGTATCCTTAAACATTCAATCAGACTATATATTCCCTAATCAACTTTGGTTCAAGGGTACATCTTCGAACTCCTCTGACACCTGTCGTTGTAATCCTTCAACGTCGTCAGAGAGGTGACGGGTCCCGACAGCCATATATTAAATGGATCACTACGTCCCTAAACTGGAACGATAGAGCCCCTAAATGCTCTTCCGTTATGTTGATCTTAGTCTCAAATCAGACTAACGTATCCTTAACGAACGTTTAAGTTGATCTTAGCCTCAATATGGCTAACGTATCCTTAAACTAAAACACCAAACTCAAATCTAAGTAAATACGGATTCGGACTAATCCACTTCCTACGGGCAATGGCATAACTTAGTCTATGTATACAATCCACGGGCATCCACAAACAAAACAAACACGACATGAAGTGAAATTTCTGGAGAAGGAGAAAGTTATTACCGCGATGCGGTAGCGTAATTAACTGCAGGGGCTTGCGCCTGTAGGGAAGAGCGTCCCCACAATCAAAAACCCCTCAAGCGAGGGGGAATCTGACGAAGTCTGCTACATCGGCCGCATCCGTCTAAACCTCCGATACACGGTGCCATAAATCAACTTGGCATCTTCGGAGAGGTAGACGGATAAAACCAAATAGCATCTGCCCCGAATCTCAGGCAAGACGTCTCTACGTCATCTTGCACCGTGATTCGGACGGGAACAGATTCTGGCACGCCCGGTGGGACCTTTTCCTCTTTCCACTCCACACTTCGTGTGTCGTCTTCACGAACGAATCGCGGTTTGTTAATGGTTGCCTTTGGGTTTCAAGTTACTAAGATTTGGTCTTTTGCCTGGCGCAGAAATCATGCATCAATGGCATCCAACTGCTTGAGCTGCTCAAAATGCAAGTACAATCAACGCTCCGCCTTACCTGGAGGCGTAACCTATGGACCTCAAGCGGCCTCCATCCTTGCCATGCCGGTGGAACAAGTAACCTAGGCCACCACCGGTCTGTTTTTCGGGACCATGATCCCGCCTGCAAGCTTCACCATGCCAGTGCCCGCACCGAAAGCGCACAAGAAGTCGGTCTTCGATCGGCTCACTGCTACAACGGCCCCTTTCAACGGGTCGTCCAATATCAAGCCAGCGACCTCTGTCTTTGCCAGGCTGAACCAGAACTCTTATGGGCTCGCCAAGAAGCCCATGAACCCTGAAATGGCCGTCCCGAGGAAGACAGCTACCTCTTCTCCTGAAGTCGTCAAGGCGGCTTCTCCTATTAAAGAGTCGGTCTTCTCAAGGTTGACCATTCCGGCTCCTGCTCCTACTCGAGGGTCTGTCTTTGACAGATTGAACGTCGCCACTCAAAAGACAACATCAGTCTTTAACAGGCTGGCACCAGCAGCGCTTCATCCGGACAGGGGGCAAAACGAAATTATCCCTATCACCGAGCCAGTCCCAACAGCTCAACATGCTCGACGTCGCCACTGGCACCGAGTGAGGAAGGCCAGGGGCAACTCCCCCTCAGGGCTAACTCCACCTGCTCCAGTAGTGGAAGTTAATGCTGCTGTTCTAACTGGGAACAGCTTTGAACCACTAGGAAGGGTACGTAAGAACTCTCCGACTGCTACGCTAAAAAGATCGACTCCACCTGCGGAGAGAGTTACAGAAACGAAGCTGGAGCAGCCCCCTCAATGGCTGTCCTCCAAATTTTATAAGGTCTGGTGGAGGGTTCAAGAGTCCGTAATCGACCAAGATCACTCTCGCCGGCAGAAAAGGGCGAAGGTGCAAGAAGAAAAGAACCGTACGGACAAATAGCAAAGGACGACAACCGCCAGGGTGCCCGCTGCAACGGCCGCCTCAACTTCAACGGCCCACAAGAGAAGGAGGCCGGAGAAAATTCCCACGCCTGCGGCAAATGCCAAAGGCGGTGAACCTAAACGCCCTAAGTCCGGGGGCATCGTGGTCCATACTGTATACATGGCGTCGGGAAAGGAGGACAGCCGTGCATCTACAGGTCATAGACCGCTTACACGGTCAGTGACCAAAGCTCAGGAGCAACAGCAGAAGCTCCAGGAAATGATGAATGCGATGGCCGCACTCACTGGGCCAAAAGAAAGCCCCGAAGCGTCCTCTGATCAACGCCAAGAGCAAGAAACTGACGCTGAATTCCTTTACAGGATACTGGAAAGGAAGGATAAAGAGGCTGCTGAACAAGCAGCCAACATAAAGCGAATGGCCCTCCTGTTCCAGGACATGGTGGGAATGATGATTCAACAAGATCCTCCTGCTGAAGATCCTCCGACCATCCTTGAAGACGACAGGGGAGAAACGTCAAATCCTCCACCGGCTCTGTCAACAGCCAAGGAGGAGACAATCTCCAAAGCTGAATTGGACGAATATATAGCTCAGCAGATTCGGGTTCATCAGGCGACTGAGGCAGCCGGTCAGGTCGTAAAAACGGGGCGACCGTATCCAAGCTGGTACGATCAGATCAAGTACCCGCCGGGCTATACAATACCGAAATTCCATGTTTATAAAGGGACGGGCAATCCCCACCAGCATGTTGCCCAGTTCAGGGCACTTTGCGGCAATACCGGCGGTGATGATAAATTGTTGCTCCGCCAGTTCGTCGGTAGCTTATCGGATACAGCATTCGAGTGGTACTCCGAGCTCCCAAACGACTCTATCAAGACATTTGCGGAGATAGAACTGCTGTTTACCCAGCGTTTCGTAAGCGCCAGCGAACGCACCCCGATAACGGCATTGATTAACGCCAGGGTGAAGCCAGCCGAGACGTGGGTCCAATATGCTATACGGTGGCAGAACATATGGTCAAAATGCGAGCAACGCATTGAAGAGGCTCTGGCAGTAGGCATGTTTGTAGGAACCCTCGATCCGCAGGAGACCATATCCCAATTCATGATGTTCTTCAAGCCGACTACCTTCCAGGCCCTGATCGACAAGCTAGCCCAAATGGATCAGATAGGCCATAGACCGCCCCCTCCAAAGCCGGACTCTCGAAACGAGAAGGGGAAGGGAAAAGCGATCGTTGTCGCTAATGCTCAACAACAGCCGAGCAACTTGAAACCGGCTGTCCGTCAAAATAATATACGTCCGCACGTACCCCTCGAGGAGAGGCTAGGACGTCCTTACTCGTTTCCCCGAGATAAAATGAGAAGACTGTTTGAGCTAGCATTGCGCAACCGACTCATAAATCTGCCGGATCCAAGACGTCCGTCGCAGCCAAATGATATCAATGACCCCAACTACTGTCTTTACCACCGAGTACTGGATCATCCGATTGAGGATTGCTACGTCTTCAAAAATTGGATTGAGGACCAGTACCAATAGGGTAAGTTCGTGTTGTCCGACAGATGGAAGGTGAATCCGCCGCAGCCTCACACCCTTAAAAGGGTGAATACGCCGGGGGCAACATGCTCTCTCGTTGAAGAAGCCCCATGGGAGATTGTGCTATCAGCCAAAACAAAGAGGATGCTGAACGATCTTCAAACATGCCCAGCGATCAGGTGGAAGAACCCGTTGGAACCCCAGATTATTGAAGGGATGTTGAAGCCGCGCCCAACTCAAAAGATCGATGGTGGTGGCCCAAGCACTCACAACCAGCCGTCAAAATCTTCGAAGAAGAAGAAGAAGAAATCCAAGAAGCCCGTGAAGCCTGACGACAAGCGCACGGACTTACAAAAATAAATTGACGCACTAGAAGAGTACAACCAGAAAGCACGGACTCCCATCACACTTCAAGAGTTCCTCAACCACATCTTTCAAGAGGAAGATGATGGGGAGAGCTCATCGGATGAATCCAAAGAATACGTGGCGAGCTGTCATATGGTCTCCCACTCATTTACAGACGATGAGGAAACTCCTTGCACTGAAAAGCTGGGGGCAGATCCTAAACCGGAAATTCTGGGGCCATCGGATGAAATAATTGACGCATTCCTCAACGAAGCTCTGTTGAAAAGCAAAGCTGATCGGGAACGCGAGACGGCTATATTTGAAAGGGCCAAGCGCCAGCGACTTGACGAAAGAGTTGGGATACGCCCGCTGGAGCAAAATACATCCACCGCAGATAAAAGCAAAGTCAAGATGAGGAAAAGGTTTGCTAAAGTCATATTAATGGGTATGAAGCTACCATCCTCTGAAGGAAACATTACTGGTGAAGCGGAAATGCACCCTTCCTACTGCTTGTATCATCAGAAGATTTCGCACCCTACCGAAGAGTGCAGAGCTTTCAATAGATGGCGGCAGGGATATGTTGCTCACCGACAACATTTTAAGCGGGAGAAGCGCAAAACTCGTCGGGAGCAGAAAGGGACGACCGAGGGGCTTAACAGAACTACCGGCGATTGTCGCATGGTTAACGCCGGGGGATCACAAGTTCTCACATTCGGGAGCGACTCTGACGAGGAAGTGGCTCTTAGCCCCCTCTTTAAAGAGTCCACCTCGGGAAAAGAAGAAGAGCCGAAGGTCTGTGAAAATATCCGGCTGCGTAATCGGACGCTAACCGAAAAGAATCTCGAACCCTCAAACAAGAAAGATAAAGGGAAAGAAAAGGTCTCTGAGGATATCGCCCTAGATGACCAAGTCGTGGAAGAGCTAGCCACCAAGGACCCGCCAAAGAAAAATAAGGTGGATTATAACGTTCTAGCGCATCTGAGGAAGCTACCCTCACAGCTCAACATTCTTGACGCCCTTTTACTATCAAAAGAGGCAAGAGATTCGTTAATCAAGGCACTACAGGAGCCGGAGCAATTCCAAGCTTTCCTGGCCGAAGAAAAGATGAAGGATGAATTGGAGGAAGTGCACGCGGCCGATATCACTTTTTGCTATGAAGACCTTCTCCTTGGGACGTGCGAACACAATCGCCCCCTCTATGTCTCAGAATATTGCCATGATATAAAGATAGGCAAAATCCTGGTCGACAATGGATCCTCCGTTAATCTCCTCAATATGCGGGTGTTAAAGGAAATTTGCATGAGCATCCAGCACCTTGCTCGGGACAAGATCACCATCTCCGGGTTCGACTCCCAATCATCAAGAACTCTTGGGTCTGTGATACTGACGCAACGCTTTGGGCTACTCGTCACGGATATTAAGTTCCACGTCATAGACGCCAAGACGTGCTATAATGCTCTGCTCGGCCGACCATGGTTACACGAGTACAATATCATCCCTTCTACATAGCATCAGTGTATGAAATATTTTAAGGATGGTCTCGAGTATACCGTGACGGGAGAACTGAATCCGTTTTCCGTGAACGAAGTTCGCAAATATGAAGATGCCAATACTTCTTACCGGATTTTGAGGACACGGAGAGGTGTCACAAGCCGGAGAACAAAACTAACGCCACCATCCCTGTCTTCGGAAGTGATACCGAGGAGGAAGAGGAGATAGTTTATTCAGGTCCGCCCCAATACAACAAGCCAGGACCATCCGCTCCTACGTTGATCTTTGGTAGTGACTCGAAAGATGAGGTCCATGCTATATTCTCTGCTCGGCCTTCAATACAAACATCCGCTGACGAAGAGCAAAATCTGCAAGTCGCCATGGTGCCGCTTAAACATCATAAAGAACTGGATGCGCTCGATACCTACAGTGTAGAGGAGCTACGGACATTCTATGTCCCTCCGAGGCGAGAAGGCGAAAAGGCAATTCTATTCTACCGCTCTGAAGAAACCAAAGTAGAGAAAGAAATCTGGCGCGGTACAGATCCTACGCTTAACAGGCTCCAGCCTATCCGTCTGCCCAGATATTATACAGAAGGCTTGAAGAGGCTGTTGAAGCGCCAGGGGATATCCTTCAAACAGACCGCTCGAAAAGCCAAATTCTATGACAGGGTCTGGAACGTCCCCGGACTCAGCACAAGTTGCCTAGTTGGAGGATGGAAACAATCGGACTTGGATACATTCGGTCCAAGAAACGAGAGCGACTCCGTGATTGCTGCGTCGTACATGACTTCAATGAAGAAGCGGATGCTCAATGGGAGGACGCTAATCCTGAACCAGTAAAAGTTCCTGATGCAAAAGTGCCCAGTCCGTCGTTCGAAGAGCAAATGGACAGGCTTATAAGGGAAGCTGGTCAAAAAGTTCGAGACGACCACAACCACGAAATGGCCATCTACAAGAAAGCCAAAACGCAACGCCTCCTACAATAGGCCGTAAAAGATGAAAGTGTCACTCCCTGTCAACCTGTGGTAAAAAAGGCTCGACGCAGAGGCAGAAATAAGTCGAAAAGCGAAAAAGGCACTCGACAGCAACAAAGCGGGACAAGAAGCCATGCAAGCGGGAATCGAGCGGTTCCGATCTATCCCTCAGGAGGAAAATGGGTCGAGCATACTCTTTTCCTCGAGACAAAACGAAGAAGATACTTGGCCGAGCTATAAAACATCAGATGCTCACACTGCCGGAGTCCAAGCACCCCAAACAAGCAGGCGAAGTCTCTCACCCAAACTATTACTCTTATCACCCAGTAATAGGGCATCCTTTCGAAGACTGCTTCACCTTCAAGAATTGGGTCGAAGATCAGTATCAGCTTGGCAAGTTCACTCTGTCTGACAACTGGAGGGTAACGCCGCCACAAAAGCATGAACCCAAAGCCACGAGAGCAGAACTAGCTCCACATTGGTCTTGGAAGCGAATTCGTACTTGTCACATGATAACGATATCAAAAGAAGAGCCAGAGAATATGGATGACCTTCCCTGGTGCTTCGAAAAAAGCAATGATGAGGTGATCTCAGAATTTCCACCAGCGCCAAAAGAGCTGGAGGAAGGAATACATACTACTGCAGATAACCTCAGAAAAATTGAGTTGGGGATCGCGAACGACCCGCGACCGACATTCGTCAGCGAGCTGCTATCTGAAGAAAGGGTGGCCGCGTTAAAAGACGTGCTTATGCAGCATAGAGATTGCTTCGCATGGAACTATTCCGAAATGCCAGGACTAGATCCAGAAATCGCTGTGCATAAATTGGAGATATCCCCGGATGTCAAGCCAGTCAAATAAGCACCGAGAAGAATGCGGCTCGAGTTTGAGATGAGCATCAACGCCGAGGTCAAGAAGTTAATCGACTCTGGCTTTATCCAGGAGGTTCAATATCCTGAATGGATCGCCAACATCGTCCCGGTGATGAAGAAAAATAGGACAATGCGCATATGCGTGGACTTCCGGGATCTCAATAAAGCCTGCCCGAAGGACGATTTCCCAGTGCCAGTCACCGAGCTGATGATAGACAATACGTCCACTCACGAGGTTTTCTCCTTCATGGACGGCTCATCAGGGTATAATCAGATAAAGATGCATCCCGAAGACCAGAAGCACACCACTTTCCGGACTCCTTTGGGTATATTCTGCTACAAGGTGATGCCCTTCGGTCTAAAGAACGCCGGTGCCACCTATCAGAGGGCCATGACGAAGATCTTCGATGACCTCATACATGAAATCGTCGAATGCTATATCGACGACCACGTGGTGAAAAGCAAATCGTACGAGGAACATCTCAAGTATCTGAAGACTGTATTTCAACGCCTTCGACAATACAACTTGAAGATGAACCCTCTCAAGTGTGCATTCGGAGTTTCCTCGGGCAAATTCCTAGGATTCATCGTCCGACACCGAGGTATTGAGATAGATCCGTCAAAGATTAAGGCGATCATGGAAATGCCTCCGCCGAGAACTCTCAAACAGCTGCGGTCTCTCCAAGGGAAGCTCGCGTACATACGGCGATTTATAGCCAACCTTTCAGGCAAGTGTCGTCCTTATAGCCACCTGATGAAGAAGGGAACTCCATTTGTCTGGGGTCATAAATGCCAAGAAGCACTGGATGAAATCAAGAATTATCTCCAGAATCCGCCAGTGTTAGCTGCTCCGGTTAAGGGAAAACCCCTTATTCTTTATACAACCGCCCTCGAAGGTTCTCTAGGCGCATTATGGGCACAAGAGAATGAAAGGGAAAGAAAGAGCACTCTACTATTTGAGTCGGGTTCTACTAGGGGCAGAAAGCAACTATTCCTCCATTGAAAAACACTGTCTGGCGTTAATCTTTGCGATAACAAAACTCAGGCACTATGCGTTGGCGCATGAAATCCATCTCATTTCGAAGGTGGACCCCCTTAAATATTTAATGTCAAAGGCCATATTGACGGGGCGACTCGCTAAATGGGCCCTTCTCTTGATGGAGTTCTCGATAACGTATCAACCTCTCAAGGCAGTGAAAGGCCAGGCCATCGCCGACTTCCTCGCTGAGCATCCGATACCTGCTGATTCTCCTCTGAATTGCGATCTGCCAGACAAACATGCGTTTGACGCGATCGATGGTGGGGATACCCGATGGGAGCTTTATTTCGATGGAGCATCCTCCATGAAGAAGCACAAACAAAGCACCCCTATAATCAAATTGGAGGTAGGCCTCATCTTCGTGACTCCACAAGGAGGGATTATGCGTTTTGCTTTCTCCTTAACAGAGCCGAGGACGAACAATGAAGCCGAATATGAAGCTTTGATAGCAGGCCTTGAGATTGCCGTTGACATGGGAATTGAAAACCTCCTCATATATGGAGACTTCCAACTGGTCGTCAGTCAAGTAAATGGCGACTACCAAACGTGCAAACCAGAGTTGGTGAAGTACGGCGAAAAGGTGCAACAGCTGTTGACCCAAATTCCCTCCTACACTTTGGAAAACATACCGCGCGCGGAAAACAACAAAGTGGACGCATTGGCCAAGCTCGCTAAAGAACCGGCTGACGAGAATCTCGATGACATCAGAATTGTGGTACAAAGCCGTCGGGTGCTTGCCCCAGCAGAAATATCTCCGGAATCATCCGAAGAAAAGGGAGCGACTGAACAGACGATCCTGCAAATAAAAGACCGGGAAAAGGTTGAGGATTGGAGAGAAGTCTTTATAGACTACTTCAAATACCATCGAACGCCCGAAGATGCGTCTTCAAGACATCAGCTTATGAAACAAGCTCTGTCTTTCGTCTTCGTCAATGATACTCTGTACAAGAGGTCGTTTGATTTTCTGTGGTTAAGATGCCTAGGACCTGACGAAGCGAAAAGAGTCGTTCAGGAAGACCATGACGGACTCTGTGGTTCTCACCAAGCAGGCCCAAAGATGAAATTAAAGATTAAACGGATGGGTTACTACTGGCCCACGATGATTCAGGACTGCCTCGAATATGCGAAGCAATACCACTCATGCCAGATCCATGGGGACTTCATCCACCAGCATCCAAATCCACTACATCCAACGATAGCTAGCTGGCCATTCGAAATGTGGGAAACTAACATAGTCGGCCCTATCGAACCAGTATCGTCCAGGGGACATCGTTTCATCCTGGCGACGACTGATTACTTCTCCAAATGGGCAGAAGCAGTACCGCTGAGGGAAGTGAAGACGGAGAATATCCTCCATTTCTTCAAGACGCACGTCATTTACCGGTTTGGAACTCCGCGACGGATCATCTCCGATAACGGGCCAGCCTACAGAAGCCACAAGATCAGCCGCTTTGCGCAACAGCATAACATAGACTGGAGATATTCCTCAGTTTATAATCCGCGAGCTAACGGTCTAGCTGAGGCCTTCAACAAGACCTTGACAAAGATCATGAAGAAGACGGTGTCCCAAAATAAAAAGGACTGGCACGAGAGACTGCAAGAGGCTCTCTGGGCGTATCGAACTACGTTCAAGACGGCCACGAACACAACGCCGTACGCGTTGGTATTTGGTACAGAAGCAGTACTCCCCCTCGAGATAGAGTTACCCTCTCTGCGAGTAGTAGTCCACTACGAGCTGACTGGCGAAGAAAATGCTCACCTTCGGCTTAAGGAGCTTGATGCCCTTGATGAAACCCGGCTCATAGCGCAACAAAATATAGAAGCTTATAAAGCAAAGATGACGCGCTCATATGAAAGATTGACCCGACCGAGAACATTCCGCCAAGGCGAGCTCATGCTATTGGTCAAAATAGCTATGATCCCCAATCGCGCCAAGCGGGGAAAATTCGAGCCGAACTATGAAGGCCCGTACATAATAGACAAGGTCTACCAAGGTGGAGCCTATCTACTCATGGATATGCACGGTGAAAGACCTTTCAGGCCAATAAACGGCCGCTTCCTAAAGAAATACTATGCTTAATGAGTCACAGCCTAGATCAATGATAGATGACGACGACTATGTCCGCTCGCTATCTTTCTAAGCTCAAACTCTATAAGCAGTAGCCGGCCTTCTCCTGATCGGACCGAAACGTCCTTAAACTAACGACGGACTGAAACGTCCTTAAACTAATGACGGACCGAAACGTTCTTAAACTAACGACGGACCGAAACGTCCTTAAACTAATGACGGACCGAAACGTCCTTAAACTACTACCGCAGCATCCTTAGGCTGACGAGATGAATAAAAAAAAGAAAAGGAAAAAAATATAAATATAATTAAAAAAATAAAAAATAAAAATAAAAACGGTATGTCCATAAGCAAAAAGGGTATGGATGAAAACCCGAAAGGGCTCCGTGAGTAAAAATAGCAGGGCTACCGGTGAGCGTTCGTAAAAACCCGAAAGGGCGCGACCTCGTAAAAAAAATAAAAATAAAAAGAATAAAAAAACGGTATGTCCATAAGCAAAAGGGCACGGATGAAAACCCGAAAGGACTCCGTGAGTAAAAACAGCAGGACTATCGGCGAGAGTTTGTGAAAACCCGAAAGGGCGCAACCTCGTTAAAGGACACTTACAAGGTCCTCTCGACCTTGTAGGGAGAAACCACCCGCGTGAGACCCTTACGACTCACAAGGGAGCAACACACTTAGAGATCCCCACGATTCCTAAGGAGAAAATACACTTGCGAGATCCTCACGACTCGTAAGGAGAACTCCCTTATGGGACCCTCACGGCTCATAAGATTTGAAAGTCTTAAGTTACAGAAACCTAAACCTGTGCTTAAGCAACCCCCACAAACTTCCGATATTGCCCTACAAGCGGCTCAATACTGACCCTTGTATACAATCCACGGGCGCGAATAAACATTTCCCTAACCAAGTCCCATTCGAGACTGGGGATATGTTCGCATGATAAACAACCCTCGTAAGTCCTTTCGATTTACAAGGAGAAAACCCTCTTGTAGGATCCTTACGACTTACAGAGGAACATACACTTAGGAATCCTCACGATTCCTAAGGAGAAAATACACCTATAAGATCCTCACGACTTGTAGGGAGACATATCTTTGTGGGACCCTTACATCTCATGAAGTCAAAAGCCTTAGTCGACATGACCTTAACCCTGTTCACTAAGCCACATTTGTTCGACATCGATAGAGGCAAATGATGATTCACTCCTGACAATATCCCAGTTGTAGCGGTGCTGATGCCGAAATCGGTGTCTAATTTTGTGCTTATGGCGAAAAGCCAGTAGGCCGCATATGCATACGAAATAGCCGAAATGATGGGGTAACTTGCAATAAAAGGCAGCAAGTAAAAAAAACGTATGCACACAAAATAGCCGAAATGATTGGGCAACTCGCAATAAAAAGCAGCGAGTGAAAATAAAATAAACAGCCGAAATGATTGGGCACCGCGAAAAATAGCCGAAATGATTGGGCAATCGCGACCTTCGCGATATAAAAGCTGAAAGGATAGAGCATCGAGGAAATAAAACAACAATAAAAAAAATAAATATGATGAAACTTTTGCCCTACAAATGAGATCACATCGATCCCTGTATACAATCCAAGGGCACAAACAAAGAGGCCACCATACCTTCCCAACGGATTCCGCCAGAAAGCGAAGCCAAATCTCGACGGTTCACCAACAACCTAGAGACAACCGTGACATTCGTCTCAACACAGCAGGCGCAGTGCCAGCAAACGAAGCGAAGATCAAATTCTTAGCTTCATGGTTTTGACGGTAACTTATATAAAACCTGAAAGACCACCACAGATCAGTTCAACTTCCAGGGAAACCAGTGTCCTTGACAAATACCTCAATTCAGGGAAACTAGCGTCCTTGATGAGAGCTTCCTAATTCGCATCGACCCGCAGGGAAACTAGCGTCTTTGCAGGAATACCCCGATTCATTTCAACCCCAAGGAAACCAGTATCCTCGACAAAATACTTCGACTCAAGGAAACAGTGTCCTTGACGAGAACACCTCGATTCGCGTCGACCCGCAGAGAAACTAGCGTCTTTGCAGGAATACATCGATTCGTTTCAACCCCAGGGAAACCAGTGTCCTTGGCAAATACCTCAATTCAGGGAAACTAGCGTCCTTGATGAGAGCTTCCTGATTCGCGTCGGCCCGCAGAGAAACCAGTGTCTCCGCAGGAATACTCCGATTCGTTTCAACCCCGAAGAAACCAGTGTCTTCGGCAAAATCCTTCGACTCAGGGAAACCAGTGTCCTTGACGAGAACATCCTGATTCGTGTCGACCCGCAGAGAAACTAGCGTCTTTGCAGGAATACATCGATTTGTTTCAACCCCAGGGAAACCAGTGTCCTTGGCAAATACCTTAATTCAGGGAAACTAGCGTCCTTGATGAGAGCTTCCTGATTCGCGTCGGCCCGCAGAGAAACCAGTGTCTCCGCAGGAATACTCCGATTCGTTTCAATCCCGAAGAAACCAGTGTCTTCGGCAAAATCCTTCGACTCAGGGAAACCGGTGTCCTTGACGAGAACATCCTGATTTACGTCGACCCGCAGAGAAACTAGCGTCTTTGTAGGAATACATCGATTCCTTTCCACCCCAGGGAAACCAGTGTCCTTGGCAAATACCTCAATTCAGGGAAATGAGCGTCCTTGATGAGAGCTTCCTGATTCGCGTCGACCCGCAGAGAAACCAGTGTCTCCGCAGGAATACTCCGATTCGTTTCAACCGCGAGGAAACCAGTGTCCTCAGCAAAATACTTCAACTCAGGGAAATCAGTGTCCTTGACAAGAGCTGCTCGATTCGTCTCGACTCGTGAGAAAACTAGTGTCTTCACGAGAACTTCCCAATTCGTCTCAACTTGCAAGATAAAGCCTTAGGAAGCAGTGATTAAAAAACTTGTTTCCTAAGCACTGGGACCCTGCAAGTCGGCCTAAAACGGTCTCTTGTATACTATTCACGAGTCTCGCTCTCCAAAGTCGAATCTCAATAAGGAGGGAAACAACCGCTTACGAGTCCTCTCAACTCGTAAGAGGGAAAATTCTCTTATAAGATCCTTACGACTTATAAGAGAAAACGCACTTAGGAATCCTCACGATTCCTAAGGAGAAAATCCACATACGAGATCCTCTCGATCCGTAGGGAGAAAAGTCTCTATGAGACCCTCATGGCTCATAGAGTTGAAAAGTCTTGGGCGGCAGATCTGAACCTGCGGCCTAAGCCATCGCTATCTCTTGAAGAAACCAAGATACTTAATCTATTATCTGTCAACCATATTTATCAAGACAGCATGCTGATAATAAGAGAAGGGAGAAAGCAAAGAAATGATACAAGACATTGCAAAAAAAATGTGTATCTTTATTTATTAATTCAATCAAGTACAAGGTGAATCGCACAAAAGAATAAAGAATGGATACATCTTATTCGAAAAAGAAATTTTTTTTACAAGTATATTGATACAAGGGCGGCTACTGGGAAAGAAGCGTCTTAAATAGCCCTATCAGTTGTTCGCGCACTTCCTTCCATGCCTTCTCCTGATCGGCCACCACCGCCAGTTCCGCTTCCACTTGGGCCCGCTGCTGCAAGAAGGATGCAAGCTGCTCCCCAACTGCCTGCTGAGCTGCTTCGCGGCCTTAGGCATTACGCTCGGCAGCATAGAGTTTCTGCTTCAGGTTCAGCCCATTTGAGATACGTTCCAGGAGGCCCTCGAAGATAGCCTTCACCCGGGCAGCGTTTGCCTCAACCTCAGCACGCAGACGAGCCGTCTCGCTTGAGGTCTCTTGGCATTCTCTCAGCCTTAAAGCCGCTTCTTGTTCCAAGTGACGGAAGTAAGAAGTGCTTTGCTCGATCCATGCTGCTCTTTGATTGCTTGCGGCTAAGGTCTCGGGAGCAGGGCGCATAAACTCCGATTGATGCAGGCGGACCTCGATTTCCCTGCAGTGATTGACCCAAAGCTCGACGACGCCTCCATCATGAAAATTCACAAGCGCAGCCAACATTGGGTTAACCTCCGCAGCGAAATCCGCAGCAGATGGGAGAGCGTCTGCGTCAAGCTCCTCGACGTATCCGCTCAGCATGCCCAAGCTCATTACGGCACCCTTTGAAGACGGACGTCTCAGGAAGGGGCCTGCTGGCATTATAACGCGAAACTCAAAGGGCATCGGGATCGGAACGACAGTTGAAAAAACAAAATACGATTAGATGACGGTTCAAGAAATACAAAAAAGTCATCAATGCGATAGTTACTATACCAGCTGCAGCAGGTGGCAAGGCCGGGAGGGCCGGTGGCGCGACCGATCTTTCATCCCCTCCTTCGATTTGTAGCACTGCAATCAGGACGCGGGAAAGTCAGAAATAATTCCATTACTGAAAAAAGAAAGACATCAATTGGAAACGATACTCACCAGCACCATTGGAGGAAGAAGCGAGTTCAGATGGGAAAGAGAAGTACGGGTGCAACACCTGATAGAGATGGTCAAAAAGAACTCCTGAAAAAACGCAATAGTACGACATTAGCACATAAGTTATGCGGCTGAAAGATAAAACTAATGGGTTGTAAATCCATACCTTCCAACATCTGCGATGGTACAAGGGAAAGCTGAGAGGTGACCACCGCCAAAGCAGTAGCTGACGGCGCTCCCTCGAGCAATGGAGCATCGGCACTGGCCGCACCTGCGTTAAAAACAAAGACAAACTTGTCAGAAAGGATTGCAAGATAAAAAGAGGACGGTAACCCAAAATTTACCTGATGAGCCGCCAGCCAAAACGGAGGCGTCTCCCTCCTGCATCGATACGAGTCCACCTCCCGTGACCTCATCACAGGGGCTGTCGTCGTGCTCGCGTGGCCAGGAGACGGCGAAAGACCATAGACGGGGAGAGCAATGATTGGAGCATTGCCAGACTCTTGAGAAAGAGCGGCTGGCTCGTCCCCAGGAGTCACGCCCATCTCACCCGCTACTCCTTCAGGCTCGACAATCGCTGCTGTCTAGTCCGCCGTTACCATGGGGTCACCAGTCTCAGGCGCCCCGTCCGTCGCTGCCCCAGGCTCGGTTATAGTAGTCATCTCATTTGCCGCTACCTCAGGCTCGGCATCAACGACCTTCTCTGGTGCAGCTCCTTCAGCCCTCAACTCAGGTCCAGCAACCCCGGCGACGTCGCCCACCGTCGGCTCGGGTTTGGCCGGTGCCTCTTCCTCTGTCCCCTTAGGTTCGATGGTTTCCGCCTCCCCTTCGGTTGGAATTGGCCCTGCAGGACAAGATATATAAGAACCGACAAATTTACAATTCTTACAACAAAATCCTGAAAGATATGTTACCTGAGGTGGACTTATCGTTAGCACCCCGAACTGCACGCGCCACCTGTCTGCGAGCTGTGGACAAAGCGACCGGGGGATCTTCTGAGGGAGTATCAGCACGAGGGACGATGCTTGGGCCTGCTCCCACGGCCAAAGCAACCCTACGTGCCTTCGCCTCGCGCCTTAACCGCTTTCTCTCCTCCTGAGTCGTCAAGACCGACCTCTTCGAAGCTTCCTTCATCGAGGCGTCATCATCCATGAACAGAGATGCCTCCAAATCCTTTAAGGCATCCCTCATCGACTTGTCGAGTTGAGACTCTCGCGGCAGCCCCGAAGAGACCGGGACTTCAGTAGTGGGCCCGGGGAGAGTCCCCGCATCAGCTGGCGCAGCCCCTGCAAAGAGACAAAGGAAGAAGGTTAGGTTGGCCATCAGAAAAGAGAACAAAAACTTAATAAGGCGAGACGTACCAACGCCCATTAAGGCGCTCTTCTTTTCCTCCTCCTGGAAGGTTTTTAAAGAGGCAGCGATGGCTTCTTCGGTAGTGACACCTGTTAAAAAATGGGGGAAAGTATTAGTCAAAAATAATGATAAAAATGCGATAAAATGACGAAGAATGCAGCTAATGATTACCTGACTGAGCGAGTTTATTCATCATCACTTCGAGCCTCGCTGATCGCTCAGAAGCCGCAATGGCGGCCGCCAGATCGGTGTCTGCGGGATCTACCGAGAAGCCTTCATTGCTGCCATACTCGCTTATACCTTCGGTAAGAGGGGCTTGAGGCTCTAAACCGAGGATAGCATCGAGAGAGAGGAGCGACTTCTTTTTCCTCTTCTGCCCGCCAGCCCTGGGTGCACCCGAGATCGACTTGCGCTTTGCAGGCACCTTAGGGCGGCGGGTCCCGATATCCGCGCCCACGCCAGACTCCGGCGAAGCCAAATTTACCGTCTCCACTGGAGCACGGGGCGCTGGTGGCACATCCGCAGTATCAGGAAGCAGCAATCCGCGTGGAGGGCTCAGCACACGCGGTGGTTCGGCTCTAGCATCTTTCAGCGGAGGGACTATAGGGGTCCTTGGCACCAAGGGAGCTTTGCGGTCGCTGCCGGGAGGCACACCCTTACGGTCGACCAACAATCGCTTTTCTTCCTTTATAACGGCGCCCGTCGAATGATTGTACCACGCTGTATATGTATTAAGGATTCGTAGGGCGCAAGCCGGCTCGCTGATGAAAAAATGAGAGCCCGTATTCAGATGCATGAAGTGATGCAGCGCGCTCCGCATCCCTTCTTCAATAGCAGCAGGTTCCAGTAAGAAAGCCTCCAACGGCACCCCTTGATTGTAGCTCAGTTGCTGGGCAAAACGATGCGGGTTGTATCTCATGAAAAGCGCTGCACCATTTTGCCTAAACACCAGGAAACCCGGTCTGATAGAATATAGATGAAGGGTCTCCCGGGCGTCAGAACTGAGGCTCCATCTTTAAAAGTGTCTTGCAATGGCCGCACTGTGGTAGTAGATGCCTTTCCAATGGTCAGCACTTTGTCATTGAAAGACATCCCGTCTCCAACTGTGTGGGGACGAAGGAGAAAACCTCTGGCATTCCGTGGCGACGGAGTCACAATTGAGGCGCCGATCAGTCGCATGATTCGAGGGAAGCTGCACATGTCATAGAACGATGGCCTTTTGTGCATACCGAAGACGCACAGTGTATGTAGCTCAAGCCATGATATGAAGTAATGCATCGGGAAGATCATGTGCAGTACTTCAGGCTCATTAGCATCCGCCGCTTGACTAAGGCTGTGATACAGGTGTGCCAAACCGGCGATCCCGACGGTCACTTTTACCCCAATGGTCATCCGGTGAGCTGGGTAAAAGACAGAGGGCCTCATATGGCGAGAATGCATCGGGAGTGCAAACCAACTCAGCCATAGCCCAAGGAATCCTAAGAAGAACGCTTCCTCACCCATCCAAGGGGCTGCAACCTCCGCAAAAGAGACAACCGGAGAGTTAGGAAGGAAAAATCCCTTTTGATCTACCTCCTTCGCTGGCAAGTTATCCAAACCTAAACCGAAAGGGTCATCAAGCGTGGCGAACTTAGCAGCTTCTGCCGAGAGAACGTTTGGGTGAAGGAATCGAGCGATGAAATCCTCGAAACTGACCCCGCGGCTCCCACGTTCGATAAAAAGGGCCTCGTAGATATTCAACACTTTGATCAAACTTGGAAACTGATGTTGAACAGCATTCTCCGGAGTGAGGCCCCTTATTGCCGGCTTAGCACCGAAGACATATTCGTCTGTAGGAAGCAGCTCCTCATAATGCTCCCCTATAACCGGTAAGCCGGAGACCTCTATGAATTCCTCCAAAGAAATCGACACTTCCCGGTCCAGTGCGAAGAAAGTGTGAGTAGGGATGTTCCACTGCTCCAAAAAGGCCTTAAACCACCAGGTGGGAAGCGTGGGATATTGGAAGAGGGAAACGTAAACAGCAGTGTACAACCCGAGCCTCATCAACTGCGACTTCTTCGCTGACAAAATGTAGCGAGCCCATGGCAGATAACCGATCGGATGGCGGGGGATCAGACTTATGTTAAATGATTTCCCCCAAGGTCTCGCCTCGTCTTGACAAATACGGCATCCCAGGATATCCAAAACCATAGGAGGCTGAACCGGAATTGCATCTGTAGCAGGATGAAGAAGGCCCTTTGAAGTCCAATCGACTATCTCCACGGCATACTTCATCGGGGGTGGGCTGGTATAGTGGATCGCCGTAATAGGCTCTGATGGTACTGCGCATGAAAAGCTTTGTCGACCCATGATAATTTGGTTGTACCACGACCCCCAAAGGTGAAGATTTTTATATTCTGGATCATAGTCCCTGATCATAACCAGGACCTCCCGGTCTACAGGTGCCCCGGGGAATCCTCCCTCCGAACGAACAAATGGGAATGAGGTATCGAAAGACATGTTTCCTGCGAAGGGACAAAAATTAGCCGTCAGTGTTGTAGTTTCAACGCTTGGCGTTTTAAAAATTTACACCACATTGCAACGCAGTGGGTAGGGGACCAAATGGGGACCCACAAAATCTGGATGACAGTGCATCAGTTAATAAGACAGCCCCATCATTGGATGAGACTGTCAATTAATGAAGAGATCCCCAAGAGAATATTCTCATTAATAGGAAATCCCTAGAGACGAGGAGAAAATCTCCTCTTTCAGAGCAAAACTCCGTCACAGAGTGACATTTGTCAAACTCTGGTCTTAAGGGAATAAAATTTCCCAAAAAGAGCCTAGCTCTGTAATAATGATGGAAAGATCCATCAAAAGAAAAATTTAACTCTTAAAAGAATTAAAAAATTTGGGATCTTAAAGATCCATGAAAACTCTTGGGAGTTCTTCATTTTCAGATCAAGAAAATCTACATTTGATCTATGAGCAAAGCTCTGTTCATGGGTTAAAACCCATGAAACAAGATCTCTGTAGATCTATGGATTCTTGAGAGCAAGGCTCTGTTGATGAAACCCCATAGGGGTTTTCTTTAGATCAAAGATCTATGAGAGCAAGCTTGTTAATTAAATTTAATTTAATTTAATTTAAGTTAAATTTTACCTAAAACGATTCTAGGTTCTGAACTCTGAAGTTCTTGAAAAGAAACGAGAGCAAAGCTCGAAAATTCTTAAAAACAAGAGCAAGGCTATGAAAACTCAAGTTCTTGAAAATGGTAAATCATTTACTAAGGACCAAGGGTCCTATTTATAGGCGCCTGCGCCCCTTCAACTCACCAGTTGATCCAACGGCCAAGATCTTTCCACTGCTGCACTCACGTGTGCGCCACTTGAGCGCAACGGTGGGGGGGCATTTGTTTCCCCCAATCAGAGCAAAACTCTGTTTGAATTTCAAAAATTCAAAAATGGAAGCAACGCTTCAATTCTCTTGCGCTGCGCGCAACACGCCACGTGTCAAAAGCTGATACGTCAGCGCAGCGCCCAAGACAGCGCGCCCAATCAGAGCAAGGCTCTATTTAAAACAAAATTAAAGGAAGCAATGCTTCAGTTGCGCAAGCGCTGCGCTGTGCGCTGCACGACACGTGTCACCCAGCGCAGTTGCGCTGCGCTGTGCGCTGCGTGACACGTGTCAAGCGCTGGTGCATCTGCGCCAAACAGAATTAAAATTCCGGTAAGATCTTTCTGTTCTTATTAAAACAAGAAGATTGTCTTCTGTAAAACAGAAGCCCTTGGATCAAAGATCCAACGGTGGGGAAAATTCCCCAAATCACTCAGAGAAGGATCTCTTTAACAAATTTAACAAATTAATGGGCACTATATAAAGGCCCCTAGACCCCAATTCAAAACACATCAACAACAACAACACAGAGAATAGAAAAACTCTAGAAACAGAGAGAGAACTCTAAAGAACTCTGAGAAGAAATTCAGAAAGAAAAAGAAGGTAAAACCCTTTAAAAAAAAGAAGAATTTTTTCTGAATAGATCATTAATCTAAGAACAAGATCAAAGATCTTCAATAAAAAATAAATAATGACAAAGGCATTGCCTTTTTTATGAACCACTGGTTCTGGAATCTTAAAAGATTCTCCTCTTGAATCCAAAATTGGATTAAGATATAAAAACAGTGCCTTGCACTTGTAAATCCGCACTGTTGCGCTCCTGGGTTGGCGCAAGCCACCAGAGGGCGCCATGTGTCAGCTATAAAAACCACTTGTGCTATGCGCTTTTAAAAATAGAGAATTGCTCTTTAAAGTTGGTGTAACTCATCAGAGCGCGCCACGTATCACAGCGCAACAGCGCAGCGCACTGGCGTAGCGCACTGCGCTAGCGTGACACGTGTCACCTCTACATGCGCTTACGCTCAATAATTGGCGCAAAGTGCCTGACAGACCACATGGCCATTGTCAGTTTGATTAATGCACTGCATTATTTACAGAAGGGCCAAGCCCAATTAAAAAGGGCCTAACAGGCCTAATAAAATGCTATGCATTATTTTAAAAAGGGCAGAGCCCAAACAGATGCTCTGCATCATAAATAAAGGGATAGAGCCCAAATCAAAAAGGCCTAGCAGGCCAAAAGAAAATGCAGTGCATTACTAAACAGGGGCAAAGCCCTAGCACAGGCCTAATAGGCCAAAGATAAAAACGTTGAATATTCTCAACTAGACTTAGCCCATTCATGGCCGTAAGTCCTCAAATTAAATTGACTGAGCAAGATTGCTCTCTTAAATCAATTTACATCCGGTTCAAGGGTACATCTCTGAACTCCTCTGACACCTATCGTTGTAATCCTTCAACGACGTCAGAGAGGTGACGGGTCCCGACAACCACACAACAATATGGACTATGGGGTCCTTAAACCCATGGACTTATGCGTCCTTAAACTAATGGACTAATGCGTCCTTAAACACACCCATATGGACTTTGGGGTCCTTAAACCCATGGACTTATGCATCCTTAAACTAATGGACTAATGCGTCCTTAAACATACCCATATGGACTATGGGGTCCTTAAACCCATGGACTTATGCGTCCTTAAACTAATGGACTAATGCGTCCTTAAACACATCCATATGGACTATGGGGTCCTTAAACCCGTGGACTAATGTGTCCTTAAACACATCCATACGGACTGTGGGGTCCTTAAACCCATGGACTTATGCGTCCTTAAACTAATGGACTAATGCGTCCTTAAACACACCCATATGGACTATGGGGTCCTTAAACCCATGGACTAATGCGTCCTTAAACTAACATCCGTCCCTAAAACGGGAACAATGGACCCCTATGTCCCTAAACTGAAAATGGACCACCATGTCCCTAAACTGGCAGTGGACCGCAATATCCTTAAACTGCCTATGGATCACTACGTCCCTAAACTGGAACAATAGAGCCTCCAAAACGTTCTTTTTGTCGGATCTAAACGATCTCATTTAAGTTGATCTTAGCCTCAAACATGGCTAACGTATCCTTAAACATTCAATCAGACTACATATTCCCTAATCAATTTTGGTTCAAGGGTACATCTCCGAACTCCTCTGACACCTGTCGTTGTAATCCTTCAACGTCGTCAGAGAGGTGACGGGTCCCGACGACCATATACTAAATGGATCACTACGTTCCTAAACTGGAACAATAGAGCCCCTAAATGCTCTTCCGTTAAGTTGATCTTAGTCTCAAATCGGACTAACGTATCCTTAACGAACGTTTAAGTTAATCTTAGCCTCAATATGGCTAACGTATCCTTAAACTAAAACACCAAACCCAAATCTAAGTAAATACGGATTTGGACTAATCTACGTCCTACGGGCGACGGCATAACTTAGTCTCCCTATACAATCCACGGGCATCCACAAACAAAACAAACACACACGACACGAAGTGAAATTTCTGGAGAAGGAGAAAGTTGTTACCTCGATGCGGTAGCGTAATTAACTGCAGGGGCTTGCGCCTGCAGGGAAGAGCGTCCCCACAATCAAAAACCACTCAAGCGAGGGGGAATCTGACGAAGTCTGCTACATCGGCCGCATCCGTCTAAACCTCCGATACACGGTGCCATAAATCAACTTGGCATCTTCGGAGAGGTAGATGGATAAAACCAAATAGCATCTGCCCCGAATCTCAGGCAAGATGTCTCTACGTCGTCTTGCGCCATGATTCGGAGGGGAACATGTACTTTACTTGCTTCGGTACGCTTAGTGTTTTTACTTCTGAGTAAATACGTAGCATCCTCTTCGCGTCTCCTCTTCCCGTACATCGGGAAGCGGGGCGTGACAGGTTTTGTTGGCGGACCATACAGGTCAGCTCTGTTTGGACATGCAGGTCAGTTCTGCATGGACATGCGGGTTAATTCTGGATGAAGTCCTAAATAATATAACACAAGAATCAGCAACTAAAAACATTCTTTACATATTACTTGAATCTTCCAATTTCATATATTTTGAATCTGTCCTAACCCAACTTTTTCTTTCAAGGTTATCGATTCCCCAAACAATACTAGCACCAATTTCAACAACACACCACCACTTCTACCGCTTACACCTACCGTCGCTACTCCGATCAATGAGCAGACGGTACTGCTTGAGGAAATCCGCAGCCTCATGGAAGGACAGCGGGAGCAGACTGCTATATTAATGAACCGACCAGAAGCAGAAGACCTTGGGATAAAACAATTTCGGGCTTTGCACCCCAAGCAATTCTCAGGAAAAAAGATCCCTCTAGAAGCTGAAGAGTGGTCTCAGAGTATTGAGGATGATCTGGCAGCGGCACAAGTGCCAGAAATCGCTTGGGTACGAGTTGTGAAGCTGCAGCTCACTGACAATGCCCGAGTGTGGTGGAAGGCGGAAGAAAGCCGTCTCACCCAACCAATCGAATGGAAGATCTTTCGCGATATTACGCGAAGTACTTCCCTGAGACTGCCCGATTCGACATGGAACAGCAGTTCATCCACCTACAACAGGGTTCTATGTGGACAAATCAGTAGATGAATATGATGTTGAGTTTACGATGCTCAGTAGGTAAGATACGTCTCAATGTTTGATTTTCAATATCACATACTACACAGCTAACACAAGACCGCAACAGGTTCGCGGCACACTTAATTCTGACTGCTGAGATCTGGTCTAGACGATTTCAGCAAGGGTTGGACCAGGGGATCCAAGCTGCATTAGCTACAGGGGATTTCCCAACCCATGATTTGGCTTTGAAAGCTGCCCGTCGATATGAGGCAATAGTGAAGAAGAAGGGCAGACCTCAATCTGCCGGCGTGAAGCGCCCTGCCACTCAGATGGCAGGAGGAGCCTCTTCAAGGCCAACTATTGAACCTAGGAGACCGGAAGAAACCAATAACCAGCCAAGTCCAGATTTTTGCTTTTACTACAAAAGGGATGGACACTTGTGGAAGGACTGTAGGCGTGCAAAAAGCCTGTGCTTAGTTTTTGGTGCATCCAATTACGGAATTGGAACCTGTCCTTATAGATGCAACTCAGCTCCCACACACAACACTTATCCGCAGCGACCAGCTATCCAGGCTCCTGTACCTCGTCTTGCACTCACAGCTCCACCTCCACGTGGACCACCTGCACAGCCTAATCGCCAATTCCAACAGGCACTGAGGAACATGCCCCAAGGACAAAGGAATGTGCCTCCAGCTAGGAGGAATGTACCCCGGTGCCAGGTTTTCACTTTAGCAGCCGTAGAAGCCGAGACTGTAGATCAAGGTAATCCTGGTAATTCTCTAACCTCTTTTTCAACCTTACCAAAGCTTTCGCATTCTTTCGTTCTACCAAATATTTTTATGCTCTATCAATAGTTCTATCACTAAATTGCTTTGAATCTGTTACACTTTCCTTCTACAAATTTAGAGGACGAAATTTTTATAAGGAGGGTAGAATGTAACAACCCTAACTTTCTGTACGAATTTTTTTCAAAATACAGAAATGGACACCTGAGCCTAAGCACAAGTTGTAAGTTTGATTTGCTTTTGAACAGTAAGAAAGATCTTGTAGCTCACTGGTAAAGCCTTGCACTGCTAAGACAAAGCACCTAAGTTCAAATCCCATCAGCCACATTATCCTTTTATTTTATTTTATTTTAATCTTTTAGAAGCCCAGAGGTTTACACGTGCACTACATGTAAAATGAAAGGTCACAGAATAAACAAACATGTGCACTGGGGTATATGAAGCGAGAGAGACACGTGGCACCTAACCCCATCCCCATCCGCCGGTAAAGGGCTGGCGAAATGCCCAATCTCCCCGGTACCGCCGGGGCCCCCGTACCCAATGCTCCCTAAAATTTTCTCCTTGCACCTCTTGGCCTACCCCATTTCCCCTAGACCGTTTGTATTCTCTGCAATTATCCAGAGAATTAAAATACCCTTTTTAAATCCATTTTTAATACAAATTTTAATTCACTAATTCAATACACCAAACCTTAATTTTCCCTATAAATACCACACCATATTTCACCCCTCCTCACCAGAATTTCATTATCAAAACTCTACCAAATTCCTAAGTCCTTTAGTGTACAAGTGGAGTTAGTAAAAGGGTGAAGTTCCGGCAACGATACAAGGAGATTCCGGCGATGAGACGACGCCCCGAAACCTTCTTTAGCTCCCCTCTCCCTTCTCTTGTCCTAAAGACAGTAAATCCCTTCTTCCCCTCTCTTTTTCTATTCTAAAACTTTTCTATTTCAAAACTCGTCGGAAGCGGAGTTAATCCGACTTCCGATTTCCTTTTCCTTAAAAATTCAACTTTTTCTTAAAAAAAACCTCCAAATTGTCAATATATTGTTTAGTAATCATTAACAAAGATAATAGAATAAATTTGACATCAAAATAATAATCATAGCAAGTTCTATTTCATTTTTACATTAAAATACTCTTATGTTTAGATTTGATATTGCTTATCGTTTTAACCCTTTACCTTAAAAAGCTCACGAGATAATGACCTACCTCATCACAACACACATTTTTGATATAGCACGATGGAAATTTGGGAACATAGTTGTGGATAATACGATATTTCAAATAAATACCATTAACTTATAAAACCATTTCTTTAAAAAGATGCATTAAACAATTCCTTACAATTGCGCCTCTACAACCCACTTTTGGGGACCCCGTTCGGGATGGTACGGGTTATTGCACATCCTCGTGTTAGTGTATATGCTCTAGAGGCCATTACTGTATCATACTAGTTTGTATATTACTTAATGGAAACTTGGGATATTCACAGTTGTATAAACAATCTTGCTTAAAATGGTAGTATGCTACTTGGTTTGTTTCTAATTTAATGTGTACATGTGTTTATTTTATTATATCACCTATACGCATTAGTGGAGCCCTTAGGATCTTTGCTTGATTACCAGCGTTGTGATGGCAGTCACACTCGTGGGGGCTGGGTAATCCATAAGCACATCCTTATACAGGTCTTTAGTCGCAGGACTATCGAGACAGGGCATCGATACTCCGGAGTAGACTAGCGCATGCGCTTCTCATCCCAGCAGGGGAGACGGTCTGTCCCACAGCCGTCAGTACGTCGTACTTGAGATAGTATGCGGGTGCTCGTTAGGTTACGAGTACACTGGACAGGACTCGTCGGGAACTGACTGGTTGGTATTATACCTATCGTCAGTTATCAGTTCCCATGTGATATGAGTACAGCTTAGTCCGCTGACTTGACACTGCCACTTCGCCTCGAGTGTGTTCCCGCTGTACTTTGATTTCTACCCTACCACGGCTCAAAGGAGTCGTGCAAACAGGTAGTAGTTGGGTGCAGTCCCGAAGCACTTGGAGGCAGTGACGGTTAGACATGATTTGTCTCTCCCGGTATTGGGGTTGACATCGCGATGTGTCTAAGAGAGCCATTACACGAGTAGTCCCTGGCCAGGGCAAGCGAGATATACTAGTTGGCTTCTAGTGTTATCTCAGGGTGTTTTGGGCTTCACTCCGACACGACTTGTACCGCTATTAGGGGACTGACGTTTACCGCCCCCTAGGCCCGCCATGCGATGTATCGGACGAACAGACCGGACTGTACGGAGACTGTCACATTCAGGCTCAGTAGGAGTTCAGATAGGTTTCACCTCGTCAGTCTTCTTTTCGGCATCTACCTGGGGACCGTTACGCACAGCTAGTGCCGCTTGCGGTCTGTGGTTAAACCCACTGCCAGCGTAGTGTCGAATCTGTAGAGTCCCACACAGAAAGCTATTCGCCTTTAGGCAAAAGAGTAGAGGTCACATGGTTTTGCGACAGGTCGCATGGTTTTGCGACAGGGATCGGTCACATCCGTGCACTTGTGCACGTTTAGTGTCCGGACAGTTAACACTAGCGGGCTTTGGTTTAAGCCAGATCCTAGTGTAAGTTTTGGGATTGGTTTTATCTCGTATGTATTCGTGTTCCTCGGAACGCGGATGCGGGTGTGTATGCACAGTTGACAGAGAGACAGAGGCAGAGGATTCTCATTAGGGTTGTTGACTATTGACTATTGACTTTTTGCTAAACCCTAATGAGAATATGAAGTGTAATTAACAATAATATTAATTAAGTATTATAGTGACATGGTTGTTGAGGGGTTGACTTTGTTGACTTGTTGACTTTGTTGACCGGTGACTGGGTTGGACTAGTTGACCATCATCATGACAATAGCTATCATTTCATGGTAAAGACTTTTGCTTGCTTGTTTATCTTGTGCAAAATGAGTGCATGAAATGATATGGTTATTTTGACTTAAACCATCACATAATACTTGATTGCTATGATTTGTTATGATGGTTTTGGATTATGAGAGCCAAGAGAGAAAAGTCTTGCTCATTCTATCATTTCCATTCTCTCTCTTGCTTGAGCTCTCACCCTCTTCCTCTTACTCTCCCTCTCTCTCTAGTCTATGGTTTACTTGTCTCATGTGTTGAGAAGCAAGAACCATAGAGAAAAATCCCAACACACTCTCCTCTACTCACTCTAGTTCATAAGGTTTAGCAAACCGAGTGAACTAGTTTCTTCAAAGCTCGAAGAAGAAGCCAAAGGTAGAAGCTTTCGGGTGGATCGATCTTCGGCGCAAGGAGACGATGGGGTGAAGCCGATCCGTACACCATCAAGTGTAGAAGACGAAGGAGTTCAAGAAAGAAAGGTATAACCCCCTAACCGAGTAGTTAACAACTCCTAGTTAGGTTGTTAGTTAGATGTTTAACAAAGATCCGTTTTGAGTCCATGTTACCGCCTCTAGAAAATCGTTTTTCATCAAATTCCGCAAGGCCGTAAGTACCGGGAGAGGTAGCATGGACTTACAGTGGTATCAGAGCCTAGTTAAACACTACCTAACATGTTAGCATAGTAACTAGAAATTCGATCGGAGAAAAAGCCGCGAAATACACCCCGAATTTAAACTTGTTGTCGATTTTTAAAGTTCTGTAAAAATAATAAATCATGCTTTAAAAATCGACTCAGGGTTTTTATAGTCTACTGTAGAAAAACGGTCCAGAGATCCCACCAAACCGCCGCGGAAACGCGGCAATAGCTTGCTATTGTCGGGTTCCGCGGCCGATTTAGCTCCTCTGTGGATCGTCTTCATTGCAGTTTGTTCTATGGAGTATTTTGGGATTTTTGATATATGTTTTTTTCAGCCCAGATTTTCCAAAAAGAAAATTTTGTTTTTGGGGCTTTAAAAACCGTATTTTGATCGAGTTTCTAAAGACTTAAGCTGACGGGTATTTATCTGTGATGTGATATTTGTATTGAACGTCTGCTAATCGTTATATGTCGATTAGTGGGGGTTATACAAATCTGTGATCTGTAATGTTGCTGGAATGTGTATATGAATTCATTGGATTGTCGTGGGTGAATAGCCGGGGGGTTGTGAGACGAGAGTTTTCTTTTCTTTCAATTCATGTAATTTTGTAAATTGATGTAATATTATTTGTATGACCGCACAACCGGGTCGGGGTTGTAGCCGTCATTATATAATTTCTTTTTACTGTTTTTGCTCCTAGGATAGACCCATGGAGGGGGTGCACAAACTACCGGGTATCTCGAAGTACCGAGTGGCCTACTCACGGTGTTGAGGGAGGTTGCTCCGCTTCGGGTACTTGGCGGGTAGTTTGCCGCACCCGTAGGGGTCTTGGGTGGAGTATTGGCTATTCACCGCGACCGTGTAATCTGCTTTTCGTTACAGGCTCGTACGAATTGCGGATTCCTAATATATCCAATGTATTCATCTGTGATCTGAAATGGCTATCATTGCAATATATATCTATATATGATATTATTTAGGCGTTGCTTATGTTTTACAGCCGCGCTAGCCCAGCCCCCGCTCTGTCATTAGTTAAGTAACTTAACGGGTAATGACGGGCCCCGTGGCGAATGCGAATGGCATAAGCGTACGTCATATTTTGGTTGTTTTCTGCAATGGTAGGATTAAATAATGGGACGCATTAAAAGAACTAATGCAAGAAAATAAACCAAGTAAAAGTCGTTGGAACACTTTCGAAAAACCACTCGGTTCTTTTCAAAACCAATTTTTAAATGCGGAGCTTGAGCCACTCCTTTTAAAAGCTATCTCGTTCCATCGATTATATCAAGTTCACTACGTTCACGGTTTGGCCAAAACCATTCGCAGCCCTCCGTCGTTTCACATGAATAGTCAATAGTATTCAAGCTATGTTTGTTGGCCAAAGTCAAGGCATAGTGATTGGTAGGTATTAGGTATTCATATGCAGCATAGATAGATGCGTTGGTTTGGAACAGTCGTACTGCCTTGTTGGCTAAAGTCAAGGGTAGGTACGGGTGGATTCAAATTAACCTGGAGAACGACGGGTAGAACTTGACATGTGACTTATGATTTGTTGGCCAAAGTCAAGGTCATAAGAGCATGGGGCAAAAATCCACATCGGGAGTTTCATAAGTACTGAAACTTGCTAGAGTTGCATACCATTTGGAGTGTGATGATTCTGGTAGGATTCCTTCAGTTTCGTCATGCAATGATATTTGGATCCCGATCCTACTGTGAGTATATGCTACTCCTCGGAAAATTTCTCACTAAACGATCAATGCTATAAACCTAGTTGGTGTCTAGAAAGGTGTTAGCGGGGCTACGCCCCCAGGGAAAAGAGGTTCTTAAATTAAGGAACTTCGCGAAAGCGTTGGAAAACCTCCCTCGAAGTACCGACACTAGCCTGGCTGAACGGTTAAGCAAGTATTGTGCGGTGAGATTGATCCTGACTAATTCCTCCTTTTTGGTTTGAGGAGGGATTCGAGAAACAGTGGGAGCCATCCTGTTTAGACAAACTAAAAACCACTCTAAACTTGCAAGAGCATCATGCTGAGTGTTTCTTCTCTCTCTCCTAATTGCAGCGACCAATCGACATGACCGGACTTAAGTTATTACTAGATAAAAACATAATGACAGGGCCAAACTATAAAGATTGGCTCAGGAATGTCAAGATGGCAATCACTTACGACAAGCTGGGGTATCTTCTTACCACCAAAGCTCTCCCTGTCCTAGGTCCCAAAACCAGCGTCGCGGATAAGGAAATTCGTAAGACCTGGGAACTAGACTACGCGAAGGCCAAGTGCCTCGTGCTTGCCTCTATGGACAACAAACATCAGAGGAGGCACGAGAATATGGACCTCGAATCCATATTTCTCCATACATAAGAACTGTATGGAGAGCAATCTCATATCGCAAGATACAAAGTGTCGAAGAAGTTGTTTTCGGAAAGATTGGCCGTCGGATCATCGGTAGCAGAACACGTGCTTAAGATGATTGGCTACATTGAGGAGCTCGCGGGCCTAGGGACCACGTTGGAGAATGAGCTCTATACGGACTTGATTCTCCAGTCCCTTCCTTCCACTTACGCCCAGTTTATCCTGAACTTCAACTTACAACAAAAGGAAGTTGAACTTTCAGAACTCCTCAACATGCTGAGGAGCGCAGAGGGCACCCTGCAGAAAGGTAGGGAAACATCCACTTTGTTTGTAGGAGGATCTTCCTCTTCTAGGTCCAAGGCGAAAGCCAAGGGAAAGAAGAAGAAAGCCCCCGCCAAACCAAGGGGCGGTGTTAGTAAAGTGGATATGAAGGGAAAGACAAAAGCAACAAAGAAAGTGGGGAAGCTTGTGGATAAAGAAGAATACTTCTATTGTCATAAGAGTGGACACTGGAAGAAAGATTGCAGGGCTTGGAAGGCCAGAACACAGGATCTGAAGCAAGTTGCGGCTTTAGCTTCAGGTGTGTATGTTATTGAAAACTGTCTATCAATAAACTCTACTTCTGGGTATTGGATACCGGATCAGGATCTCACATCTGTAATTCTTTGCAGGCGTTGAGAAACCGTAAGTTTTTGAAGGCAGGTGACATGACCCTCAAAGTTGCAAATGGAGCTAGCACGGATGCTAAGGCCGTAGGGGACTATCACCTGGGAATGTCAGATGGACATGTTTTGGTTTTGCGTAATTGTTTTTTTGTACCCAACGCAACTTGTAATATCATCTCTGTATCTTTGGTTTCTAAAGAAGGTTATGAATTTGCGTTTGTAAGCAATATTGTAAACATTCACCTTAATCAAGTTCTGATTGGGTCAGGTACATTGAGCAATGGCATATACGTATTAAACCAACCACAGATTTTCAATGTCCAGAATACACATAAAAGAAAGTCTCCAGAAATCAATCAGACTTTCTTGTGGCATTGTAGACTGGGTCACATCAATGAGAGAAGGTTGACGAAGTTACATACAGAAGGATATTTGGATTCGTTCGAATATCAATCGTATGCCACTTGTCAATCCTGTCTCAAAGGAAAGATGACAAAGACTCCGTTCACTGGACACGGAGTAAGAGCGAGCGAGCTCTTGGGACTCGTACACAGCGACATGTGCGGTCCAATGTCTACACATGCGCGAAGCGGTTTTTCTTACTTCATTACTTTTACGGATGACTTTTCAAGGTACGGATATGTCTTCTTAATGAAACATAAATCCGAAGCCTTTGGAAAGTTCCAGGAATATAAGAATGAAGTAGAAAAACAAACCGGCAAAAGTATCAAAACACTAAGATCTGATCGAGGTGGAGAATACTTAAGTGCCGAGTTCCTGGATTACTTAAAAGAGAATGGAATTCTCTCTCAGCTTAACTCCTCCATACACCCCGCAACATAACGGTGTATCGGAGAGACGGAACCACACCCTATTGGATATGGTACGGTCCATGATGAGTAACGCTGAGTTACCGCGATCATTCTGGGGATATGCGCTAGAATCAGCTGCATACCTTTTGAACCGTGTTCCAACTAAGACTGTGCCTACCACACCATATCAGATGTGGTGTGGGAAGAAACCCTATCTTAAGTACATTAAGACATGGGGATGTCCAGCTTTTGTTAAAAAGCAGCATGCGGACAAACTCGAGGCACGCTCAGTACAATGTAAGTTCGTGGGATATCCAAAGAACTCCAAGGGATATTTTTTCTACTGCGAAGAGGAACAAAAGGTTTTTGTTTCTCGTCATGCCTACTTCTTGGAAACTGAGTTTTTGGAACACCAGATAAGTGGGAGCACAGTAGAACTGGAAGAAATTCCAGAACCACGAGCTATTACTGAAAGCTTAGTAGAACCAGAGGGTTCAAAAGAACAGGACATTCCTACGCCGCTCCGCAGGAGTAGTAGGCAGTCTCATCCACCCGAGAGATACTACGGTTTTCTCATAGACGGGGATAGAGAGGATTGCATCATAGATTATAATGAGCCTACTAGCTTCCAGCAAGCCGTTCAGAGCGTTGACTCGGTAAAATGACTGGATGCAATGCGGACCGAAATGGAGTACATGTACACCAACAAAGTATGGACGTTGGACATTGCTCCAGACGGGGTAAAACCCGTAGGATGCAAGTGGATCTTCAAAAGGATGATTGGTGTAGATGGACAGGTTGAGACCTATAAAGCTAGACTTCTTGCAAAGGGTTTTCGTCAAAGACCTGGTTTGGACTATGACGAAACCTTTTCTCCAGTGGCTATGCTGAAATCCATTCGGATCCTTCTTGCCATTGCTGCCTTCCACGATTACGAGATTTGGCAGATGGACGTAAAAACCGCTTTTCTAAATGGAAATTTAGAGGAGTGTGTCTATATGGACCAGCCAGTGGGTTTCATTCAGAGTGGGAGCAGCGGAAAGGTGTGCAAATTGCTTAAGTCCATCTATGGACTAAAACAGGCATCGCGGAGTTGGAACATCTGTTTTGATAAGACGGTTAAAGAATTTGGCTTTATCAAAAATCCAGATGAACCATGCATCTATAGTAGATTTGTAGCAAGAACCGTCGTATTCCTCGTTTTATACGTGGATGACATTCTTCTGATAGGAAATGACATTCCTATGCTACAATCTGTCAAGGGGTTCTTGTCACACAGGTTCTCCATGAAAGACCTGGGTGATGCCTCATACATCCTGGGGATCCGGATCCATCGTGATAGATCCAAGAGGATATTAGGACTTTCACAGTCCAGGTATATCGACACCATACTGAAAAGATTCAGTATGGAACATTCCAAGCGCGGTAACCTACCGGCTTGTCACGGGATCACCCTCTCTAAAGAGATGTCTCCCAAGACTGATTTGGAGAGGGATCGCATGTCTATTATACCCTACGCTTCTGCGGTAGGCTCTATAATGTATGCGATGTTGTGTACCAGACCGGAAGTAGCTTATACACTGAATGTGGTAAGCCGGTATCAGTCAAACCCTGGGGAGAAACACTGGATAGCGGTAAAGAACATTCTCAAGTACCTGAGAAGGACTAAGGAGATGTTCTTGGTATATGGCGGAAAAGACCTCCAGATCGAGGCCTTTGCTGACTCCAGCTTCCAGAGTAACAAGGATGATTCCAAGTCCATGTCGGGTTTTGTCTTTACACTCAATAGAGGGGCGGTGTGTTGGAAGAGTTCCAAACAGGAAACCGTTGCTGACTCGACTATGGAAGCGGAATACATCGCTGCATCTGATGCCGCAAAAGAAGCCGTCTGGATGAGGAAGTTCTTGAAAGAACTTCAGGTGGTTCCGTCCATTGTTGATCCAATACTTCTGTATTGCGACAACAACGGGGCTATAGCTTTAGCGAAGGAACCCAGGTCCCATCAGAAATCCAGACACATCTTGAGGCGGTATCACCTGATCAGGGAGATCGTGGATCGCCAGGAGATCGAGCTTCGGAGGGTTGCTTCAGAAGATAACACTGCAGATCCATTCACCAAGGCCTTTCCCCAGACTCAGTTCGAGCGGCTGATCAAGATGATAGGTCTTCGATACGCCAGTACATGGCCTTAGTGCAAGTGGGAGATTGTTAGTATATATGCCCTAGAGGCCATTACTGTATCATACTAGTTTGTATATTACTTAATGGAAGCTTGGGATATTCACAGTTGTATAAACAATCTTGCTCAAAATGGTAGTATGCCACTTGGTTTGTTTCTACTTTAATGTGTATATGTGTTTATTTTATTATATCACCTATACGCATTAGTGGAGCCCTTAGGATCTTTGCTTGATTACCAGCGTTGTGATGGCAGTCACACTCGTGGGGGCTGGGTAATCCATAAGCACATCCTTATACAGGTCCCTAGTCACAGGACTATCGAGACAGGGCATCGATACTCCGGAGTAGACTAGCGCATGCGCTTCTCATCCCAGCAGGGGAGACGGTCTGTCCCACAGCCGTCAGTACGTCGTACTTGAGATAGTATGCGGGTGCTCGTTAGGTTACGAGTACACTGGACAGGACTCGTCGGGAACTGACTGGTTGGTATTATACCTATCGTCAGTTATCAGTTCCCAGGTGACATGAGTACAGCTTAGTCTGCTGACTTGACACTGTCACTTCGCCTCGAGTGTGTTCCCACTGTACTTTGATTACTACCCTACCACGGCTCAAAGGAGTCGTGCAAACAGGTAGTAGTTGGGTACAGTCCCGAAGCACTTGGAGGCAGTGACGGTTAGACAGGATTCGTCTCTCCCGGTATTGGGGGTTGACATCGCGCTGTGTTTAGGAGAGCCATTACACGAGTAGTCCCTGGCCAGGGCAAGCGAGATATACTAGTAGGCTTCCAGTGTTATCTCAGGGTGTTTTGGGCTTCACTCCGACACGACTTGTACCGCTATTAGGGGACTGACATTTACCGCCCCCCTAGGCCCGCCATGCGATGTATCAGACGAACAGACCGGACTGTACGGAGACTGTCACATTCAGGCTCAGTAGGAGTTCAGATGGGTTTCACCTCGTCAGTCTTCTTGTCGGCATCTACCTGGGGACCGTTACGCACAGCTAGTGCCGCTTGTGGTCTGTGGTTAAACCCACTGCCTGCGTAGTGTCGAGTCTTTAGAGTCCCACACAGAAAGCTATTCGCCTTTAGGCAAAAGAGTAGAGGTCGCATGGTTTTGCGACAGGGATCGGTCACATCCGTGCACTTGTGCACGTTTAGTGTCCGGACAGTTAACACTAGCGGGCTTTGGTTTAAGCCAGATCCTAGTGTACGTTTTGGGATTGGTTTTATCTCGTATGTATTCGTGTTCCTCAGAACGCGGATGCGGGTGTGTATGCACAGTTGACAGAGAGACAGAGGCAGAGGATTCTCATTAGGGTTGTTGACTATTGACTATTGACTTTTTGCTAAACCCTAATGAGAATATGAAGTGTAATTAACAATAATATTAATTAAGTATTATAGTGACATGGTTGTTGAGGGGTTGACTTTGTTGACTTATTGACTTTGTTGACCGGTTGACTAGGTTGGACTAGTTGACCATCATCATGACAATAGCTATCATTTCATGGCAAAGACTTTTGCTTGCTTGTTTATCTTGTGCAAAATGAGTGCATGAAATGATATGGCTATACTTGATTGTTATGATTTGTTATGATGGCTTTGGATTATGAGAGCCAAGAGAGAAAAGTCTTGCTCATTCTATCATTTTCATTCTCTCTCTTGCTTGAGCTCTCACCCTCTTCCTCTTGCTCTCTCCCTCTCTCTAGTCTATGGTTCACTTGTCTCATGTGTTGAGAAGCAAGAACCATAGAGAAAAATCCCAACACACTCTCCTCTACTCACTCTAGTTCATAAGGTTTAGCAAACCGAGTGAACTAGTTTCTTCAAACCTCGAAGAAGAAGCCAAAGGTAGAAGCTTTTGGGTGGATCGATGTTCGGCGCAAGGAGACGACGGGGTGAAGCCGATCTGTACACCATCAAGTGTAGAAGACGAAGGAGTTCAAGAAAGAAAGGTATAACCCCCTAACCGAGTAGTTAACAACTCCTAGTTAGGTTGTTAGTTAGATATTTAACAAAGATCCGTTTTGAGTCCATGTTACCGCCTCTAGAAAATCGTTTTTCATCAAATTCCGCAAGTCCGTAAGTACCGAGAGAGGTAGCATGGACTTACATCTCAAGCCTAGTAGAGAGAGATGCAGACCTCCGAAAAGAGAATTCGATCTCGATGGAATTTTAATGTATTTTTTCTTTAGAAAATGAGATTTCTACAAGAAAATAAATAAAATTTATTTTCATAAAATATATATATATATATTATCAAAATATCTATTTTAATTATATTATATAAATATTCTAAGTTTTCTAAATCAAAGGAATCACCTTTACATGAAAATACCATCCAAATACAAAACAATACCGATATTTCAATAAAATACCATATATTATGAAATTAGGTTTACTCACTAGAAATTTCACTTTTATAAAATATACATCTATGAAAACCCTAAAGACGATAATTAAATGCTTGAGGTATATTTTGAAAATTATATCAAAATTATTTTTACATAAAATCCCCTCAAGTTATGCTAAATTACAATAAGGACCCTAGTAAACATAGGTTTAAGCTGGACCAGTCTCTTGAGCCTCAGGGAGCCGGAGATATGGGTGCTTGCCTATTTAAGGTAGACAATCTAACAAACGGTATTATCAACATGGTAATTGTTTTAAAAAAAGACACAAATCCTGCCGTGCATGTGCAGCAGTTACCGATAATATCAAAACTAATTCAGGATTTCAAGTTGTTTTTAAAGTGTCTGACTCAGACCGAGTCTCAATCTAATCAATCTGACTTAAATATGATTCAAGTATAAACTACAATATAACATGAATCTATGAATCTGTCTATTCAATCTATATTGACTGAACCGAACCATGGATATACTTACATGACTCTCCATTTATATCCATTCCATTTACTGATATCATAGTTTCGGCAAGTCTTCCATTTACTACAAGACAATACTATACAATCAGTACAAGACAATACTATACAATCAGTATAAGACAATACAATCAATACAAAAGACATCGCGGGGTTTATAAAGTGGTAGACTGGTACGAAACATGTTAAAAGTGGCACGAGGTGGTCACTTAAGACGTAATTACATCCATGCCGTTGTTTCGTGGTATTTTCGACGGAGCCTTGTACTACGGGTTACCAAGGTCTACGGTGTAATTTGGACTCCTCTCGTATACACTGGCATATTCTGTACCAAGCTACAAACAACTACGTTAACATTATAATCAAACATTACTAGATATACTCTCTTTTCTGTCTATTCTACTCTTCTCCTTCTTTGGTACTTACCGAGCGATTGTTCGCTGACGACATTCCTATTCTCTTCTTCTTTGGAATGTTGTCAGGTGGATAGGACGCACTAGAGCTCGAGACCAGCCAGGAGCATTTGGAGCAGTACACTGAAGACCCGGAGTATTAGACTTTACTTGTATATATTCTCATTTCAGTTCATGCCATTGTTTAGGCATTGCTTTCTATTCATGTATTTACATTTCAGTTGTACTGTAAAAGAATGTTTAAAGTTGCTGTTCATTTACATTCATATCTCTTGTGTACTTTACTTGCTTAGATACGCTTAGCGTGTTTACTTCTGAGTAAATACGTAGTGGCCTCGTCACGTCTCCTCTTCCAGTACACCGGGAAGCGGGGTGTGACACACACACACACACACACACACACACACACACACACACACACACACACACACATATATATATTATGAAGCATGGAAGGTTTTTCTATTTTGTGAAAATAGAAAAGGAGGTGGAAAATGAGGAGACTTTTGTGGCATGGTATAAAGCATGGCTTGATGAATTTTTTATTCATCATCCTACACTATTGAAACAGGGTTACAATTCTATATTGATGGATATTGGTTGCTTCAATAATGAGGGGTATTAAGCCATTCTTTACATGGTTCATTTTCACCTTAGCCATTTGCATGAGCTCATTTGCTCTCTAGCTCTCTCCATTTAGTTCATCTCCACCTCCATGCTCAATCCCTCACTTGAGTTGTGAAACCTTGAGCTTGTGAGAACCCTAGTGAGCAAACAAAACTCCTATTTCACTATTCTACACTAGATTAGCACTTTGGTGTAGTGTGTTTCCTTCACTAAAGAGTTTAGTGAATAGGTAGCTTAGATTAGCGGAGCTTCGGATGGATCATCTTTGACACGAAGATCGCAAAGGAAGCTCGATCCAACTTCAAGTGGAGCCTAGTGGAGTCGCATGGACTACTACACGGAGCTTGAGAAGAGAAGGACACGGTCTAAAAAGGTTGTAGCCACTTTTCTCTTAGTATAGTTTTTGTTATATCATAGTTAAACCCTAATCATCAAGTTCGATTCTTGTTTAGTGTTAATTAGCACCCCAAAAATTTTAAAATGGCATGCTTGATGCTAGTAAAAACCAGTGGTGTTGCGAACAATCACTTTCTGCTGGGTTTGCTTAGCACCCTCACTAGGTTTTGACAAGTATCAAACATGCTACATTAAAATTTTTAGGGAGCTAACCAAACCTAACCTAGAATCGAATTAGAGTATTATGGTAACAAAAAGCAAGTATCACATACTAGCAAGTGTCTAACACTAAGAGGGGAGAAATACAATCTTTGTAGACCTCTCCTCCTTGACTCCTTGGATCAACTTGGAATTTTAACGGATTCACTTGAGGCCTTCGAAGTCCACAACAATCCACCACAGAGTCCCTTGGCACAAGCTCCAAGCTTCACTTGACCTAAGTGGAAGTGGAGCAAACAACCTACACTAGTGGGCTAGACTAATATAGATTGGTGATGTGGGTTATAATCTCACCTAAAAACCTTTCCTTTTAATTTTCTTCACTCACTTTTGAAGAGCTAGAGAGCTTAGAGGAGGAAGAAGAAGGTAAATGGCTTAGCTTGAGCTCATGTGAGAGTTATCTCAATAATAATGAGAATAATAAAATATATGAGAGAGTCGCACTCACCTTAACCATTACTAATAAATAACTAGATATTTTTAATATTGAGTTAAGAGATAATAGGAAATGAAACCATGGTTATGACTTTGGTCAACTAAAGAAGAGTGTAGAAGAAATCCAACCATGATTTAATTCCCAATTTCCTTTTCTCAATAATAAAAAATATATAAATAGTTTCCATGTGAGTCTTGCATAGCCATCTCTAATGTATCATCAACCATAACACATGTATGCATGCATGTGTGCATTCATATCAATATATACATACATACATTCATGCATACATATAAAAGAAAAAGGTTTAATAAATGAGCTAATGGTCATTGATATTAAATCAATACTTGATTTAATAATCTGATCATATCACATATGACCCGACTAATAGAAAACGCCAGATTAAAATACGGTATCATATACGCGCATTTAATCAAGCTCTCACGCATATCCCCATATGCACCCCACATCGTTTCGCCTGAGTTAGGAAACCCCTCTGTGGGATTCTAAGACTCGTCAATACGCTAGCAGTAGATAGTGATCATATCACATACCCACAAACCATCAGCGACACTAGCTGTACGTAATGGCTCCCAGGTATTGAGCGAATAAAAGAAAAACAAGCGAAATTGTCAGAACTCCCGTCGAGCCAACTAGCAACACTTACCGTATAATCTGGTCTCTTCGTTAGATATGCTGCATATCAAGTCTAGGGATGGTATCGTCGACCCCAATAACTCAATAAGTCATGCATGTATATGGCCTATAACGGATCGAGAAACTACTGATAACACTTATCAGTAAATCTCATCAGCCCTGGCCAGGGACTTCATGTTATATCTAATCGAGCATAGTGCAACATCAACCCCCAATACCGGGAAAGACAAAACCCCTCCTATCGCTCATTGCCTCCATGTGTCTCGGGACTGTAACCAAAAGCCACCTGTTTGCACAACTCAGTAGAGCCGTGGTAGGGTGGAAATCAAAGTACAGTGGGAGCACGCACAAGACTCTATGACGATCTCGGGTCTACAGACTAACATGTACCAGTGTCACTTGAGAACTGCTATCCGACGATAGATATAATACCATATAGGAGTTCTCGGTGAGTCCTTCAGTGTACTCGGTCTCCACTGGGCACCCGTATACAATCTTTAATGTCAAACACCAATAGATATGGGATCATCCATCGCCCATTATATGGGTCAAAAAACGTATACGCTAGTCTACTCTGGAATATCGATACCCCGTCTCGATACACCCACGACTAGGAACATTTTAAGGATATGCTTATAAATTACACATGTCCCACTAGTATGATCTGCATCATAATCCCAGTAGTTAAGCAAATATCTTAAGGGCTTTAGCAACATGTACCAAATGAGTAATATGCATGATCAAGTGAACATGTCAAGATAAAGAGCAACCAGATTGCATACTATCATGTCGAGCAAGAATTTCCTCTGAATATATATATATATATATATAGACACACACACACATACATACCGATACATCCACTATCAAATAATGGTCTCTAGGGCATACATATATCCAACAATCTCCCACTTGCACTAAGGCCAATTATTGGTGTATCTCATACCCAACATCTCAAAAATTCGCTCATGTTGCGGCTGGGTAGGGCCTTGGTGAGTGAATCCGCGGTGTTATTCTTTGTATCTACTGTTCGAATCTCGATCTCGCGGCGATCAACTATCTCTTAGATCAAATGATATCGCCTCAGGATGTGTTTAGACCGCTGATGGGACCTGGGCTCTTTGGCCAACGCCATAGCCCCATTATTATCAAAATACAGTGGTATTGGATCAATAATGGTTGGAACTACTCCTAGCTCCGAGATGCACTTCTTCATCCAGACGGCTTCCTTGGCAGCATCATTTGCAGGAATATACTCAGCTTCTATCATGGAGTCTGCAACGGTATCCTGTTTGAAACTCTTCCAACATACCGCCCCTCTATTGAGGGTAAATACAAACCCTGAGATAAATTTGTTGTCATCCTTATCACTCAGGAAGCTCGAATTGGTAAAGGCCTCTATTTGGAGATCTTCGTTACCATACACCAAGAACATTTCTTTAGTCCTTCGTAAGTACTTAAGAATGTTCTTCACAGTTGTCCAGTGATTCTCCCCTGGGTTGGATTGATACCCGCTTACTACACCCAGTACATAAGCTACATCAGGACGAGTACATAACATCGCATACATTATAGATCCTATGGCTGAAGCGTAGGGTATAATGCTCATGCGAACTCTCTCTTCATCAGACTTTGGGCAAAAGTCCTTGGGGAGAGTGACTCCATGACAAGCGGGTAAGGCACCGCTTGGAGTCTTCCATACTAAACCTCTTTATGATAGTGTTAATGTACCTGGTTTGGGATAATCCCAACAACTTTAGATCTATCCCTATAGATCTTAATGCCCAATATGTACGAGGCATCACCCAGGTCCTTCATGGAGAAACTTTGTGATAAGAACAGTTTGACCGATTGTAGCATAGGAACATCGTTTCCTATCAGAAGAATATCATCCACGTACAATACGAGGAATGCGACAGTACTCCCTACAATCTTCTTATAAACACAAGGTTCATCTAGATTTTTGACGAAATCAAACTCTTTGATCGCATCATCAAAACAGATATTCTAACTCCGTGATGCCTGCTTTAATCCATAAATGGATTTAAGCAACCTACATACTTTCCCATTGCTCCTACTATCAACGAAGCCCTCTGGCTGATCCATATAAACCCATTCTTCTAAATCACTATTTAGAAATGCAATTTTAACGTCCATCTGCCAGATTTCATAGTCGTAGTGAGCAGCCATAATAAATAGGATCCGAATGGATTTAAGCATGGATACAGGAGAAAAGGTTTCGTCATAGTCCAGTCCAGGTCTTTGACGAAATCCTTTCGCCACAAGCCTTGCCTTATAGGTCTCCACCTGCCCATCTACACCGATCTTTCTCTTAAAGATCCATTTACACCTTACGGGTTTTACCCCAGAGGGTACTACTTCCAAAGTTTACACTTTTTTGGTGTACATAGACTCCATTTCGGATCTCATGGCATCCAGCCACTTCACAGAGCTACCACTCGTGATAGCTTGCTGAAAACTAGTAGGGTCATCATCATCCATGATGCAATATTCTCTATCACCATCAATGAGGAAACCGTAGTATCTCTCCGGTGGGCGAGAAGTCCTACTAGATCTACGGAGTGGCTGAGATTCATAAGTTTCTGTTGCAACATCAGGTTCAACCAAGTCGTCATTTGTAACTTGTGTCTCTAGAACTTCTTCTAGTTCTACCGCATTGCCATCAGTATCATTTGAAAAAATTTCATTTTCTAAAAATGTAGCATACTGAGAAACAAACACTCTTTATTCCTCCTTGTGGTAGAAAAAAATATCCAAATGAATGTTTTGGATATCCCACAAATATACACTTAACCGATCGTGTCTTGAGTTTGTATGGATTCTGCTTTTTGACAAAAGCCGAACAACCCCAAATCTTAACTCGTTTAAGAGATGGTCTCTTCTCATACCATATCTCATATGGAGTGGTAAACGCGGTCTTGGTTGGAACCCTATTCAACAGATATGCTGCAGTCTCTAATGCATGCCCCCAATAGGAGAGAGGTAACTCAGCATCACTCATCATGGATCGCACCATATCTAATAGGGTACGATTCCTCCGTTCTGACACACCATTGTGCTGTGGTGTGTAAGGGGGAGTGAGCTGAGAGAGAATCCCATTCTCTTTTAGGAAGTCCGAAAACTCTGTACTGAGATACTCTCCACCTCGATCTGATCGAAGTTTCTTAATGCTCAAACCGGATTGTTTTTCTACTTCAAGTTTGTACTCTTTGAATTTCTCGAAAGCTTTAGACTTATGCTTTAATAAAAACACATGACCGAATCTTGAGAAATCATCAGTAAAAGTTATGAAGTAGAAAAAACCGCCTCTAGCATGTGTAGACATTGGCCCACATACATCACTGTGTATGAGGCCTAAGAGTTCTGTAGCTCTTTCTCCGTGTCCAGTAAACGGAGTTTTGGTCATTTTACCCTTGATACAAGACTGACAAGTCGCATAATATTTATATTCAAAAGGATTTAAATATCCATCTTTATGTGGCTTGTTTAATCTTGTTTCGTTAATATGACCAAGTCTACAATACCAAAGAAAAGCTTCATTTATATCTGAAAATTTTCTTTTATTTGTGTGTTGTATGTTGAAAACTGTGTGTTAATTTAGGACGCATATCCCGTTATTAAGTGCACCATACCCAATCAACTCTTGATTCATGTTAATGTTCATAACATTATTCTGCAATACAAAATGATATCCTTCATTGTCTAAAAAAGAAACGGATATTATATTACAAAGCATACTAGGTACATAATAACATGGGTTCAAAACCAATATACAACCCGATGGCAACCCCAGGTGATACTCTCCCACTGATACTGCATGTACATTGGAACCATTTACAACCCGGAGAGTGTGATCACCGGTCTTCAAAACTCTTCTACTTCTCAGTCCCTGCACACAATTGCAGATGTGAGAACCCGAACCGGTATCCAATACCCAAGAAGTATAGTTTATAAAAAAAAACAGTTTTCAGTCACAAATACACCTGAAGCGGAAGCATCACCATACTTCTTTTTCTTGAGGTCAGCAAGATACTCGACACAATTTCGCTTCCAATATCCTGACTTCTTGCAGTAGAAACATTCTCCTTTTCCTGACTTCTCGGCCTTGGATTTGTCTCTTCCTTGTGCCTTTTTGATTCCACCTTTCGGTTTGGTGGGTTCCTTCTTATTCCTTCCCATAGCCTTGGCTTTTGGAACGGAAGAGGAAGATTGCCCAACAATCAGAGAGGGAGACTTCGCCTTGAGCGTGCTCTCCGCTTCTCAATATATTAAGAAGTTCGGATAGTGATTTCTCCATGTGGTGCATGTTGAAGTTCACTATGAATGGAGCAAAGGCAGGGGGAGAGACTGGAGAACAATATCAATATATTGTTCGTTCTCCATGGTCCATCCAAGGCCCTCAAGCTCTTCAATAAGAGCTATCATCTTCAAAACATGATCACCTACTGGTGTGCCAGGAGCCATCCGCATCTGAAATAACTTTCGAGACGCCTCGTATCGAAGGGTACGAGATTGCTACCCATACAACTCCTTTGTATGGAGAAAGATTGATTGAACATCCATCTGCTCATACTGCTTTTGATGTGTATTGTCCATCGAGGCAAGCGTGAGGCAGTTGGCAGTGGCACAGTCAATATCCCATGTCTTGCGGATCTCCCTATCCGCAACAAAAGATTCAGGGCCTGGGCTGGGAGGGGCTGAGGCAGTGAGGACATATGATACCTTATCATATGTAAGGGCAATGTTAATGTTCCTCAGCCAGTCTTTATAGTTGGGTCCTGTCAGTTTATTTTTCTCTAACAGAAGCTTAAGTCCAGTCGTGGGTATCTTCCATTAGGAGAGAGAAAAGAATACACTCAGTGAAAGCTCTTGCAAAATTTAGATTGGTTATTATCTTATCTAATCGATGTCTCCCACTGCATTTATCAAATTTTCCTTCAAACCCTAAAAAGAAAATTAGCCAGGATTAATTACATACTACAACTTCGCTAACCGTTCAGTCAGGCCAGTGTCGGTACTTTGAGGGAGGTTCCCCTTGCTTTCCCACGGACCTAATTAAAGTAAACTTCGTTTTCCCAGAGGTATAACCCCGTTGACACCTTTCAAGACACCTAATGGGTTAGCTAATTGTAATATGCAAAACTCTCCTAGGAGTAACTCTTACTCATACTGGGATCAGGATCCAACTATCATATAGAAGGTATGCAATCTCATTGCAAATTTCAACTTTTGAAACTCCCGATATGGTTTTTACCCCTAGCACTTATGACCTTAACTATGGTCAACATATCATAAGTACCAGTCAAGTTCTACCCGTCATTTCATGATTAATTAGACCCAGACATATGACACTTAACTATAGTCAACATAATCATATGAATGTCCTAACTAATCGCATCATATGCTGTGTTGGAAGACATCACTTAACTACCGTACACTACGCCTTAACTATAGTCAAAATACATAGCACGAATACTAAGTACTCTACTTCCTAAAATGACGGAGGGTTGCAGATGGTTTGTAAGAAAACCTTTAACGTTTTGAACTTGATACGTTGTAGAATCAAATAGTTTTTGAAAGGAGTGGCTTAAGCTCCGCATTTTGAAACTTGCTTTTTCATAAAAAGTCCGAGTGAGTTTCAAATTTGATTCTACAACATCTTTTAGGTTTCTTTTTCTTTACATTAATCTCATTAATGTAGTCCCATCATTTAAGTCCTTAAGTCATCATAGAAAAGAAACGAAAATAGAACGTACACTTATGCCATCCGCATTCGCCACGGGGTCCCATCATGCACCATTAGGTTACTTAACTAACGGCAGAGCCGAGACAGGACTAGCGCGTATGCAAAACATAAGCAACGTTTATTATATATGATATATATAATACACCATTCATCTCAGCATATAAAGTGATCACATCATAGAATATCAGTAGTAGCAGAAGCACATATATGAAGATATAGGATATACTAGAAGGTCTGTATTTTGTATTCAGCCAACAATAGAAAATACGGATTCCACGATCGTGATGAATAGCCAAGCCCACACCCCTAAACCCCTACGAGAGTGGCAAGTGACCTTACCAATTCTAGAGTTAGGAGACCCGGTCTCGACTCCTCGAGATGGCCTCCCACTGGACTCTAGAATTTGGTCACTTGTGCTCCCCACTTTCGGTCAATCCTAATGCGAAAAAGTAAATAATAACATCAATGGTGATATCATCATCAACCTGGAAGTGCCCCAATAAAAGAATATTACATACAATGAATTTTACATGAATGAAAAGAAAAACTCTCATCTCACATAAAAACCCCGGCCATTCAATCACGACGATCCTATACATCATATCACAGCAACACATAACATCACATGTCATCAACGTAAGCAAGTATGTGTATCCCAATTGTCGTTGACGTATAGTAACGAAACCGGCGATACGCCACATACTACACTTACGGTCGCAGAAAAGAAATGTCAAACTACAACATTTGGAATCGTCACATCCCTTAGAGATCATAAATCTGAAATATCACATATTTTGGATTTCATACCTAATATTGTAAATCTTACATTTGGGTCTCGTCTATGAAAACATATTTTCAAAAGAAATCGGATAATTCAACAAGATTCCCGATTCCTATTGAGACCGAAATGTTAAATTTACAAGCAACTAATCAATTTTCACAAAACTAATTAGTGTAGATTCCAAATATTGTATCACATTCATAAAAACTAGGCGATGTTAAACTTTTCGATCGATCGATCAACCACCCAAAAATCTCAGAGGACTCAACATTTGAGTTAGATTCAAAAATTCCCAGACAGTGCCACAAGCACATACGGACCAGCACAAGAAAGCACGTCCCAAGCCTCATCAACGGCGCCGCGGAACCGCCGCCAAAAGCACCTTTTGGCCGCGGTTCCGCGGTCGTTAGGTCGAGTTAGGGGTTCGTTTTTCTTGGGGATCCACACAATACCCTGCACAATTTTCTTAACATTTTTAAACCCAAAAATTCCAACTTTTGAAAAAATTCCAAAGAGGGAACTTGAGGTGGTGTTTGCTGTTCGTTCGGACTTTTTAACGTCGTCTAGGTTACCCGAAACGATGTTAAAATACGACTACGAAACACTCCGAATTTCCATTACAGAAAGATAACATCACATGCAATCTTTAGCAAAAACAAACAATACCTTAAACACCAAACCACAGAGACTAGAACACCAGAGGAAAATGAAGCCAAAACCCAACTACAAAACCGGTGTGGCCGGGTTTTTTGTGAGTTTGGCCAGTCAAAATCCGGCGGCTTGGTTTCGTTTTTCTCGGGTGTTCATATTACATCACATGTAATATTTTGCACCTGTTTAAAAAATTTCAGAGAACTTAAAAAAATCGATAAAAACTAGGTATTTTGTTTCGAGGTTTCGGAGTTGTTTCGGTTTCGTAATTCTACTAATATCGTCTAATTCTCTAGCCTATCTCTGATACCATTGTTGGGTTTGCTTAGCACCCTTGCTAGGTTTTGACAAGTATCAAACATGCTACATTAAAAATTTTAGGGAGCTAACCAAACTTAACCTAGAATCGAACTAGAGTATTAGGGTAACAAAAAGCAAGTATCACATACCAGCAAGTGTCTAATACTAAGAGGGGAGAAATACAACCTTTGTAGACCTCTCCTCCTTGACTCCTTGGATCAACTTGGAATTTGAACGGGTTCACTTGAGACCTTCGAAGTCTACAACGATTCACCACGGAGTCCCTTGGCACAAGCTCCAAGTTCACTTGACCTAAGTGGAAGTGGAGCAAACAACCCACACTAGTGGGCTACTCTAATATAGATTGGTGATGTGGGTTGTAATCTCACTTAAAAACCTTTCCTTTTAATTTTTTTCACTCACTTTTGAAGAGCTAGAGAGCTTGGAGGAGGAGGAAGAAGGTAAATGGCTTAGCTTGAGCTCATATGAGAGTTAAATCAATAATAATGAGAATAATAGAATATATGAGAGAGTCACACTCACCCTTAACATTTGGGTGGTCTTGGGGGTGTGGGCCCTCCCTAGGTCCCCCGGGACGTCCCCAGGGTCTCCGCGCACCTCCCCGCGGCTTCTCGGTCCAAACCAAGAGCCAGCGGGGAGTCTAAACATCAATATAACATAGAATTCCTCACTGGATTTGCGGCAGTTTTTGAAGGGAAAAAACGGCGGGATTCGGGAGTCGTATCTATCTAGCTTAGGGTGTTTAGGTGGCTCTGATGCCATTGTTGGTTCCTAGTGCTCTCGCCGCTAACCCCGCGGCCAATGCGGAATACAAAAATGCAAATTTTGATGGCACTAGAAATTTATACCCAAGAATCTAAACCAAACACATAAACTAGCAAGTACAAAAGGATATAAATCACAACCTTTGTAGCGTCTTCGTTTGCTCCAATTGGGTTGGACTCTAGCATACTCTCTAGAGCTCCAGACCGCGCTTGCAAACCTGTCTTCTTTCACCGAAGATGATCGACCCAAGGGAACCAAGTTCATACTTCAATTTCATCAATGAAGTAACTAAAGATCCTAAATTGCTAATTTAGGATGCTTAATGATGTGCGTGAGTGCTATGTCATTTTTCTTTCTCTTTATCTTCATGATTCTCAACTCATAAGAAGGTTGAGGATGAAAAAGAAGAATGGGCCATGGAAGAGAGAGAAGCTAAATGGTAAATGAATAAAATCTCACAAATTCAAGCATGCGTGTTTTTCTTTTGTCAAAAGATTTTCACATTTTAAAATTGCAACCATACTTGAATAGTATGTGCAAATGAATTAATAATTCATTTGCCCATACCCTCCACCATTTCTTTCTTCCACCTCATTTCTTAATTTCTTTAAAAAGAAATAAAAACCTAGAAATGAGGTGTCCTCCTTTTAGAAGTATTCTTGTATAAATATAAAAATACGTCCCCACAAATTCATGCTCGTATTCGTATCAAAATACGAATATCCAAGAGATAGAAAAATACAATGAACATAATACTAGAATATACATATCGAAATACACACACACATATTATTAAATCAAAACTTGATTTAATAATCCGGCTTAATCTTAAGACGGCTAGTATAATCATCCGCCCGATTAAAATCCGTGCGGTTAGCACACTTACCTAATCAGAACCCTGCACGTATCAATATACAGCCACTATAATATTTTGCGTGGATCAGGAAAACCCTCTGTGTGGGACTTTAAAGACTCGACAATACGCTGGCAGTGGGTTTAATCACAAGCACGTCATCGGCACTAGCTGTACGTAGCGGTTACCCTGGTATTGAGCGAAAAGAAGGCCGATGAGCAAACTCATCCGTATCCCTACTAAGCATGTTTGTGACAATCTCCGTACAGTCCGGTCTCTTCGTCTAAGAGTATCGCATACCAGGTCTAGAAGATGGATAATGTCAGACCCCTACAAACCTGATAAGTCGTGACGGTCTGAAGATCCTCACCCACTGAGAAACTACTGATATCGCATCAGTAAATCTCATCCACCTTGGCCAAGAATTTTATGGTGACAGCTGACCCAACATAGGGCGACATCGACTCCTAATACCGGGAGAGAGCAATCCCTGACGATTGTTCACTGCCTCCATATGGTTCGGGACTGTACCAAATAAAACTTGTTTGCATAATTCCTTTAAACCGTGGTAGGGTAGTAATCTAAATACAGTGGAAACTCACACGAGACGAATGAAAATCTCAGGTCAAACTGAAATTGTTTCTTAGCACGACCACAAAGTTTATACCGGCATCAAGCATGTAATTTTAAAAATTCTTGGGTGCTAAGCTACACTATCCTAGAATCTAATTAGAGTATTAAGGTATAAGTATGAATAAAACAAATTTTACTCTAATTGATGGAGACAACAACCTTTGTAGACCAAGTCCTTCTCTTCTCAAGTTCCGAGTAGTAGTCCCTACGACTCTTCTTGGCTCCACTTGAAGAAGGATCAAGCTTGATTCTTGATCTTCCAAGCCGAAAATTATCCATCCGAAGTTTCTCTAGGTCAAGCCACCTCTTCACTAATCTACTATTAATGAAGGAAACAACCTAATCTAAATTGCTAATCTAGAGTAGGTTGATGAAGTGGTTTTTTTAGCTAACTTAGAATTCTCTAAAGCCCTAGGGTTCACAACTCATGTGAGGGTTAGGATTTGGAGGAGGAAGAAGAAGATAATGAAGAGAGCAAGAGAAATAAGCTAGCGTCTTCTCAAAGAATGAAGAATGGCTCACATATATTCTTCACTCATTGAATGGTGCATGTTTTCACATAGAAAATATGCATCATGCTTCAATAGTGAAGCCAAACAAATAAAATAATGCATATGCCATGCCTCACCCATTCCTCAAATATTTCCCAATTTTCCACCCCATTTTCTATTTTCTCAAAATAGAAAAATCCAAATATATGTGTGTGTGATATATATATATATATATATATATATATATATATATATATATAAGAGAATATAAACTTAAGTGAGCTTAATATTAGTTAATGTATAAATATATCAAATATAAATATATATCAAATTATTAAATCAACACTTGATTTAATAATCCGGTTATATCATATATAACCGACTAATATCATTTATCTGTATATTATATTATCAAATCAACACTTGATTCAATAATCCGGTTATATCATATATAACCTAACCAATATCAAATATTGCCAGATTAGAATACGGTATCACATACTCGTATTTAATCAGGCTCCCTCACATATTAACATATATGCCCTACTTCGTTTCGCTTGAACTATGAAAGCTCTGTGTGGGACTTTAAAGACTCATCAATACGCCAATAGTAAGTAATGATCACATCAGTTACCCACAAGCCGTCAGCGGTACTAGCTGGACGTAACGCTATCCAGGTATTGAGCGATTAGAAGATCAACAAGCAAGCTTGTCCAAACTCCCATGAAGCCTATAAGTAACACTTACCGTACAGCCCGGTTTCTTCGTCTGATATATCGCATATCGAGTCTAAGGGTAAAATCGTCAGACCCCGGTAACTTGATAAGTCATGTCGATGTGTGGCTGATAACGGTTCGAGAAACTACTGATAATACTTACCAGTAAATCTCATCAGCCCTGGCCAGAGACTTACTGTTATAGCCAATCGAGTATAGCGCAATATCAACTCCTTATACTGGGAGAGACAAAAGTCCTCCTATCACTCACTTCCTCCATGTGACTCGAGACTGTACCCAAAATCCATCTGTTTGCACGACTCCTTTGAGACGTGGTAGGGAGGAAATCAAAGCACAGTGGGAACCACACAAGACACTATGACGATCTCGAGTGTACAGACTAACCTGTACCAGTGTCACCAGAGAACTGCTATCTGACGATATGTATGGTACCATCTAGGAGTTCTCGGCGAATCCTGTTTGGTGTATCCATTATCTAATGAGCACATGTGTACAATCTTTGATGTCAAAGACTAATGGTTGTGGGATCAACCATCGCCCCAAACAGGATCTAGAAACGTACACTAGTCTACTCTGGAATATCGATGCCCCGTCTGATATCCCCTCGACTGGGAACTATTAAAGGATGTGCTTGTGGACTATCCAGGCCCCACTAATATGATCTGCATCATAGTCCTGGTAGTCAAGTCCACATCCTAAGGGTTTTATCAACATGTATCAGAAAGACAGTATAATAATACAAGTGTATATGTTAAGATAAAGAGCAACCAGATATCATACTATCATGTCGAGCAAGAAAGTTCTCTATATATATGTCTAAGCATCCACTATATCATATAATAATGGCCTCTACGGCATACATAATCCTAACACAAACGACTAACATGTACTCATACTATAAGAGAACTTCTATCTGACGATAGGTATGATACCATCTAGAAGTACTCGGCGAGTCCGTCTGGTGTACTCACCTCCAGTGAGCACCTGTATACTATCTCAGGTGACTTAACACCAATAGACCGGCTACTACCTTTCGTCGGGGTCTCAAAAAGTATATACCAGTCTACTCCAGAGTATCGATACCCAGTCTCGATACTCTCTCGACTAGAGACATTTAAGGATGTGCTTATGCACCACCCAGCTCCCACGTATATGATCGCCATCATAATGCTGATAGTCAAGCAATAATTCTACGGGTTTTATCAAAACGTATATACATAATGACAAAGACAAACCAGATAACATACTACAATCTTGAGTAAGACAGTTTTATTTGTATAGGTCATCGTTCAATTATCAGAATCGCCTACCTGCAATTACAGTAATTGTCTTGAGGTCACCATATCTAACACAAGGGTCCAGATCAAGAGAAAGAGAAAGATGAAGAAGTAGAGAGAAATGACGGTTTTGTCGAATAAAATTATGGGGTTATAAGTGGTGTAGATGAGAATATTATAAATTAGCCAACGGCCATATCTTCTTTGGACGGAAAATTTAGAGTGGGAAAAAATGAATCAACTTAATTTTTTTGGGTAATAAGTAATTGCCTAGTTTTTTTTTTGTTTTTTTTTGGTGTGTGGAGGGGAGAGGGGTGGAGTGGTGTTTAGTAATTACCTAAGTTTTGGAGGGGTTAAGTGCCAAAAAAACCTTTGGTTAAGTGCATGCACCAACCTGATAATAATCCACATCAAGCTGAGCTGAGGAGCTAGCTCAAAAATATATGGGCTGTCTCCAATTTGCAACAGTGCTTAATTTTATTGAGCACTTAGAAAAAAGAATTTGAAGCCATCTCTCTAATTAATCTCAAAATGGCTCGTGCTCTTTGACAACATCCCAAGTCAATTCAACTGATGAATTCTCTCCATCACACACTTATTATAAGAAGAAAATGCTCTCATGAAACCATGGATTATGAGAAAACCAGAGCAGGTTTACTTATTTCCAAGCATATTATCTCATTTCACTCTCTCTCTCTATATAAATACTACTCCGTTTCAATATTTGCAAACATATACCTCTCATCTTTGTAGAGAAACTATATATAGCTAGTTAAGTTCTTTGGAAGAGATGGGAATGGAATTGGTAACGGCGGAGACGAAGAAAGAGAAGCATGAGGAGACGGAAGAAGAGAAGAACAAGTACATGAAAGGGGTGAGACACCTATGTGATGGTGGCAATATCACTAGGATCCCTACCAGATACATCTTGCCTATCCCTGACCGTCCCGGAAAAGAACGAAGAATCGTTGATTCGAGCCTAAAGTTGCCGGTAATCGACCTTGCTCGGTTGCGCACTCCGTACCGAAGCCAGGTTCTTGAAACATTAGCAACTGCTTGCCAGGAATACGGCTTCTTTCAGGTACCTAACAATTTTCTACATACTAGCTAGCTAGCACTAAGTAGAGACTTTCAGCATACCTAACTTAGGCAAAATTTCAGATAGTGAACCATGGGATCGATAGCGAGCTCATATCGAGAATGGTGGATGTCGGGAAGAGATTCTTCGAGCTTCCGTTCAAGGAGAGGACGAAGTATATGTCGAGCGATATAAGGGCGCCGGTGAGATGCGGGACGAGCCTTAACCAAGTAACAGATGGGGTTTTCTTCTGGCGAGACTTTGTCAGGCTCACTTGCCATCCTCTGCACACGCTTCTTCAACATTGCCCTTCTTCCCCTATGGACTTCAGGTAACCTCACAATCAAGATTATGATTCTGCAATACAACTGAAATCGGAATTTATCACACAACCGGAAGATAAAATTGTTTGTGGAATTAGTGATCGAGCATTCACATGTCGTGCTGTGGACCTAATAAAATTAGCATTTCGACTTGATAGCAACCTGCAAGGCGTTAAAGAGAGAGGGGCATGAACCGTACAAGTGGGGCATGGAAAGGGGCGGAGGGAGGATGAACATGTGGTAGAATTAGATGCATACATACATATGCGAAAGATCTACTTCTGCGGAGAAGCCATGTTATAAGTTATTGCATCATAAATGTTGTATATGCACTTAAATACGCACATCACTCCAGCTACGTATAACATGAAATATCTGTATTGTTTACTGTAATATCTAATTAGTTGTATATCTGTATGATTGTCTGTAATATAGATATCTGTATAGTTTCCTGTAATATGTATGCAGCTAATTGTATACTGTAGGAAACTATACAGATATTGCGGCCAGGGTTTTTTTTTACCACGGAAAAGTTTGTCAGGGGTTTTTTGACAGCGGAAAAGTTTGTCAGGGTGTTTTTTGGCAATTTACTCTAGATGTCTTATATGATGTCTTGATGAATTAAAATGGCATTGCAGAGAAGAGGCAGCTTCATATGCAAAGCAAACAAAATCATTGTTCCTAGTGCTAATGGATGCAATCCTTGAGACTCTTGGTGTGATAACCAGCAAACAGAAAGCACTTGAAGAGTTTGAGGAAGGGACACATATGTTGGTGATAAACTGCTTCCCAGCCTGCCCTGAGCCCAACCTCACCCTCGGATTGCCGCCTCATTCCGACTACGGGTTCCTCACCTTGCTATTACAAGACGAGGTCAGAGGCCTGCAGGTTCAGTGTAAAGGCGAGTGGGTCACCATCGAGCCCGTCCCCGGCTCCCTCGTCGTCAACATTGGTGATCACCTTGAGGTACATTTAATATATTGATGTCAGATCTGCAGCCGATTGAAAAAACTTTCTCAGTGCATCAGGCTTATATATGTAATAGCCTAATTAATCTAGCCAAGCATTAGGCTTATGTAATAACCTTAATTAATCTAGCTTGTTTATATTAATGAGGAACCTAATTAAACCAAAACAATGCAAGTAATCCAAATAGTTAGTACTGTTGTCCCTGTCCCAGCAGTTGAATTTCCTGCAGATTGACATGATTTGAGGGGTCTATTTTATACAGTTGACAATTTTATCTTATTTTTAAAAACCATTAATCATATATAACCACATTTCTAACTACTCTTGATGTTTTTTCCCCTGCATTCATTGAATTGACTTGGTCCAGATATTTAGCAACGGGAGATACAATAGCGTGCTGCACAGGGTCCTGGTCAACGCTTCAAAGTCAAGGATATCTGTGGCCTCGCTTCATAGTCTTCCATTCGACGGTATAGTCAGGCCATCGCCGGAGCTAGTCAACAATGATAACCCGAGACGCTACAAAGACACGGACTTCGCATCGTTCTTGGACTACCTGTCCTCTTGTGAGGCCAAGCACAAGAACTTTCTCGAGTCGAGGAAGTTAAACAACGACATGTAACAAGTCAAAGCCAGGCATGAGTTTAAATTGGAAGAAAATAATTACATACGAATTAAGTCTCTACAAGCATAAGAGAGCTCATTCATCCATTAATGTAATGCCTCCGATGTCATAATTTTAAGAGTTGCAAAAGTGATGAAAGAAAATGAGGGGGTGTTATTGCACAAGAATCCATTATTTTGTGAATTTGTATAAATATGTAGTTGGGCAGAATGACATGGTTATATTTTAGAATAAAAACTCATAATTACTTTTCATTTTATTTTTTATTTAAACAACGGGGATACTTGCTGCACCCAATAAAGCGAGACAAATTTAGCAATCGTCATGCAATTCTAAAAAGCGGGTTCAAAATTATGCACAAAACAACCAAGGGTGTCAAGTTGGCTTGGCCCAATTAAAATGCTCAGAATATTCAGAGGCAACTTGTGTTTCACATAATAGATAACGATGGCATTTTAGGGCCACGGCTAGAGAAATTTATGATATTTGGATACAATACATTAATAATTAATTAATTAGTTTTTTAATAGAAAATACGACATACAAAGTTAATGATGTTTATCTTCAACATTGTCAGGTTCCTTAGTATTGTAGTGGAAATGAAAACTTTGTCTGGGCCAGGACAAGCATATGTACTAATTGGCCTATAAACGAATATAGGTTGGAAATAGGTTAAGCCCAAGATTAGCACAGCCCAAAATGATACTACGAGCTAAAATTAATTGTCAAAAATCCCCTGGACCGCTTGAAACTTATGTAAGAGCTCATGGGCCTTCTGCTCTTGTTAAAAAAACCCGAGCCTTGAGACCCCCTTTATACTAATTGCCTTTAGTATCTAGGCAGTAGACTGGAATAAAGGCCTAAATGAAATGCGGTATATGGGCTTTATCACAAAGATTTTAAATAATAGGCCATTTCTAATATTTTTGAAAATATTTGAGGTTTTAGACAATTCTTGAGCAGACCGGGGGCTTTTTGACAATTTAACCAATTAAAAATTTTAGTGTGTACACACACACAGAGAGAGAGATAAAGAAAAAGAGATCCTAGGTGTAACATTTCAAAAAATATAAAATATTATTTTTGGAATTTAATATTAAAATAATATTTTTCCCGAAAACTGCCTGATTTACTAAATTGGGGTTTTCGAAAAAGGGTATAAATATATACCAATAATTATGAAATAAATAGAAATTAAAATGATTTATTCATTTAAATATATAATTAAAGAATTTGGCATTTTAAAAATTTATTATACGCAGTTTCGATAAAAACCCGATTAGTGCACTGCTAATCGCGATTAAGCCAAATCCGTATTTCTACAGTTTTCCATGGCTAGTGCACCATGACAGGTTTTATGTTATTTCATTTCATTTGTGTTATGGTTTTATTATGGTGAGAAAAGAAAAGGAGAAGAAAAATGTGCCATGATGAGTTGGAGAGAGAAAGGGGACATAATGATGACATGGAAAGGGAGTGGGTGAGAATTATAGTGAGAGAGAGGGGGGCTACTGCCTTGGCCATTTTCACCCATCATTTTCTTGCCCTCTTCATCTCCCTCAACTCCACATCCCTCCATCTTCTACCCTCTTGATCCACCCCAAAAACCTTGCTAAAACCCTATACCCTTTCAAAAAAAAATGATCACCTCCTCACCCTTATCGCGATGAACTAAGTAAAGCTGGATTTTGACAACTTTGGGACTTCTATGGTTTTGTTTGGGAGTGACCATGAGGTATATCTCTTTTCATTTAGAGTAGTTGTGATTTCCTAGCTTTTGTTTAAGTTTAGAAGTCGTTTGGTGATGGATGTGTGAACTTTGAAATCCCAAGAGAAAGGTTTGGGAAATTGGTGATGTTTTGTGGCTGTCAATGAGACTTGTGAGGTGATACTTGACCTGGACCATAGCCTAGAAACCAAAATATGGATTTGGGAATTTAGTTCATGTCGGTTTGTGAGAAATTTGGGTGTGCAGGGAAATCTGGAGCAAACCGGGGGATTTTTGAGAGTAGCAAACAACTCTAGGGGCCAAATTAGGGTATTAGGAGGCCACCTTGACGAGACGGACCCAACCTGAGCAGGGGGACCAGAGGAGGCCGGTTTTTTTGATGATGTGGCCGGCCACATGGTGACATGGGGGGTCGGGGTTGGTCCAGTAGCTCAAATACATCATATGCATCACCCTGAACTTGTTTGCTTGGCTTAATTTGACCTGAATCAAAATCTGGGAGCAGTTTAGTGTGGTTTTTGGCTCTGTTTCCATATTTTGAAATGTTAATTCTTGATATTTAGATTTGTATTTGGTTGTTGGATGTTTGTACATCGACAACAGGGGTTGTTTGATTGTTTTTGCAGTGTAGGCCATAGGTTCTAACCTATGAGCGCACCGTGCGCCGTATCAGTTTTCCGCCTTGATTTTCATACGCATTACTATGGTTGATCATTGTAAGTACCTTCACGTGGATTCCGAGGCGACGGAGCATGGCGTCATCGACTTCGGCAAGCGAGAAGCCAGGTGAGTAGATTATATCTACGGGGGAAGTCGGGTGGATGGCGTATAGCACCCCCGTAGTTCGTGGTGAGGTATACGAATACGTATACACACATATATTTACTATATGTTGTTTATATTGATTGATGATAAAGATAGATTTTTGGTGTTCTTAGATTGGGTTAATGTTAGTTGCGAAACCCTAGAGTAGTGGTTGCACCCATACACACACACATACTTGCATATATTCTTTCTTTCACATGTGCGTATATGGGAATATATATTTATGTGTTCACATGGGTATGAGACTATGTGTTCATATACTGGATTTGAGTATAGTACTTGGGATTTGAGATGAGTCGATGAGATTTGATTTGAGGCCGTGAGATCGGTGATATGGCAGGGTTCGTATTTGAGATACGTCATGATGTTATAGCGGATGTTTGGACGACGATACCATGTGAATAGTGATATACATAGAATAGTTGACTTGTGATCGAGATTGAGATAAGATATGTTAAGATATTTATAATAGGTCGCATTGGGCGATGTATACTTCTTTATGATGATATGTGTTGATGACATCGGTTTGTATGAGGCTGTAGATCAGCAATCAGATCATGATTATATTGATGATATCAGTATTGTACTAGACGTAGATCAGTATCCCGGATTATGATCTTTGATAAAGAGGATACCAGATGAATAATATGGTGAATATGATATTGACCCGTACCCAGATTTGGGATGCCGTACGACGGATTTACGTACGAGCTATATATTGATAATAGATCCGCACTCTTGATTTGGGAATGTCTGATTATAGATATGGCATCGGATGTAATATTATTGAGGCGGGATCACCGACTAATATATATATATATATATATATATATATATATATATATATATATATGTATCAACTCAGATGTTAGGCGATTTCCTTACCTTCAGTTGGCTTGTTAGCTCAGCCCTATAGTTTAATGTAGTTGTTAGACTAAATTCGATTCCTACCTATTTCAAAAAACTAACGAATCGTGGGTATTTTAAAAGACATGTCAAGAGATTCTACGGATATTTCAAAGAACATATCTTTTTTGTAAAAACACCGCGATTCGTATTATTTCAAAAGGCACTACTGTATAATTTATATTTATATTAAATGCAGATTAGTTATCGTTGTGTCTAGTATTCAGCTCCCGCAAATTATTGATGTTCGCTCCGCATCGCATACTTATATTGTGAGTTCATATACCATTATTGATATCATGCTGTTAGGACACCTGCACCATTACCGCTGATGCGTATGTTCCACGTACATTTACTTGCCGGCCACACACATCATCATCGGTAATTGCTATGTCACGTACATTTTAGAGAATGCTATTTCATGGACATAGCTTGTTAGCTAATAGTTTCGACATGATATTAGTGTACTTGCCTTATATGCCAGTTTAGACATTGTAGTTATTACTTGCTACTTCATGCATATTGTTATTCACTGTTATGCCGCATTCATGAATTTTTATGCCTATATTCACTGTTTTACGGGCTATTGATGATTTGGATTCGGATTTTCATGAGATTTCCTGGATTTGGGGGAAAACCGCTGTCACGCCCCGCTTCCCAAAATACGGAATATGAGGGGTTGACAAGGCCAGCCATGCTCCTACGGTCGAGATAATATCTCTCCGTAGTCACACTTTGGCTTCTAGTTTTACGTGGTAATCAGTAAACAATGCACAAGTAATGAGAAATGCAGTAACTGAAACAACACAAATACAAAGAACTAACCTGATGGAGATCAAAAGAGTATAGCTCTGGATAGTTGATCAAGATGTCCGCGATGTACGTCTGGTCCTGATCCAAGCTAGACCCACTTCTCACTCTGAGCATGCATACTCAGGTCGTCAGAGCGACGCGATAGCAATATATATATATATAGATGCAAGTGGTAACTTGTACAGTAATAATGAATATATAACAGTAAATCAAGATAGTAAAGATGTGAACACGAAGTAGCCAATGCAAGTAGCTAAAAGAGCAGGTAAACAGTGACGCGGTAAACAGTATAGCAAGTATATTAAATCAGTCAACGATGCATGTCAATGTCACTAATCCTATCAGTCTCTAAGTCTCACTGTACAAGTCACTAATCCTATCGTCAGTCCAAGTGTGAGATTCAACCACTCGTGAGTATCCCCCACCTAAGGGTAGGACCCAAGGACAAGGGAACACGGGCCCAAGTCGCTCGCTAATAATCAGTGATATTCCTGTAAATCTCTATATATCTCCATATATGCCGGCATGGGACTCCCGAGATTCTGTTGAACTCACACTCAAACTACCCCACACCCCGTGGCCTACATCAAACGCCAACCATAACCTCAAATACCGGTCGGCCCATGACAAGTCTGCGCGAGAACTGGAGACAGGATCTCCATCAAGCACGTCCCGACTGACACCCAAGATAAATGGACAGTGTCTGGTGCCTTACCTGTGACACCCATACAAATGCTTCCATAATTGTCCCATACCAATTATACTCACACTTATACACGTCCCACAGACGTCGACAATGCGATAAATCAATAGGGTCCACTGATTGTGTACAAGTACGTGTCACTATCACTTATCCATTCATACTTAAACACTAACGTACTTGCCACAATCAAACGCTAAAACCTAACACTGGGTAATGCACATGATCACTAGGTTGCCAATGCAATAACATATATGTAATATGATGCGAATACGATAGTTCAGGCATGATTAGGATATCATAAGTCGATGTCCTACCACTTGCATAATTCTTCATAAATCCTACATGTACAATTTAGCGAAACAATGAACAGGGGATAAGTAGTATGTTTGATTATCTAACCATCAAAATTGGTTTCACGTTAATCGGGTTTCAAGATCACTAGATATGGCCATTTCATTTTAAGCGTTCACTGCCGGAATCCGGTTTCAGAATCAGAAGTCCGTTTCGTAACGCATTTTAATCCCAGTTGGGATCAGAATTTAGTGATGCTACAGTTGAATGAAATTTAGGGTTTTCAATAAGGTTTCTGACGCACCAGACGGATTCTCAATCGCGTCTCTACGTCAGAAGTTATGCACTGTTCAACACTAGGATATCAGTTCTTGTTCTGTTTGGGACTGCTATACGTCCCGATCTTTTAATTTGTAGTTTAAATAGTAAACGACGATATAAAGGGGTGAAGCCACTTGCGTTATTTAGCTAACAGATTCATATTCAATAAAGTGTAGGGTTCCGCAACAAAAAAGTTCAGGCAGCGAAGAAGTAGGCATTACGAGACAGAAAACGACAACCAGAGCTGCTCTGGACTGCAGTCCAGAGCCGCTCTCCGAACCAATTCTCTTCATAATTTCAGTACAGAAACAATTAAGAACTTGCATAGGGTTACAGGTCGTCGAGTCGTCTTCGATTTGAGCCCTCTAACGCCTCATTTCAATATGTACACAATTAATTGTGATTTTAACAAATTTCAGGTGCGGGAAATTCCCAGATTTTATGGGTGTATTTGGGGGTGTTTGTTTAAGCCATTAACAATTGTATTTTCCAGTAAAATTTCTACACAGTGCTCATTACCACACGGGCCAGAATATGCAATCAAGTCCCGTCAAATTAAATGAAGGTTTTCATTCGTATTTTGCATCGAACAGTTATGCCTTATAAGTTTTCAAGAATCGTAAGCATGGAATTAATACGATTTTAGTTTGTAACGGAAATAAACTAGCATGTAGCAAGTAGGGTACTTTCCTGGAGACGCTTTGGCGATGCACGGTAGCGGCAATGGCACAAACGCGCGACGAATCAGCACGGTTTAGATTCACGGCCTCGGCTCGCGTTTCGGTTTCGTCGTCGGAGTTGCCCGGAGATGGCTCGTGTTCGCTGGAAGTGGAGGGGGTTGCTCTGTGGATCTCCTGGGACGTACTGGGGTCGGCGATGGTCGGCGGCGTAGCTCCGGTGATGTGCACAGTAAGGTTCGATGTTGCAGCGAGGGTTTGATATGGGTTTTGGAGAGAGAGATGGTGGGGCTCGGGTTTGGAGTGATAGTGATGATGCTGAGGATGTAGGGTGTCGACGAGGTGGTTCAGGTCAGTTGGGGGCTCGCCGGCGTCGAGTGCAAGGGAACGGCCGAGATGGGTGCAGGGGCTCGAGCTCGAGCTCGGTTGAGGGGGTGAGTCAGGGGCTCTGTTGATGGAGAGGAGAAAGTGAGGGAGGAAGGACGGGGGGGAGTCGTCGCCGTCGGGGTGATCTCGGTGGTCGAGTGATGGGTTCGAAGGGAGGACGAAGGTGACGTCGATGGTGGTGGACGGAGTTGAAGAGGAGATGTGGGTTCAGTTGCAGTGACGGTAGAGACAAGGGAGACAATGATGGTGACGATGCTTGGGTCGATGGTGAGGCGACGATGAAGGCGAAGGAGGGAGTCTCGGGGAGAGAAAGGACGGGGAAGAAGAGAGAGAGAGAGGAGGGGAGGAGTCGAGATTGAGAGGGAGAGAGGAGTTGAGACGAGAAGAGGCTGAGGGCGCGCGGTCGTGGTCGGGGTCGCGGGGACGTGGGGCAACGACGCGGGGACGTGACGACGTGGGTCGGCGCTGGAAAAATGAGCGAGAAAAATTTGGACGTGGGGAGAAGAAGATAGCAACGAAGCGGGTCGGGTCTGGTCGGTGCGGACGCGGGCTGTTGGGTTAGGAAACTTGGGCTGGGCGGGGGGTTTAATTTATATGAAAATATAGTTTTTGTTTTATCTGTTGGGCTGAGCAAATAAAGGAAGAAATAAGATAAGAAAGGGAAGGGAGATGGGCCAAAATGAAGATAAAATGGAAAGGAAAATATAAGAGAAAGGGGAGAGTTAGGAAAGGAGATTGGAAAAGAATAAGTAATGTAGTTTTGTATGTTTGGGCTGGTGAAGGTTTGGTTTAAGTTCATTTCTAAAGGAAGAGAAGGAAGTGGGCCGGGGGAGAAAATAGAGCTTGGGCTGAGGAATTGTTAAGCTGGAGGATTATATATCTATTTTGTGTTTATTTTGTTTTGGCTTTGTTTTGGACTTGGTTTTAGGGAAAAAAGGGAAAAAGAAAAATAACAGAGAGATGGAGAGAGTGGGCTAAGACACCAAAATAGAAGGGATTGGGGTTAGGGTTTGGGGTTTAAAAGAAATAAAATAATTATAAATAAAATAAATAAATTTTGTAAATAATATATTATGAAGAATATGGTCAGTGATGTACAAAAAGAACTGGGTATTATATCATACCACCCTTACAAAAATTTCGTCCTCGAAATTTAAATAACGATAAGCTATAAAATAATAAGCGAAAAGTTACCACATCGAACACTAACATATAGTGATTTATTTAAAATAGGTAGGTAAAAGTTTAAGGTCTATAAATGTATAAAAACTACCGTAACTAAAAGGCAGGTATAAATAAGTACGAGACAGACTCAACTATAAAGCCAAACTATACACACAAGAGAATAAAATAACAGACAATAATATTCGAGACATGCTAGATAAAGTCGAAATCCTAAATATGCATAACCATTTAATAGCAAACGATAAGCACAGTACCCGGGAAAATAAAATGGCAATAATAAAATAGTGAAGAATTTTTTTTGATAGGTTAAAACATCTTAGGATGATGTATCGATCAAATAGTTTTAAAATAACTTAGGGACCCACATAGTGAAAATAAGAAACATGGAACAAAATATGCGCGATGTATGGTTGCACTATGAAAAACGTGAAGGATAGTAAACCATTTAACATGGGTAAAATGGAAGTAGTCAATAACACGCAAATTTTTTTTTTTTTTGATAAATACCAAAATAGTGAAAACTAAGTTTTCGAATAACGATGTCCCTAAATACAGCTAGGGTAATAGGAAATAGCACAAAGATGTATAGGGTCTAGCTAGGGTAGGGATTACAATAGAGTATGGCTCACTCAAAAGGTCGGAGTGTGACGCTTTAAACTGAAGGTCGAAGTGACTGGGGTCGGGTCAGCCCAGGGTGTAAGGGTGAACAGTAATGAACCACAGGAGGGGAAGGGATGTATTGGAAGGAAAACGGTCGATACATCATGTGAATCAAAAAAATCCGAAGGGTTAGCGAACTCGGAAATTTCACTATCAATTCCTCCTACAGAAGGATCTCAAACGAGGCACATACGAAAGATGAAGGGTGGCCCATTCAAAAGATCGGGGTGCGGTACTTTTTAGTCTAAGCGAGGGTCAAAACAGCACAAGGTGCAGGGGTAGACAGTCAGTGATCTCGGGAGGAAAATAAATGTATAGGGGAAAACAATCAAACATCATGTGAACCAAAAAGATCAAATGATTAGAGAACTCAGCAAATTTATTTCACTCCAGAAAATTTTAAACAGGGCATTCTAGAAAAGTAAAAGATGGCCCTAACTATACGTAGATTTTATTTGGCCAGAGGAGATGAAAGCTAAATCACGTCAGTCGCGGTTGTGGAGGTTCAACAGGTTACGGTAGGCTCGCGCGCTCAGATAGGGGCGTCCATTCCCATATCGCCTCGTAGGGGTCGCCACTGGAAGTTCTTCTGCCACGGAGTCTTCTTCTTCTGGCCTTTCTTTCTCGGTTGGAGCTTCCTCATCGAGGTCTGATTCTACGTGATCCTCTTCTACTGGATCTTCCTCCATGGGATTTTCCTCCACTGGATTTCCTTCTATCGGGTCCTCCTCGGGATCTTCCTTGGGATCTTCCTCTATCGGGTTCTCTTCGGGGTCCTCCTCATTGTCGTCAGAGTCGCTGATTACGTTGACTTCTGGGGCTGCGAATCCCTCACCCTCGGAATCGCTGTTTCCGAAAATCACCTGTGGACCGTTGATCTCGTCATCCGAACTCACCAGCATGCAGTCTAAGGAAACGCACAATTCGAGTGTCCTCATCTAGATGTGGCGTTGCTCCAGGGTGGGCCATGGCCTGAAAAGAGTGAATCATGATTAGACAGTGGAAAACATTAAGAAGATAACCAAAGATACGGTAGCACAGGGAGGATATGCTGTAGGCAAGGACCGAAAATTAAAATAAAAAATGCTGATGCAATGATTAGTATAAGGAAGGTAAGTGACAAAGGGACGTTACATACATCATAACTCAGAATTTCATTGCATTTCAACCAAAGTTCAACGGATACAAGATCTTAAGTGAAAGGAAAATATTTACAAAGGAGTGACAACATTTTTATTGGAAGCAGGAAACGCGATAACTCTTCTTGGATTTCTAAACCGCTGCAATCTCGTCACGCGAGTTGAATCCTGCGCTGGGTCCGTATTATTCCTCGAAGCTCGAACTATGAAATAACCATCACTTAGCAGAAGTGGAGAGTGTGGGCGAACCGCCTCTTTGTAACTCCTTCCTTTTTGGGCAACCATTGATAAAGTGTTCGCTGGATCCGCAAATCAGGCATTTCCCTTTGGCGCGGTGACAATCCCTCTGAAGGTGTCCTGGCTTCTTGCAGTCCCCACAACAGTGGGTCTTCTGCTGCTTCTGTCGCGGGGGAACAAGTGGGCGCTTCATCTTCACCTCTTTTCCTCGTCTAACAGGGGCCCCTTTACGATTGGAGACTTCCGCTGGTGCCTGAGTCATCTGCCTTCTTAGTCCTTCAGCTAACAGGTCGTTTGTTCGCTCCCGGGCTTCCTTCAGACTTTGTAGTGCATTCAGAATCTCTACGGTCTGATTCTGGGGAGTGGAGATAGAGGAAGGGTCGTTGGAAAACATGGTCCTGAAACAACAATTTTGAGGACGATATAAGGCACAACCTATAAGAATTAAAATATAATATGGATTAGGCAAGGAATCAAGAATATCGGGTGTGATGAAATTTATTAGAAGTGGAAATCAACTGTAGGACTCTAAGTCACTTAAACAGAGTACAGTATTGTAACTATGATGTAGTTCATAATTACAACCACGTAACTCTTCCAAGTTACCCGAAACTCTAGCAGATGGATAGCAGAACACACAATGTGAATAAGGATTAAGAATAACAAATTTACAATCTAGACCGAAGGATGTCTTAGATTGTCAAGCTCTACACGGAAACTGCAATCCCAATCGAAGCATAATCTTGCTCTGATACCAATAAAACCATGTCACGCCTTGCTTCCCAAAATACGAAATACGAGGGGTTGACAAGGCCAGCCATGCTCCTACGATCGAGGTAATATCTCTCCGTAGTTACATTTCGGCTTCTAGCTTTACGTGGTAATCAGTAAACAGTGCACAGGTAATGAGAAATGCAGTAACTGAAACAACACAAATACAAAGAACTAATCTGATGGAGATCAAAAGAGTATAGCTCTGGATAGCTGATCAAGATGTCCGCGATGTACGTCTGGTCCTGGTCCAAGCTAGACCCACTTCTCATTCTGAGCATGCATACTTAAGTCGTCAGAGCGACGCGATAGCAATATATATATATATATATATATATATATATATATATATATATATATATATATATATATATATATATATATATATATATATATAGATGCAAGTGGTAACTTGTACAGTAATAATGAATATATAACGGTAAATCAAGATAGTAAAGATGTGAACACGAAGTAGCCAATGCAAGTAGCTAAAAGAGCAGGTAAACAGTGATGCGGTAAACAGTATAGCAAGTATATTAAATCAGTCAACGATGCATGTCAATGTCACTAATCCTATCAGTCTCTAAGTCTCACTGTACAGGTCACTAAGCCTATCGTCAGTCCAAGTGTGAGAGTCAACCACTCATGAGTATCCCCCACCAAAGGATAGGACCCAAGGACAAGGGAACACGGGCCCAAGTCGCTCGCTAATAATCAGTGATATTCCTGTAAATCTCCATATATCTCCATATATGCCGGCATGGGACTCCCGAGATTTTGTTGAACTCACACTCAAACTACCCCACACCCCGTGGTCTACATCAAACGCCAACCATAATCTCAAATAACGGTCGGCCCATGACAAGTCTGCGCGAGAACTGGAGACAGGATCTCCATCAAGCACGTTCCGACTGACACCCAAGATAAATGGACAGTGTCTGGTGCCTTACCTGTGACACCCATACAAGTGCTTCCATAATTGTCCCATACCAATTATACTCACACTTATACACGTCCCACAGACATCGACAAGGCGATAAATCAATAAGGTCCACTGATTGTGTACAAGTACGTGTCACTATCACTTATCCATTCATGCTTAAACACTAAATGTACTTGCCACAATCAAACGCTAAAACCTAACACTGGGTAATGCACATGATCACTAGGTTGCCAATGCAATAACATATATGTAATGTGATGCGAATACGATAGTTCAGGCATGATTAGGATATCATAAGTCGATGTCCTACCACTTGCATAATTCTTCATAAATCCTACATGTACAATTTAGCGAAACAATGAACAGGGGATAAGTAGTATGTTTGATTATCTAACCATCAAAATTAGTTTCACGTTAATCGGGTTTCAGGATCACTAGATATGGCCATTTCATTTTAAGCGTTCACTGCCGAAATCCGGTTTCAGAATCAGAAGTCCGTTTCGTAACGCATTTTAATCCCAGTTGGGATCAGAATTTAGTGACACTACAGTTGAATGAAATTTATTGTTTTCAATAAGGTTTCTGAAGCACTAGACGGATTCTCAATCGCATCTCTACGTCAGAAGTTATGCACTGTTCAACACTAGGATATCAGTTCTGGTTCTGTTTGGGACTGCTATACGTCCCGGTCTTTTAATTTGCAGTTTAAATAGTAAAAGACGATATAAAGGGGTGAAGTCACTTGCGTTATTTAACTAACAGATTTATCTTCAATAAAGTGTAGGGTTCCGCAACAAACAAGTTCAGGCAGCGAAGAAGTAGGCATTACGAGACAGAAAACGACAACCAGAGCTGCTCTGGACTGCAGTCCAGAGCCGCTCTCCGAACCAATTCTCTTCATAATTTCAGTACAGAAACAATTAAGAACTTGCATAGGGTTACAGGTCGTCGAGTCGTCTTCGATTTGAGCCCTCGAACGCCTCATTTCAATATGTACACAATTAATTGTGATTTTAACAAATTTCAGGTGCGGGAAATTCCCAGTTTTTATGGGTGTATTTGGGGGTGTTCGTTTAAGCCATTAACAATTGTATTTTTCAGTAAAATTTCTACACAGTGCTCATTACCACACGGGCCAAAATATGCAATCAAGTTCCATCAAATTAAATGAAGGTTTTCACTCGGATTTTGCATCGAACAGTTTTGCCTTATAAGTTTTCAAGAATCGTAAGTATGGAATTAATACGACTTTAGTTTGTAATGGAAATAAATTAGCATGTACCAAGTAGGGTACTTGCCTGGAGACGTTTTGGCGATACACGGCTGCGGCAACGACACGAACGCGCGATGAATCGGCACGGTTTGGATTCATGGCCTCGGCTCGCGTTTCGGTTTCGTCGTCGGAGTTGCCCGGAGATGGCTCGTGTTCGCCGGAAGCGGAGGGGGTTGCTCTGTGGATCTCCTGGGATGTATTGGGGTCGGCGATGGTCGGCGGCGTAGCTCCGGCGATGTGCACAGTAAGGTTCGAGGTTGCAGCGAAGGTTTGATGTGGGTTTTGGAGAGAGAGATGGTGGGGCTCGGGTTTGGAGTGATAGTGATGATGCTGAGGATGTAGAGTGTCGACGAGGTGGTTCAGGTCAGTTGGGAGCTCGCTGGCGTCGAGTGCAAGGGAACGGCCGAGATGGGTGCAGGGGCTCGAGCTCGAGCTCGGTTGAGGGGGTGAGTCAGGGGCTCTGTTGATGGAGAGGAGAAAGCGAGGGAGGAAGGACGGGGGGAGTCGTCGCCATCGGGGTGATCTCGGTGGTCGAGTGATGGGTTCGAAGGGAGGACGAAGGTGACGTCGATGGTGGTGGACGGAGTTGAAGAGGAGATGTGGGTTCGGTTGCAATGACGGTGGAGACGAGGGAGACATTGATGGTGACGATGCTTGGGTCGATGGTGAGGCGACGATGAAGGCGAAGGAGGGAGTCTCGGAGAGAGAAAGGACGGGGAAGACGAGAGAGAAAGAGGAGGGGAAAAGTCGAAATTGAGAGGGAGAGAGGAGTTGAGACGAGAAGAGGTTGAGGGCGAGCGGTCGTGGTCGGGGTCGCGGGGACGTGGGGCAACGACGCAGGGACGTGGCGACGTGGGTCGGCGCTGGAAAAATGAGCGGGAAAAATTTGGACGTAGGGAGAAGAACGTAGCAACAGAGCGGGTCGGGTCTGGTGGGTGTGGACGTGGGCTGTTGGGTTAGGAAACTTGGGCTGGGCTGGGCTGGGGGTTTAATTTATATGAAAATATAGATTTTGTTTTATCTGTTGTGCTGAGCAAATAAAGGAAGGAAATAAGATAAGAAAGGGAAGGGAGATGGGCTAAAATGAAGATAAAAGGGAAAGGAAAATATAAGAGAAAGGGGAGAGTTAGGAAAGGAGATTGGAAAAGAATAAGTAATGTAGTTTTGTATGTTTGGGCTGGTGAAGGTTTGGTTTAAGTTCATTTCTAAAGGAAGAGAAGGAAGTGGACCGGGGGAGAAAATAGAGCTTGGGCTGAGGAATTGTTAAGCTGGGGGATTATATATATATTTTGTGTTTATTTTGTTTTGGCTTTGTTTTGGGCTTGGTTTTAGGGAAAAAAGGGAAAGAGAAAAATAACAGAGAGATGGAGAGAGTGAGCTAAGACACCAAAATAGAAGGGATTGGGGTTAGGGTTTGGGGTTTAAATGAAATAAAATAATTATAAATAAAATAAATAAATTTTGTAAATAATATATTATGAAGAATATGGACAGTGATGTACAAAACGAACTGGGTATTACAACCGCAAAAACATATATAAACTTCTTCTCTCTCTCTTTTAAAAAATGAAAAGTGCGGTTTTCCCATGATGTATGAGTCGTCCACCATGAGTTTTCATGATTGCTGATGGATTTCGAGACCCGATTCGAGGAGTTGGATGAACCGTCTCGGGTACACGGTGGACCCGGTAAGGAACCCCGCGGCGAGAAGGTCGCAGATGATGACGTTGAGCCTGGCAGGGGAAGACTACCTACCGGTGATTTTATCTGACGCGTCGGATATCCGGAGGATACCGTCGTGGTGTTGGGATTGATGTTAGGGGCCGGTCTGGACTGACGGCGCCCTAGATAGTGAGATTGAGACACTGTGATATTGAGATATTGGTATTTATGTTTTGTGTCGATACTAGACACTGTTTATACTGATTTCATTTATGATATCTCGTTTTAAATATACAGAAATCTCACTAAGTTATGAAAGCAGTTTCTTCACTTTCACGTATTCTGTTTTCATGCATTCATACTCCATCCATATGATATATTGCTACCTGAGGCACGGACACGAGCACATGGGATTACACTTGGTTAGATGTTTACCCTTACCACTTTTTCATGCTTCAGACTTATCATTTGAGGATATTATTGATCGTATGACCTAGGATTGCGTTATTCATGCTATTTCTGCTCGTAGATGTTTTCTATTCACGAGTTGGCAATTCACCCCCGTTGTGCCACAGTTTCTTGCAGGTTTTGCCGTACAGGTTTCATTACGGCTTTGTTGACACACTGCTTCCTTTCTGGGTGATTTGCTTGGTAGGTGGGTTCACTTGAATCGTGACCATCATTATACCTTGTATATTATTTATTTCAGTTGTATCTAGTTAAACTCCATCAACCAGACATGTATTTATTTCAGACTTGAGACCAGTTGTTTATTCTTTCGACCTTAAAGTCGCGCGTTGTATTCCTATGGATTTCATGCTGTTTTGGGGTTTCCTTTTTCTGTTGTGATTCTCGCCCTTGGCGTTGTATATTATATTGCTTGCGTGGTTTTGACCGTCGTTTGACGAAGAGCTAGCTCCCGCTTGGGGATGCCTTTATTCATTATATATGCTTTATCAGGTTTTGTACCCGTTTGGAGTCTGTTTTACAAAGAAAACTCTGCCGAAATTTTTAGAAAAGATTTATGATTTTAAAAATGCATATTTCGGCTTATGTTGCAAACTACTTGATTTAAATTGGTTTTTCCTTCACTCTTCTACTTTTCTTGGTTTGGATTTCTGGGTTTTTGGCTTACTTAGATTACGTACGCCTCGAAACATTTTATAGTTTAAGTGTCGGTCATGTTCCGTACTTTCGGGTCGTGACACTACGATACTTTTTCGTTAGACGGTGTAAAAAATCTATATCCTCCACGATTTTTTTCGACGATCGGTACCCATCATTATCTTTATCATGTAAGATATGTATACACCAAATTTCATGTGATTTTACCACTTTTCACTCTTGATTTAGTAGGTGCAAAATTAACTGTTTACCGACAATATTATCAACGGTGAAAAGATGGTGGAATCACATGAAATTTGGTGTATCCACATCTTACATGATAAAGATAATGATGATAGGTGCCGATCGTCGAAATAAATCATGAAAAGTATATTTTTTCTGTGCCATAGAAAGAAATTTTCTCATACGAGCACATTTCCTCTCTTTCCCTCCTCCATGTATATAAATACACCAATTTTCATGCCATTTTGATCATTCATATGGCGTTTCGAAATATTCTATTGTCAATAAAACATTAAGTTAGCAATCATCTGATGTAAGGACGAATGATGTCCGAATGACATGAAAATTAGTAGGCATATATTTAAGAACATGAAGATCAACATTGTTGGAGCCGGTCGTCGAAAAAATCGACGGATAGTTGACTTTTAGAAGTGTCATGGTAGTAAATTCCCTACCGTACCACGGTATACTTGCTTCTACACACACACACACGGTATACTTGCTTCCTTTTATATATATATATATATATATATATATATATATATATATATATATTCATTTTCATTGTGTTTCATGATTTCTTCAAGAAAAGAAAATTTTGGAAGTAATTATTTCTTAAAGAATCCATATTATCACCGTGAAATTACTTTCATGTCATGCTTCCATTAAATCAAACAACTGAAGTATCTGAAATAGCGTTCGGTACTTTTACTACTGCCTTATGTCAAACAAACATGTACTATATGTAGCATGTTACCACAGATGAAAACAAAGGAAACACAGACGCCGTCAACATTGTTATTACCGCTGTTGTCATTGAAGTTTCTGATATATATTATAACCACCATCGTTTAAGATTGCCGATCATTACATATGGTTTGGGCATTTGTAATGACAGAGAATTCAATAATTTTATTAATATCAAGAGCATAAGAGCATTAGTGTTTGATTATAAGAGTGGTTAATTAAATTACCTAAATAAAGAATGATATGAGTCAAAGACAGGCTATAATAAATGGAAAATGATCATAGCAAACAATTAAACATATAATCCCTGACAGTGAAACAAATAAGTCTAAGCAGTTGAATCAACTTTACTTTCACGGATTATTTGTCTTGTTTACCTCAACACCGTCATCTTAAACGATGGTTTATTACGTGTGTTTCAGTTTTAAGAGCATAGATATAACAAACTCGAACCATAGACGACCGGTCAGGATCAACTCGAGTCTGAACTGTTAGCAAGATTAGCCTTATCTTGTTGGAATCTAGCTTGTCGGAGCCAAATCTGAACAAGCTCACAAATCGGATGCGTTTCAGTTCAATTAGCACCCTAATACCGAGGCCGTATCGGGTACATACCCCCAACCAGCTCTCTACCAAATCTTTGTTTGGCACCACCCTCACGTGCGACGACGATGCAATGACCCACTTGGTTATTTTACTGCACACACGTGTGGGTAGCATTAATATATTGAAGATATGGAAATGGAATCCTATGCGATGGTGGGGCCCACCCCCGTTACAAAATGGCACGGCTGTTACGGGGGACCCCGTAACGGGTGTCTTGTCATAAAAGCTTGGAGAAGGTATCCTACGAAAGTCTTGTCGGCGTAAAACGAATTATCACTGATTTTTTATGATTATTATATTAATAAGTTTACATGGATCAACTTAACTAAACCTGCTCCACCTCTCAATGATGCTTAATGTTGTGAGGGATATGGGGACTTAATTACTTGGAAAGTTGGTAATTACTCTTTCATATATTTTGAAATTATATGTATCGAAATAAATAAAATCGGATTTTAGATTGAAACTTCTTGAATATCTCGCAAGGCTGGATTGGGAAAGAAAACAAGAATTAATAATTTGCCAGCTTTTTGCCTCTTTTCCCCGCATAATTTTTAGAGAGAAATCATATAAAAGACATAGGCCAACAGCATGACATGACATCAAGGCATGAGAATGACAAAAGAATGAAATTTCATATTCAACACTATTCAAGTTGAAAGGATGGGAAGTATGATGATTGCTTGTTTGAAAAATGTAATAAAAATAAGGGTAATGGGCCGGAGGGTTTTGCCGATATTTCTTTGGGATAAGGGTTTTTTGACACCAGAGGGAAGGTTGGCCAGTGGTTTCCTTGACAATTAACCCTAAAAGTAATCCTCAAAGTTGCCAACACAGTGTATGTGGCATTAATTCATGCAGGATAACTTATGTGTGTGTGAGAGAGAGAGAGATTCACTGAACCATCCAAAGTGAAAGGGCCCATGGGATGATGAAACCATCCAATTAAAGAAAGGAAGTAAAAACTAGAAAGTGCAAAGAAGGAGATCAGCTTGGAAGAAAGGAAAGAAAGGAATTAGGAGAGTGAAGGGGGCCGGGGCAGTTGCAGTAGCTAGTAGTAGCACTAGAAAAAAACACAAAAGGGTGATGCAACAAATTAACCAACTCTATTTACTTAAATCAAACCTCTCTACCTTCCCAAACAAGCCATTTTCCTATTCCTATCTATCTATCTATCTAGCTACTTACTATTTCTCCAACTATACCCTCTCGATCTTCCACTCCATCCATGGATCCATCTGATTCCACACCGCCCCCACCGCCGGAACCGGCTCCGAGGCCTACCGTAAAGGCCCAAGAAGACGACGACCAAGGGAAGAGCGCAGTACATCAAGAAGCAAAAGGAGGAGGAGGAGGAGGAGGAGGAGAAGAAGCATTAATGTCATCGTCGCCGTCGTCATGTACAACTCCGACTTCAAGCGAAAGCAAGCTGCCTTCGATGCCATCAACATGCCCGCCCGCTCCAAAGAAGCTTGTGAAGGGTTCTGTGGCGAGGAATAGCTGCAAGAGGCGGAGGCTGTCGTCGGAATCCGATTTGATCACTGTCAGTTCCCAAGAGTTGGAGCAGTCGTTTCGACCGCTGACAGAGCAGCAGCCCGATTCCAAGAAACGCAAGTGCAATTCCTGTTGAAGCAAAGCGGAATTGAACCGGTGACCTCTTGCTTGGAGAGGAAAGTTATACCGCAGCTGAGCATCTAATAAGTGTAACTAGCTAGTTTTATTCTTCTTTCCTACATTATTTATGTGTATGATATTTCTGTGAAGATAGCCTATAGGTTCTCTATATCTTCTTCTATGAATTCTACTTGTTTCTCTTGCTCTTGTTTGGCTGTAGAATAAAATTTGTTGTATGTACTAAATGATTTATTATATACAGCAAAAAGTAAAGCATATATAACAAAGATCTAACACTCAGACTATTATCAAGTTTTGTGTGGCTTAATTACCAGTATTATTCATGTGTTTCTACCTTCTACTGACGTTCCCTGATTTCCTTTATATGCCGCAAATTAGTGTGATAAATATTGGATTTGAGCCTCAGTGTAATTCAACTGTCAATGATAGTGTTTTTAACATGGATCAGTCGATAAATGTTTTTTCCATTGATTTTGGCAGGTTTTATCCCATAAAGCCTTACTTGTTGTTTGTTGTCATTATGATGATTTTAGATCATCGGGTTGTTGGAGTCAAAAATTACATCACATCGGGTAAGAGTCAAAAAGACAAAGTCAAACAGTAAATAAGTGGGCCCAAGTCCGGACTCAAATCAAGTGGGGTCCAAACCCGGCTCAAACCGATCCAAGCTCAAGCATGGAAGTCGATTCCATACCAAGAAAAGGAAAATAAAATGTAATAAATTAATTTGTATAAATAAGTAGGAAAATGAAAGAAAAATGGACAAAAAACGAATTTTTGTAAAGCCAATGACTAATGTGCAAAAAGTGAGAGTATGGATAAAGAAAACGGAGAAAAAACCAATTTGTAAAGCCCAAGAGCTCAAATGAAAAATGCAAGGGGTATTTAAACCACACCCAAAGAAGAAATGAATAGGTTTTTTTCTTCCCACAAAATACTAGGGTTTTGAGTATCTATCAAAAGAGGAAGGTATCTTTCTTCTTCACATTCTTCCTCAAAGAAAGCGTGAGCTCCAAAAGGAAAGAGAACTTATTTTAGGTCTTTTTCATCTCTTTCGTCTATTTCTACCTCAATACAACCCATCAAAAGAAAACACACCTTTTTTGGAGAACTCCATCTCAAAAACCCAAGATTGAAGACCAAAATCAAATTAAACAAGTAAGCTTTCTCCATAGAACTTGAAGAACAAGAGAGGATAAGGACTCTCGGGGTGAATGTCACGGGCTTTCATGTCGAGCAAGCACATTTGAACTGATGAACTCAATGAAAGTCCTCAGCTTTCATCACCCGGCGTCGGATCTTCCATATGACCTACGGTAACGTGTCTCCATTCATGTTCCCCATTGCGCGAACATGGAACATACCCATGTTCGTTTTTAGGATCCCTGTTTCGGGACTGTCATGACCCGAAATTCAGATATGACCGGCACTTAGATTATATGATATCTAAAGATATCAACACAATCTGAGTAAACCAAAAACCAATATCAAAACCCCTTTTTGCGGAATTTAGAAATTTTTAGTTTTTAAGAAAAAGGATGAGGTGGTATGTCGAATGATTTTAAGAAATGAAATGTAAACCACTGACTTTTAGCATTTTAAAATGTTCGACAACACCTCCTTATTAATCATTAATATAAGCAGTTGCACAATATTTTAATTAAGTTGCATCCCTAGTTGGGAGCAAAACAACGCCAAACGGCGGAAATCAATACGCAATAATAATACGACGCTCAAGATGAAGAATTTCATGCATAAATAAAGAAAGCATAAATCAACACAACTAAACGATCTCACTCAGCCAAATTTAACATATACAAATATAGATCGTTCTAAGTCAAATATACAGGTCTGATAGAGTAATACTATATCCAATATACATATACCAAAATAGGAGATTACTGCGTAGGTAACCCACATAGCAAAATAAGCGATATAACAAGTGGATCCACACTGCTGCTATGCGTCCACGCGACTCCTGTAAGGAACTAAGGCATAACGGGGGTGAGTTGCCAACTCAATGAGTAAAACTAAAATCTAACATCTGATAATGTAAGTATGACGAATTAGAGCTAACAGTAACAAAGATGAGTATAATATATGATAACATGTGAAAGCATAAATATGTACTACTAAATGTATAAATCAAAACTGAAATCTCATCAATTATTTCCAATAAGATTCATTTTCCCGTGCCCAATATCGACACAAATCTTCTATTTTCATCAGGCATCGTTCCCCGAACGATCCTGTCAATCAGTAACACCGGTCGGTATCATCTAGATATCTGCCATGTTTCATAACTATCTCCGGTATCGAGTATTCTCGCTAGGCTCCCCGTCTCAACTACGGCTATCCTGCCCCTTGGTCTCGACCGGGTCCACCATGAATCCGACTGTATAACTCCCCCCACTCAGTCCGGATAACGTAAAAATCCGCAACCGTATAGCTCCCTCACTCGGTTCGGAATAAAACCAAATCATAAAAAAATATCTCATGGTGGACATATCACATCAAACATGAAGAATCGCCGAATATACGACATAGCATATAAAACTCAAAACTAGAAATCCGCATAATTCAATGCATTTTATATCATAATTGATAATACTTGAAAATAAAGCATGATATGTGTTTTGTAGGGTGTTTTTCGTCACCCCAATTAAATGGGAATACGTGCGCGCTTATCAGGCGCATTACAGATTCCCCTGCCTAGGGTAGGCTGGGGTTTGTTGATTGTGGGGATCCGAATCTCCGGCAGCTGCGGACTAAGCTGCCGTTAATTACCCCTCGTTTTTGGGGCGAGAGAACCTCCTATTGACGGGTCAAACAGGTCATGTGAACTCAATGTGCAGTGTACGTGTGTTGTGTTTTAAAGGGGTTTGGGATATATCGGGGCCCTCGCAGAGTTTTTACGGGGGTCCCGCTACCTAGATAGCGGGTTGGGGGTCAAGGGGGCTAGCAGCCCCTTTGCGAGGTGCGGGGCAGCGCCCCGTTAGAAATTTTTCTAACAGGGGACAATGTTGTAGAGTGTGTGTGTGTGTGTAAGAGAAAGGGCATCCAAAGGATGCGTGGGAGAAAGCGCCAGCACCTCACGTGCACGGCACGCGGGCGCCAGTACCCCACGTGCCTGGCACACGGGCGCTGTGCGCCAAAGCTCCAGTGGGCCACGTGCCTGGCACGCGGGCGCTGTGCGTCAGCAACAAAAAGGACTTGGTTTCTGCACTGGAAGCTGTGCTCCCGATTTGACTTATGGAGTTGAACTCCTGACAGAGATTAATTTAGGGAGTTAAACTCCAATGGATTTTGAATGGAGTTAGACTCCTAAAAATATTTAGAAATGATCAAAGGGGGCTGCTTTGTTTCTCTCTTTGGCTCTGGATCTTCCCAAGATGGGATTTCTGGAGATGGGTTTCCTTCTTCTTCCTGTCGGTTGGCCGGATCTTGGAGAAAGGGGCAAGATTTAAAAATCTCCCCTTTTGAGATCTAATGGAAGATCTGAGCTCCGTGGGTTTTGTGGTGAAAAACTATTTTGTTTTGGGAAAGGAAGAGTAAAACTCTTAATTTAATTGAAGAAGGGGAGGAAGGTTTAGAATCTTGAGAAAGGAGAAGGAGGTACAAAGAATCCTAAATATTTGAGGGAATGGAAAGTATCCTTTATTCATCATCATGTTGCCTTATATAGGCTTACACATTTACATATAGCCCCTTGGACTTTACAAAATGGCATTTTGTCCATCCCATGCTTCATGTGCTACTTCTTTTTGCACATAAGCCATGAGCTTTACAAAAATTTGGTTTTATGTCCATTCATGCATAAAAAAATTACATTAAAATTATTTATTACATGATTTTTATATTGGCATAGAGGAGGCCGGCCGCTTCATGTTCGGGCTCGACTTGGGCATGGGCCCACTTGACCTGGGCTTAGGCCCACTTGGCTTGGGGTTGACTTTGATTTTGACTTGGTCAACCGAGGTGCAATTTTCGACCCCAACATGTTCATAATAATATTGTTGCAAAATTACCACTATTACTGATGCTTACGGTATATGTGACATAGCAAGTACTAAGTGTATATGTGACATATCAATATCGACGAGGTGTAGTGTAACATGTAAATATGTGCACGTGCAACATGACTCGTCGATAATTTGTGCAGTATTCTAGCAATTGTTAAACATGACGTTTTATATATATTAGTGCATACGAGAAAGTTTCTAAATTCAATTTTATACACAAGGAACAATTATAACTAGCTTAAATCACGGGCGTATTACGTCATCCATACAAAATCTCCCGGTAGATATTTAGTCTACTTACCGAAATACGTCGAATCTACTCGAATGTCATCAACCCCTTTCTCTTTCTTGCGGCCTCCAAAGTCCCCGATGTCAAACCTAACATCGAAATTGACTTTCGTATAAGAAACGGCTAAATTCCGATACGGCGAAAACGTGAAACTACAAGACTTACATACTAAATATGCTACGTACGAATATTGTGAACTATCAAAAATTTAAACTAACCTGAGCTAACCCTTTGTTGTTCATAACAGGCAAAAACAGAATCGTGTCACAAACATCCGTGTCGTATTTAGAACCTTTAACCCCAAAACAGATATTTGCTTCCAGATTTTATATACAGAAAATATAACATAAACTAATAATACCAGATATCCTAAAATATAAACAGAGAGCTACCCTAAAAACCCCAACATCTAACTCCCTAAGAAAATCGGCGAGCTCGGATTTTAGGCAGATGTCGCCGGTCGAACATTTTAGGAATGGGTCCGTATTTCTGGTATGTATTCTAGGTCCAATTTATAAGATTAAGGTACTGTTTGATCTTGTTAAATATTATCTAGACTATAGCAAATTCACAACAGAGCCTAAATTTATCTAAATGCGATATATTCCAATATCATACATCTATATTAAAATAGAATTAAATAAGATCTGTGATATGAGATTATACCAACTGAAGGATCCACTGAGTTAATGCATCAAGGAAAGCACAAGAACAAGGTAGCCTAGCTTAAGAGTTGAGATAAGGAATCACTTAGTACTTAGCTTCTCTTCTTCTCTTCTTCTTTAGTGTGTTCTAAAATTTTCTTTATTTTCTAATTTGGCCAATTTGTTTCTAATTGATATATCAACTGAGCTAAAATGTAAGGATAAGAATAATAATGATGAGGTTTAGGAGGAGGTGTCACCTAGAAGGAGTGTTGTGTATCCATGCAAGTAGGAGGTGTGAGCATGAAGTGTTCATGCAAGTAGGATGTGTCGTCTAGGTTATGATATTTCATGCGTTTAATTTAATCTTAACCATGACCTAACCCTTTTAACATAAAAAACCTCACAAAATTTTCAATCCCCACAAATAATTAAACTTTTCACAAAACCCCTCATGATAATTATTATTATATAACAAACTACCTTCTTTACTAATTTAACCTACTACATATTAAAAGGTTTTATATTACAATAAAATTTAAACTAACATTTTTAATTAAATAAATAAATTGATTAATTATCTAAAATATTTCAAATTATTATAGGGACCTCCCCCTAGAGGGGGCTCCCGACGTTGGAAACTTCCGAAGAGGGAGCTCCCACCAACAGGACCCCCAAAAGTGTAGCTTCCGACATCGGGACCCCCCAAAGGGGCTCCCGCCTTCGAGATCCTCCCACGAGGGTCCATCATCTTCGGGATCATTCCCAAAAGGGGGTCCCCCGCTTCGGGACTCTCCCCAAAGGGGTTTCGACTATCTTGGAAGACCTTCCGAACTGGGGAGGCAACCAAACCTCTTTTTTTTTCTCCTTGTCAGGAACTTTTTGGACACACTCAAAACATTTTCCCATTCAGAAAAAAAATTCACAGGACGCTGCCCCGTAAGGAGGCTGTTAGTCCTCTTGACCCCCAGCCCGCTGACTGGGTAGCGAGGCCTCCGTAATATTCAAAGAGGACTAAAATTGTCTTCAAACACAACACACATATCACAGAATAAGTTCGCATGATACGCATGACCCGTCAATCAGAGGTTCCCTCGTATCAAAGCGAAGGATAATTAATGGCAGTTTTGTCCACGGCTGCCGGAGATTAGAATACCCACAATCAATAAACTCCTGCCTACCATCGGGTAGGGGAAATCTGTATAAGCCCGAAATACGCACGCATCCATCTCCATGAGGTGACGAAAAACACTCTACAATTGATTATAACCTTTAGTATTCTAGCCATTATATATTTTACAATACATGTATGTATATGCATCAGCACAGCTGATGGTTTTGGTTTGTGGAGATCTAATTGGTTTGTGGAGATCTACCTGTACTCTACATAAATACTGCAGCTACCAAAAGATCAGCACCCATATTTTTCCTATTCCCATATATAGAAACCTCTTAATTTTATCAAGGCATTCAACATGTAGTCTCTTTCATATCACAGTTCAAGTTCCCTTACAAGATGGGGATCAGGACGAGATCGGGATCAGAATTGGGAGGAGATCGGGATCAGGATTGCTAGAGAGATATGTTTAATAGTAATGTTCTTTGCGTCGTAAGGCTGTTCTTAAATTTTGACATCAAATGAGGACGCTCGGAGTGTCTCCACTAATTTGAAACACCCATGCACCTAATCACACCGTCCATTCATAAACAAACTCATGAATAAAAATTTCATCTCACCGTCCATCTGGTATGGTTGTTGAAAATTTGAGTTTGTTAATACACGGCAAATACTCAGTACTACTGATTATGCTTACTACCACAAAGTATATGTACACCATTTTTAATTAGGTGATCTGTTGGTGACTTCTCTGTTCATTAGAGATGAATTTAGTTGGCTTTTTAAAAAAATCTCATTTATATATTATAAATATTAGATAAGGTTCATTTTGACAATTCGAATTCATAATGTTTTGTAAAATTATATCGTCAATTATTTCATTCATATGTTTTTGCATAACAATAGTACATGGATATGCACACGTGCAGAATAGTTTATATTATTAGCAGATGGAGAGGGTTGATGTAGGGTTTGGTTATGGGCTGGCTATGGATTAGGTGATTCTCAAAGTGCAGTCATTCAATATGTCCCTGTAGTTGTAACTACTCCTATGTTATAAAAATCAAAGAAAATATGTTCGCCCACACGGACACACAAAAGACATTTGAAGAATGGCCATCGTGTTTATCAAAATCCCTCCCATGCAATATTCGATCGATTCCAAGAAAGCAAATATGAGTCGAGGTTTAGACCGTGGTGTATGTATTAACTGTTTTCTATTCGACACTTATGCTTTGTAGGGTTCGGTCAACAATATTCAACAAAAATCGTATCTCAGGAGAACTAGGAAGCACATTGGGAGGAGAGGAGCAGCCGGCTTGCTACTTATGTCATATAACATAGTATACCTAGCACAATTTGTCTACATTTAAGGAAAATATGATTACATTGAGCAAATGGTGTAAGAGTATATTTAGACCTTTATATGATTAAAAGAAGCGTAAATTGTTGAAAACCCTCAGGCCCGGCCCAAAAAAGTTTTAAAGTCTCCCGTATTTTCGAAATAGGAAGAGGGGGCCTACTATTCCAAATCTTTGTCAAAACACCCCATGGCCCATTACTTGGAAGGCCTGTGTTGATTTAATTTCTGGAGTGATCAAAATAGCCCTCTTCAAAAATTTGTCCGTTCAAATTTCTCTTTCTTTCCCTCTCTCACTCTTATAAATCGCCATCGCTGTCGCTACCATTGCCATCGTCGTCGACTATTCTCGCCGCGTCGATTGCCCTAACTTGACGTTCCAAGTGTCCGGCCCAACTCGTTGCCCTACCTTATCTCTCATCCTCGAAAACTCTAATTTTAGCATTGTTGACGATCCTCGCCGCCACCTCTACCGACGACGATCCTCGCCGCCTCTCTCTCATCTCGATCGCCGTTGACCCATCGATTCGCCCCATCGAGCTATCGCATGGTTGTCCCATCCCTTAAAAAAGAGTGGAAAACTTCCGCTAAATCGTCGCCGCCTTCTTTTCCATCTGAATCGCCGCCCTCTTATAAAGAGTGAAAACTTTCTTTAAATTACCCCAACGCTCCATGGCCCCCGTCCCATGGCCGCCTTCTTCTCCTTTCATTTGCTTTGAATTCGAGAAAATAAAGTATCAAGAAGCTAAAGGAAGTTCTTTGTTGTACATTTAAATATTTGAGATTTCCTTTTCTTTTATTTTATCTCTCTCTTGATAATCTGCATCCATAATGGTTTCTTTATTGTTTCAAAAATAGTTGAAGCCTAAAGTAATAATTCTCAACCCACCAAGTGTTTACCTTTTGTCTCAATGATCATTTTACTTTAAATGAGTCTTCTCTCGATCAGACATTTTTAAGTTTAAACATTTTGTTACTTTATTCGGAGATGTATTAATATACTTTTATTTCGCCGATATTGGCTGATAGTGTGGATTGTGTTATTCAAGATTATTATTGTAGATCTTTGAATGCAACATTTAATCACTCGTTTGTAATATCTAACCACTTGCATGTAATATCTATAAAGTTGCTTGTAACATCTAATCATTTGCCTGTAACATCTAAAAAGTTGCATGTAATATCTAACCTCTTACCTGTAATATTTACATAGTTGTATGTAATATCTAAGCAGTTGCCTGCAATATCTAAAAAGTCTGCATGTAATATCCATCGCCTGTAATATCTATAAAGTTGTATGTAACATCTATGCAGCTGTCTACAACATTACAATTTCTTGTAACATCTAACCACTTTCCTGCAATATCTAAGCAGTTGCCTGCAACATCTAAAAAAGTTGCATGTGATATCTAAGCGGTTTAAATGAGAGAAATAATGAAAAATAAAGAAAATGAAAGATAATTCAAATTCTGGTGGTAAATTGGGTTTTTGGTGGGAAAAGTAGTAAATCTGGAGGGAAAAATGATTGGTAGGAACATTTAATACTTAGTTCTTTAAGCAAAAATTAACACATTATAGATATTACAAGCAAACCCACAGATGTTACATGCAACTTAATTGTTGCTTCATTGTCATGAAATAACAGCTGTCAAGTATACTTGCGCACATGGGTAAGGCATGGGCATTTATGGAATATACCAAAATACAAAAAGCCTTTAGTGTCTCAGGGAATTGGCCATGGGCCGAGGGGTATAGGATCAGAATCTACCGTAGAGGGGGGTTGAATATGATAGTGAGATCTTTTTGCAGAATAAAACTTAAAGTGACAATCTCAAACACACCAAACAATCACAGGCAGTTATATAAGCAGAAAGTAAATGCGGTAATATAAATGAACACAGAAAGTTATCTAGGTTCGGCCCCAATCTAATCCTGCACCCCAAAAACTACTAATATTGTTAATATCAAAAACCTGTACAACCTTAATATAAGCGTCTAATCCCGTCACTTTATTTTAAAGCTAAGAGTAAGTAGAACTAGATCCTATGACATCTAACAATAATCAATAATTTGCGAATCACAAATCACAACCCTAATGATTTGCAAATTCCTGAATTACAAACCGTAATCCAATCACTAAATGTTTTAGAGTTTAAAATGAAAAATAAAAACTACAATAGATCCAACAACAACAATTGATAATAAAAGTAGAATTTAAAAAAATCTCAATGAAGCTCGATCATTGTTGGGGAAGATGAGAGTGAATCTATGAAGCTTGATTCTTGAATCTGAATTCTCTCGTCAATGGCTGCGAATCTGAATGGAAAAATTAAAGCTTTAATTTTGGAATTCTTGAAGAGCAATGGAGTTTGCGTTCTTAAGAATTCCTGCAGCCTCAAGGTTTGGGAGAGAAGAGAATCCCGTATTTACACCAAGCCCTAAAAGTTAATGGGCCAGCCTGCCCAAAACATCAAACACATTAAAACAGTTCATAAAGGTTTGTTAATATCAAACAAAGATCATAAACATTATACTCAACAATCTCCCCCTTTTGATGATAACATGCCTAAATTAAAATCAAACAATATAAATATGATGTGTGTGAAGTGAAGTTAGGTGTGAGCATGCCAAATTAATATATAGATGAGTATCTCATGAAACCAATGCTATGAAACTATGCTTCCCCTATCGACATGCTCCACCTAAAACAAATACCCGGTGTTCCATGCTAATGAAAAGATCATGATATCAAATGTATGGTTTACAAAATATATGTGACATACGAAACAAAGTGTAAATCAACCAAACCATGAAACCCAACATGTCATGCCTCGCTTTCCAAAATACAGAATACGAGGGTGGCTAGGCCAGCTATCCTCCTACGGTCAAGAAATAATCCTGCCATAGTCACACTTCGGCTTCTGGCAGTACATGGTAGCAGTAATATAACACGGATAATGAGATAATACAGTCATTAAAATTATCGGGTGAAAAGGAACCGAGCGCAGCAAATACAACAACTAACCAGTGATAATGAAAGGAATGATAGGGCTGGCTCACTGGTCTAGATATCCATGATCTCCTCGAAATCAGACGGGTCCACTTCTTTCACTCTAAGCATGCATACTCAGGTCGTCAGAGCGACACAACAACAAAATATAATACGTGCAACAATAATAAACATGAAGTAGCATGCACAAGTCAAAAATATGAGCACGAAGTAGCATACACAGATAACATTATAGCATGAGTATCAAATCAGTAAATCAATGCAAGTCTACATCACTAATTCTATCAGTCTCTAGGTCTCAATGTCCATGTCACTATCTTATCGTCAGCTTAAGCATAACAGTAGACCATTAGAAACATAGGGCCCTCTCCTGTATTCAGTAACAATCAATAACACGCGTTCACGTAATGGGACCTTAAGTGGGGACATCTTCTGTATTCAGTACACGCTTATGTAATAGGACCCTGAGATTCCGTTGACTGAACTCACACTCAAACTATCTCAATACTCACAGTCTACATCAAGTTCCAACCACAAACCAAAATACTAGTTAGCCATGACAAGTCTACTCGAGAATTGAAGACCGGTCTCTATCAAGCATGACTAGGCCAGTACTTTAGATAAGTGGAAAGCCCCCAATGTCTTATCTATGACACTAATATAAATACTTCCATAACCGCCTCAATCCAGTTATAGTTACACCTATATACGTCCTACAGACGTCGACAATGCAATAATTAAATGGTCGCACTGATTGTGTACAAGTACGTGTCAAGATCACTATTCGTTCACACTTTTACGTTAATGTATTTGCCACAATCTAAATACTAATACTTCGGTAATCTAAGAACAGTCGCTAGGGTATTGATACAACGTCCATTAATTACAAAGGGTATAACAGCCATGCAATATGATGGAGATGCAGTAAAATGCACTACAAATAATATATGAGCAGTCAGTGTCGTTTGGATTAGGAAAATAACATAAAACCACACGTGCATAATTTGGCAAAACAATATAAAAGAAGTAAACAGTATTTTTAAGTGTCTATATAGAAAAATTAGTTTCGACCCAATATTTCCGTCGGTCTTGGGCTATACCCATTCTTTCCCTGATCATGCGAATTACGTCCACAGTTGCCACGATCATCTCTGGTCCAAGGAGTTCACGATCTTCGATGTCATCTCAACTTAGTGGTGATCGACACTTCCTTCTATAGAGTGCTGCAAATGGTGTCATTCCAATACTCGCCTGATAGCTGTTGTTGTATGAAAACTCCACAATGTATAGGTGATCTTCCCATGAACCTCCGAAGTCTAACATACAAGCTCTTAGCATATCCTCCAGAATCTGAATTGTTCACTCGGATTGTCCGTCCGTTTTTTGATGGTAAGCCATGCTGAAGTTCAGACTCGTTCCCAGGCTAGCTTATAGACTCTGCCAAAATTGTGATCGGAATCTGGTGTCACGATCGGAGACGATGCAAACTGGTACTCTATGTAATCTCACAATCTCCTGCATGAGTTCATGGGTATCAAAAATAGTACACTTTGAGGTTAAATCTTACTTTAGATTCATGCTTACCTCTATGTACTTCATTGTTAACGTCTCGGTAGATTGGCCAACTCAAAAGGGAATAAAGTGAGCCGACTTTGTGAGTCGATCCACAATAACCCATACCGCGTCGTTACCCTTCGTGCTGCGAGGAAAGACAGTCACGAAGTCCATGGTAATGTGCTGACATTTCCCTTCTGGGATTGGTAACGACTGAAGTAGACCAGCCATTCTGTGATGTTCATCCTTCACTTGCTGACACACTAAATACTTGCCTACACTTCTGGCTACTTCGCGCTTCATTCCATGCTACAAGTAATGTTGCCGTAGATCCTTATATATTTTTGTACCGCTGGGGTGTACAGAATAAGGAGAGTTGTGAGCTTTTCTCATCAACTCTTCTCGAACAGGACCATGGGGTACACATAATCTACTTCTATATCTGAAGGATCCATCTTCATGGATGATGAAGTCGGTTCGAAGTCCACTTCCTACTTGTTCTCGGATTTTTTGTAGCTTGGCATCATTTGCTTGAGCTGCTTTGATCTGATTGACAATAGTAGACTGGACTTGTAAGTTCATTAAATACAAAGCGTTACCTGGCATAACTACTTCGATCGCCAATCTGTTCAATTCCTGCTGTAGCTTCCACTGAGCGGTGAGATTCATTGCCAATGACTGGCGGCTAAGGGCATCAGGAATCACATTCACCTTCCCGAGATGATACTGTAGGTTGATGTCGAAGTCTGCCATGAGTTCTAGCCATCTTCTCTGCCGCATGTTCAATTCTTTCTGAGTAAATATATACTTCAGACTCTTGTGGTTAGTGTATATATCCACTCTTTCTCCCAGAAGATAGTGACGCCAAATCTTAAGTGCGAAGATAATGGCTACCAATTCCAGATCATGTGTTGGATAGTTGCGCTCATGAACCTATAGTTGTCTTGATGCAAAAGCTATAATTTTTCCATGCTGGTGTAGAACACATCCTAATCTCTTACAGGACGCATCACAATGTACGACGAAACCTCCAAATTGATCCGGTATTTCAAGGATAGGAGCTGAAAGTAATCTTGTTTTGAGTTCAACAAAACCTTGCCCACATGCTTCTGACCATACGAAAACTTCATCTTTACATGTGAGCTTGGTCAGGGGTGCTGCAATTTTCGAGAAACCTTCAATAAATCTTCGGTAGAAACCCAAGAAACTTCGAATGTCCTTCACCATCTTTGGTGTCATCCATTCGCTAACAGCTGACACTTTAGCTGGATATACTGAGATTCCTTCGCATGAAACAATATGTCCGAGAAATCCGACTTGATTTAGCCAAAATTCACACTTGTTGTACTTAGTATAGAGTTGTTGTTGTCGCAATATCTCCAGGACAATCCGTAAATGTTCGGCGTGCTCTTTCCGATTCTTTGAATATACCAGGTTGTCGTCGATGAAAATAATAACTAACTTGTCTATGTACTCTCGGAAAACTTGGTTCATCAGATTCATGAATATAGGAGGTGCATTGGTCACTCCAAACGGCATCACAAGATATTCGTAATGACCATAGCGAGTTCTGAACACCGTCTTCGGAATATCAGACTCTTTGACCTTCACCTGATGATAAGCCGAACGAAGATCTAACTTCAAAAATACACAAGACCCACTTAGCTAATCGAAAAGATCATCGATGCGTGGTATTGGATACTTGTTCTTTATCGTCACTTCGTTCAGAGCTCGGTAATCTACACACATTCTGTATGAACCTTCTTTTTTCTTCTCAAGTAAAACTGGAGATCCCCAACTTGAAATACTGGGACGAATCCAACCTTTCTTCAGAAGTTCGTCCAACTAAGTACGAATCTCCTTCAATCCTTCTGGATTTAACCGGTACGGAGCTTTGATTACCGGTTGTACACCAAGTAGTAAGTCAATACTGAATTCAAGAGCTCGATCAGGAGGCAAACCTGTTATATCTTCAGGAAACACATCCTCGAACTCTCGAACTACGTCTGGCTTTTCTTCTTCCGCCGGTAGAGTAAATACTTCTGCATTCTTTGGCTTGGCACGGAAGATTCCTGGCTCCAAAGTTCTATCTCCACTCTTGAAGTAAAAGACTGGGTGATCTGGTATCTCAAATACTAAGCTCCTTTGACGACAGTCAATCGTAGTATAGATTCATTCCCAACACAACATCGAAGTTTGGGATGTCTAGTACTTTGAAATTCACGTAGAATTCTCGTCCGCAAACAATAACTGGACACTAATCCAATCTCATAGTTGCCTTCAATACTCCTTTCCCGGAACCGATATTCCAACTTGAAATGAGTGGCTTCACGGGAATCGCATGTGTTCTCACAAATCGTTGGGACATGAAGCAATGTGATGCTCCAGTGTCGAACAGTGCTAATGCAGGAAAGGTGGCTACTAGTATAGTACCTAAGTTGTGTGAGCTTGGTTTTAGATACAGAAAAAATATAGAGATATACAAGGATTGAAAAGATGAAAGGATTAGGAATTACCAGTAACAACTTAGCCAGTAGCCTCAGCTTCCTCAACTGTCATGGTGAAAGCCAGACGTCGGGGTACATTCTTTCTTGCTGGAGGCACATTCCTCTGTCCCTGGGGCATGTTTCTCTGCCCTTGAGGCATGTTCCTCTGTGCCTGATGGAATTGACGAGGAGGCTGTGCAGGAGGTCCATGTGGAGATGGAGCAGGTAGAGCTAGTCGAGATGCAGGAGCCTGAATAGCTGGCCGCTGCGAAATTGTGATTGTGGGTCTTGGTGCTGGAGCTAGGTTGAGTCGATATGAACATGCTCCAATGGCGTGAGTGAATGCGCCACAAACCAAACACATGCCCTTTGCACACCTGTAGTCTTTCGCCAGGTGTCCATTCCTCTTGCAGTAGAAGCAAAAGTCTGGACCGGGCCTGTTAAATGTTACTCCCGGTCTCCTGGGTGCAAAAGTTGGCCTAGAAGAGGCTCCTCCTGCCATCTGAGTGGTAAGGCATTTCAACCGGCAGTCTGAGGTTTGCCCTTTTTCTTCACCACTACCTCATAGTGTCGGACAGCCTTCAGAGTGAGATCATGGGTTAGGAATCCCCTGTAGCTAGTGCAGCTTGGATTTCCGGATCCAACCTTTACTGAAATCTTCATGACCGGATCTCAACAGTCGGGATGAGGTGTGCCGCGAATCTGTTACGGTCTTGTGTTAGCAGTGCAATATGTGATATCAGGAATTTGAATATTGAGACAATATCTTACCTGCTAAGCATGGTAAACCCAACATCGTTGTTTCTCCCAATCAGAGCAAGGCTCTGTTTGAATTTCAAAAATTCAAAATTTGAAGCAACGCTTCAAATTCCGTATGCTGCGCGCAACACGCCACGTGTCAGAAGCTGATACGTCAGCGCAGCGCCCAATGCAGTGCGCCCAATCAGAGCAAGGCTCTATTTAAAACAAAAATTAAAGGAAGCAAAGCTTCAGTTGCGCGAGCGCTGCGCTGCGCGACACGTGTCAGCGTATTTGCGCGAGCGCATTTGCGCTGCGCTGTGCGCTGCACGACACGTGTCGAGCGCTGGTGCAATTGCGCCAAACAGAATTAAAATTTTAGAAAAATCTTTCTGTTCTTGTTAAAACAAGAATATTGTTTTCTGTAAAACAGAAACCCTTGGATCAAAGATCCAACGGTAGGGAAAATTCCCCAAATCACTCAGAGAAAGATCTCTTTAACAAATTTAACTAATTTATGGGCACTATATAAAGGACCCTAGATCTCAATTCAAAAGGATCAACATTATCATTGAGAACTCTGAAGAATTGAAGAGAATTCCTCAAGAACAAAAAAAAGGTAAAAACCTTTAGAAAAAAGAGAAAATTCTCTTATGAACAAATCATTGATCTGAGAAGAAGATCAATGATCTTCAATAAAAAGAAAAATAAATAATAATAGTGCTTTGCACTTTCTTATGAACCATTGGTTCTTTGAAAACAAGAAAAACTTGTTTTCTTTGATTTAAAATCGATCAAAACATAAAACAGTGCTTTGCACTTGAAAAATTGCACTGTTGCGCTCCTGTGTTGGCGCAAGCCACCAGGGAGCGCCATGTGTCAGCAGCGCAACAGCGCAACGCACTGATACAGCGCACTGCACTGTTGCGCTTGTGCTCTTCAGATCATGACAAGTGTCACCACCATATGAGTTTGCGCCTTGCGCTCCTCAATTGGCGCAAAGCGCCTGACAAGCCACGTGGGGTGCTGTCAGAGCATTAAATGCAATGCGTTATTAAAGGGCAGAGCCCAATCAAAGGTCTAATAGACCAAATAAAAGGACTGCACACTATTAAAAAGGGCAGAGCCTAATTAAAAAAGTCTAAACAGACCAAAGCTAATGCTATGCATTATTTTAAAAGGGCAAAGCCCAAACAAAGGCCTAACAGGCCAAACGCAAACAAAATGTTGAACATTTTCAACTGGATTTAGCCCAGTCATGGTCGTAAGTCCTCAAACTAAATTGACCGAGCAAGATTGCTCCCCTAAATCAATTTACCTCCGGTTTGAGGGTACATCTCCGAACTCCTCTGACATCTGTCGTTGTAATCCTTCAACGACGTCAGAGAGGTGACGGGTCCCGACAACCACATATCGATACGGACTACGGGGTCCTTAAACTCGTGGACCGAAACGTCCTTAAACTAATATTCGTCCCCAAATGGGAATGTTGGACCGAAACGTCCTTAAACTAATGCTCGTCCCCAAATGGGAATGATGGACCCCTATGTCCGTAAACTGCAAATGGACCACCACGTCCCTAAACTGGAATATGGACCACCACGTCCCTAAACTGGCAATGGACCGCAATGTCCTTAAACTACCAATGGACCGCAATGTCCCTAAACTACCTATGGACCACTACGTCCCTAAATTGGAACAATAGAGCCCTCAAATACTCTTTTGTCGGATCTAAATGATCCCGTTTAAGTAAATCTTAGCCCCAAACACGGCTAACGTATCCTTAAACGTTTCAACAGACTACATATTCCATAATCAATTTTGGTTCAAGGGTACATCTCTGAACTCCTCTGACACCTGTCGTTGTAATCCTTCAACGACGTCAGAGAGGTGACGAGTCCCGATGGCCATATATTAAATGGATCACCACGTTAAGTCGATTTTAGTCTTAAATCAGACTAACGTATCCTTAACGAACGTTTAAGTTGATCTTAGCCTCAATATGGCTAACGTATCCTTAAACTAAAACACCAAACCTAAATCTAAGTAAATACGGATTTGGACTAATCCACGTCCTACGGGCGACGAAATAAATAGTCTCTGTATACAATCCACGGGCAACCACAAACAAAACAAATACACACGACACGAAGTGAAATTCTGGAGAAGGAGAAAATAGCTACCGCGATGCGGTGGCGTAATTAACTGCAGGGGCTTGCGCCTGCAGGGAAGAGCGTCCCCACAATCAAAACCCTCTAATCTGTCGAAGTCTGCTACATCGGCCGCATCCATCTAAACCTCCGATACACGGTGCCATAAATCAACTTGGCATCTTCGGAGAGGTAGACGGATAAACCATATAGCATCTGCCCCGAATCTCAGGCAAGACGTCCTAATGTCTCGGCCGCCATTCGGAGGGGAACAGATTCTGGCACACCCGGTGGGACCTTTTCCTCTTTCCACTCCACACTTCGTGTGTCGTGTTCGTGAATGAACCGCGGTTTGCTGTGGTTGCCTGTGGATTCGAGGTACTAAGATTTGGTGTCTTGCTCCATGCAGAAAAAGAAAACAGAAGATCAATGGATTCAAACTGCACTACCTGCAACTGCAACTCTCGCTCCGTCCCTGTTGGAGGAGTGACTTACGGGCCCCAAGCGGCCTCTCTTTTCAAGATACCAGTGGAGCAAGTAACTCAAGCCACCACTGGACTGTTCTTCAGGACCATGCTCCCGCCAATGAGCTTCAATGCCCCAATGACGTTGCAAGAAGCCCCAAAGAAGTCGGTCTTTGATCGACTTACAACTACCGCGACCCCTCTCAATGGGTCACCCAACTCCGCTACCTCAGTTCTCAACAGACAGGGCAAAAACGTCTGTAAGCCCGTGATACCCGAAGTTGCCATCCCAAAGCGGATAGCCATCCCGGCTCAAGCGGACGAAATCAAGGCTTCTCTTTTCAAGAAGTCAGTTTCTACAAGAATGGCCATTCCGGTTGCTACTCCACGCGAGGTCTTCAAAGTTGCTTCCCCTGCCCAGAGGGGGCATGAGGAGGCCACCACTACGGTTAGAACAACTCCATCCGTACGACACGCTCGACGTCGCCACTGGCGCCGAGTGAGGAAGGCTGGGGGCAACTCCCCCTCTGGGTTTACTCTACCAGCTCCAACGGTGGGGATCGATGCTGCTGTTCCAACCGGGAACAGTTTTGAATTGCTGAACACGGTCCGTAGAAACTCTCCTACTGCGGTGTTGAAACAAACTCCTTCACCTGTGGAGAATACTCCAGAGAAAAAGCTAGAGCAACCTCCTCAACGGCTGTCCTCTAAAATCTACAAGGTCTGGCGTCAAGTCTAAGAGTCAGTGATCGATTAAGACTACCTCCGCCGACAGAAAAAGATGAAGGTTCAGCAGGAGAAGGACTATTCTGTCAAGCCGAAAAAAGCAACAGCTGGATGGGTGCCCACTGCGACGGCTCCCTCAACGTCAACCACTCAAAAGAAAAGGAGGCAGCAAAAAGCCCCTGTGAATATGGCGAACCGTAAAAGCGCTGAGAACAGACGCCCCAAGTCTGGGGGCATGGTAGTGCACACGGTTTATATGGCTTCCGGAAAGGAGGAAAACCGCGCTTTGACGGGTCACCGACCGCTCACCCGATCCGTGACGAAGGCTCAAGAACAGCAGCAGAAGCTTCAGGAGATGATGAATGCAATGGCTGCACTTACCGGGCCAAAAGAAAGCTCAGAGTCGTCATCAGAACAGCGTCACGAACAAGAAACTGACGCTGACTTCCTACGTAGAGTCCTCGAAAAGAAGGACAAAGAAGCCGCAGAACAAGCGGCCAACATAAAGCGAATGGCCCTCCTGTTTCAGGACATGGTGGGAATGATGATTCAACAAGATCCTCCCGCTGAAGATCCTCCGATCGTCCTTGAAGCCGATAAGGGAGAAACGTCAAATCCTCCACCGGCTCTGTTAACAGCCAAGGAGGAGACAATTTCCAAAGCTGACTTGGACAAATATATAGCTCAGCAGATCCGGGTTCATCAGGCAACTGAGGCAGCCGGCCAAGTTGTTAGAACCGGACGACCCTACCCAAGCTGGTATGACCAAATCAGTTACCCGCCGGGATATACGATCCCTAAGTTCCACGTATATAAAGGGACAGGGAATCCGCATCAGCATGTCGCTCAATTCAGGGCCTTATGCGGCAATACTAGAGGCGATGACAAATTGTTGCTTCGCCAATTTGTCGGCAGCTTAGCAGAAACAGCCTTTGAATGGTATTCGGAGCTACCTAATGACTCTGTTAAAATATTTGCGGAGATGGAGTTACTGTTTACACAAAGATACGCGAGTGCTAGCGAACGCACCTCGATAACAGCACTGATAAATGCCAGGATAAGGCCAGGCGAAACGTGGGTCCAATACGCAACACGATGGCGGAACCTATGGTCGAAATGCGAACAACGCATAGAAGAGGCACCTGCGGTAGGCATGTTCGTGGGCACTCTCGATCCGCAAGCAACCATCTCGCAATTCATGATGTTCTTCAGGCCGACCACCTTCCAGGCCTTGATCAACAAATTAGCCCAAATGGACCAGATGGGCCATGGACCGTCTCCTCCAAAACCAAATTCTCGAAATGAGAAAGGAAAAGGGAAAGCGCTCGTCGTCGCCAATGCTCAACAACAGCCGAGCAACTCAAAGCCGGTCGTTCGCCAAAATAACGTGCGTCCATGCCCATCCCTCGAAGAGAGACTGGGACGTCCTTACTCGTTTCCTCAGAATAAAACGAGAAGACTGTTTGAGCTGGCAATGCGCAACAGACTCATCAATCTGCCGTGTCCAAAATGTCTGTCGCAGCCAGACGATCTTAATAATCCCAATTATTGCCCTTACCACCAAACGGTAAGTCACCCGATCGAGGATTGTTTCGTTTTCAAGGGATGGATCGAGGATCAGTACCTACAAGGCAAGTTTGCGCTGTCTGAAAAGTGGAAGGTAAACCCACCACAGCCGCACACTCCAAAGAAGACGGACGCACCGGGGGCAACTTGTCATGTGAACTCTCACTCATTGGCGGATGATAAAGAGGCTCCTTGCGCCGAGAAACCGAGGGCAGACCCTGAACTAGAAATTCCGCCGCCGTCAGACGAGTTGATCGATGCCTTCCTGAATGAGATTCGTCTGAAAGTTAAAGCCAATCAAGAGCGTGAGATGGCCATACTGGAAGGAGCCAAACACCGACGACTGGACCAAAGAGTCGAGGCACTCCCGTCAAATCAAAAGCAATCCGCTGCGGATAAAAAAAAATTCAAAACGAGGAAAAGGTTTGCCAAAGCGCTATCAGTGGGAATGAAGCTACCGCCCTCTGAAGAAAATACTCTCGGAGGGGTAGAGATGCATCCTAACTTCTGCTTATATCATCAGAAGATCATACATCCACCGAAGATTGCGATTCCTTTAAGTGTTGGTGGCAAGGGTATGTCGCTCAAAAGCAACACTTCAACAGGACAAAGCGTGAAGCTCGTAGACATCAGAAAAATGCGATAGAGGAGCGCAAAGGAGCCGCCGCCGACTGTCACATAGCCGACTCCAAGGGATCGCAAATTATCACCTTCGGAAGCGACTCTAACGAAGAAGCTGCCCTCAACCCTCTCCTCAAGGAATCCATTTCAAAAGTGAAAGAATTGAGGAGTTGCGAGAACGTTCAGCCGTGCAATCGCACGCTACTCGAAAAAAATCTCGGCCTCACGAACAAAGGATCGAGCAAAAAGGATAAAGAGAAGTGAAAAACAACCCTCGTAGCCAATACTCAACAGCAATCGAGTGGCCCTAAACCGGTTGTTTGCCGAAACAATAAGCAGCAACCCCTTCAGGAAAAGTTGAAACGTCCTTACTCGTTTCCTCAAAATAAAACAAGGAGACTGTTCGAGCTGGCAGTGTGCGACAGACTCATCAATCTGCCGAGTCCAAAATGTCCTTTGCGGCCAGGCGATGTTAATAATCCTAATTATTGTCCTTACCACCAAACAGTAGGTCACCTGATCGAGGACTGCTACGTCTTCAAAAACTGGGTTGAAAATCAATACCAACAGGGCGAGTTAGCGCTGTCTGAAAACTGGAAGGTGAGCCCGCCACAACCGTACGCTCCAAGAAAGATGGATACGCCGGGGGCATCATGCTCATTCATGGGGAAAGCCCCATAGACCGAAAAGTCAGTAAACTAGAGATTCGCCTCGAATACGGCGACAACGGACCGAAACGTTCTTAAACTAATGATGGACCGCAATGTCCTAAAACTTGCAAACGACCGAAACGTCTTTAAACTACTACCACAACATCCTTAGGCTGATGAGATGAATAAAAAAAAGAAAAAAAATATGAATATAAAAAAAATAATAAAAAATAAAAACGGTATGTCCATAAGCAAAAGGGCACGGATGAAAACCCGAAAGGGCTCCGTGAGTAAAAACAGCAGGGCTACCGACGAGTGTTCGTGAAAACCCGAAAGGGCGCGACCTCGTAAAAAAAAAGAGAGAAAAAATATATATATAAAAAACGGTATGTCCATAAGCAAAATGGGCACGGATGAAAACCCGAAAGGGCTCCGTGAGTAAAAACAGCAGGGCTACCGGCAAGTGTTTGTGAAAACCCAAAAGGGTGCAACCTCGTTAAAGGACACTTACAAGGTCCTCTCGACCTTGTAAGGAGAAACCACCCGCATGAGATCCTTACGACTCACAAGGGAGCAACACACTTAGGGATCCTCACGATTCTTAGGGAGAAAATACACTTACGAGATCCTTACGACTCGTAAGGAGAACTCTCTTATAGGACCCTCTCATAAGATTTGAAAGTCTTAAGTTACAGAGACCTAAACATGTGCTTAAGAAACCCCCACAACCTTCAATATGGCCCTACAAGGGGTTCAACTCTGACCCTTGTATACAATCCACGGGCGCGAATAAACGTTTCCCTAACCAAGTCCCACCCGTGACTGGGGACATGTCCATACAGTGAACAACCCTTGTAAATCCTCTCGACTTATAAGGAGAAAAACCCTTTTGTAAGATCCTTACAACTTACAGGGGAACATGCACTTAGGAATCCTCACGATTGCTAAGGAGAAAATACACCTACAAGATCCTCGTGACTTGTAGGGAGAAATACTTTTGTGAGACCCTTACGGCTCATGAAGTCAAAATCCTTAGTCGACAGAATCCTAACCCTGTTTACTAAGACACCTTTGTTCGACATCGACAAAGGCAAATGATGATTCGCTCCTGGCAATATCCCAGTTGTAGCGATGCTGATGCCTAAATCGGTATCAAATTCCAAGTCCTTTTATGGCAAATGATGATTCGCTCCTGGCAATATTCCAGTCGTAGCGATGTTGATGCTAAGATTGACATCAGATTCCAAGTTCCACACTCGCGATAAAAAAATCAGCGAGCCGAAAATGCATATGAAATAGCCGAAATGATGGGGCAACTTGCAACGAAATCAGCAAGTAAAAATGTTTGCATACAAAATCAGCCGAAATGATTGGACAACTCGCAATAAAAAGCAGCGAGTAAAATAAAAAAAAATGGCCTAAAGGATTGGGCAACTCGCAATAAAAAGAAGCGAGTAAAATAAAAAAACAGCCGAAATGATTGGGCAACTCGCAATAAAAAGCAGCGAGTAAAAAGAAAAATAGCCGAAATGATTGGGCACCGCGAAAAATAGCCGAAATGATTGGGCAATCGCGATCTTCGCGATATAAAAAGCTGAAATGATAGAGCGTCGCGAAAAGAATAAAAAAAATGAATGATGAAAGAATGAAACTTTTTGGCCCTACAGGTGAGATCACATCGATCCTTGTATATAATCCAGGGGTACAAATAAAGAGGGAACCATACCTTCCCAACAGGCTTCATCGGAAAGCGAAGCCAAATCTCGACGGTTCACAGATAACCTAGAGACAATCTCGACATTTGTCGCAATATTGCAGACACAATGTCAACAAACAAAGCAAAGGAAGACCCCTAACTTCAGGGTCTCGACGTCGATATCGACAACTTAGAGATCACCAACGGCGTTTCTCCTCACTCCAACCAGATGCAGACTTGACGTCAACAACCGACCTCAGAGTCGCAATGAAATGGAGCCACGGCATAGTCCCTAGTTCCAAATCTTAACGACAATATCTACGGCCTAATTATCAACAAAGGCGTTCCTTCGCAGTCTATCAAGATGCAGATACAATGCCAACAAAAGACCTCGCGGTCAAAACAAAGCGAAGCGACGGCAAAATCCCAGCTTCATATCAACAATCGTCTCGATACAGCAGACGAGATGTTAGCAACAACGTTCCTTCGCAGTCCATCAAAATGCAGATACAACGCCAACAAAAGACCTCGCGGTTGAAACAAAGCGGAGTAATGGCAAAATCCCAGCTCCACCTCGGCATTCGTCTCGATACAACAGACGATATGTCACCATAGCGTTCTTCCTCCAACAGGGTTCACACGCGACAATCAAACAAATGGACCCACGGCAAAATCCCTAGTTCCAAATCTCGACGGTTCACCAGAAACCTAGAGACAACCGCGACGTTCGTCTCGATATAGCAGACGAGATGTCACGACAGCGTTCTTCACTCAACGGGGTTCGGACGTGGCAAAGCAAACGAAGCGGAGGCTAAATTCCTAGCTTCAAGGTCTTAACGGCGAGTTATATAAAGCCTGAAAGACAACTGGAGATCATCTCACACCAGTACGGAACGGTCACCACTTCGACGTTCGTCTCGACACAGCAGACGCAACATCATCAAACAAATAGAGCCACGGCAAATTCCCTAGTTCCAAACCTTGACGGTTCACCAGCAACCTAGAAACAACTGCGACGTTCGTCTAGATACAGCAGACGAGATGTCACCCAGCGTTCTTCCTCCAGCAGGGTCCAGACGCGACAATCAAACAAACGGAGTCACGGCAAAATCCCTAGTTCCCACCGCGACATTTGTCTCAATACAGCAGACGCGATGCCAGCAAACGAAGCAAAGACCAAATTCCTAGCTTCAGGGTCTTGACGGCAACTCACATAAAACCTGAAAGACTATCGGAGATCATCCCACACCAGTGTGGAGTGGATATGACTCATCGGGGCTCACCAAAATGTGCCTAACCTCAAGTAAAAAGCGGCATGGCAAATTCCTAACGCTTGCTCTTCCGACGGTCAAACTACTAAGGAGGATTGCTTGAAGACGTCTTGTCCAGCCCCCGAAGGGATCAGAGACACGGCAGTCGCAGGGCTACTCGAACAGCACGATTGCCTATCAAGGAATATATCAGCTTATGCGACGGTACGACGGTCAAAACCCTAAGTACTACAGACCCTAACGGACTTCTGTCGTAAAGAGCAGAGGTTAACTGCGACGTTAGGATGTTCTTGCGAGAAACGCTCGATTCTTCTCGACTTGTGAAGAAATTGATGTCTTTGCGAGAAATTCTCGATGCGGCTCGATTCGTGAGATAAAGCCTTAGGCAGTGGGCACAAAAGAAGCCTGTTTCCTAGGCACTGGGACCCTGCAAGTTGGCCCAAAACGGTTTCTTGCATACTATCCACGGGTTTCACTCTCCAAACTCGAATCTCGACGAGGAGGGAAACAACCACTTACGGGTCCTCTCGACTCGTAAGAGGGAAAAATTCTCTTATGAGATGCTTACGACTTATAAGAGAAAACACACTTAGGAATCCTCATGATTCCTAAGGAGAAAATTCACCTACGAGATCCTCTCGATCCGTAGGGAGAAAAATCTCTATGAGACCCTCACGGCTCATAGAGTTGAAAAGTCTTAGGCGGCAGATCTGAATCTGCGGCTTAAGCCATCGCTATCTCTTGGAAAAATCTAGATGCTTACTCTGTTATCTGTCAATTGTGTTTATCAAGACAGCATGCTGGTAATAAGAGAAGGGAGAAAGCAAAGAAATAGTATAAGACATTCAAAAAAAATGTGTATCTTTATTTATTAACTTCAATCAAATACAGGGTGAGTCGTATAAAAGAATAAAGAATGGATACATCTTATTCGAAAAAAGAAATTTTTTTACAAGTATATGGATACAAGGGGAACTACTGGGAAGGAAGCGTCTTGCATAGCTCTAGCAATTGTTCGCGCACCTCCTTCCACGCTTTCTCCTGATAGGCCACCACCGCCAGTTCTGCCTCCACTTGAGCCCGCTGCTGCAAGAAAGATGCAAGCTGCTCTCCAATGGCCTGATGAGCAGCTTCGCGGCCTGGGGTGTCACGCTCGGCGACATCAAGCTTTCGCTTCAAGTTTAGCCCATGAGAGATGCGTTCCAGGAGGCCCTCAAAGATAGCCTTCACTTGAGCAGCATTCACCTCAACCTCAGCACGCAGACGAGCCGTCTCGCTCGAGGTCTCTTGGTATTCCCTCAGCCTTAAAGCCGCTTCTTGTTCCAAGTGGTGGACGTAAGAAGCACTTCGCTCAATCCATGCTGCCCGTTAAGTGCTCACGGCCAAAACCTCAGGGGCAGGACGCATCGACTCCAGCTGATGCAGGCGAGCTTCGATCTCTCTGCAGTGGTTAACCCAAGACACAACGATGCCCACGTCATGGAAATTTACGAGTATCACCAGTATCGGGTTAACCGCCGTAGCGAAATCTGCAGCAGACGTAGGAGTCTCGACGTCGAGTTCCTCGATGTAGTCGCTCAACATGCGCAGACTATTCGCGGCGCCTTTCGAGGACGGACGTCTCAGGAAAGGGCCTGCCGGCATCGTAACGCGAGAGTCAAAAGGCGCCGAGATTGGAACGACAGCTGAAAAAACAAGATACGGTCAGATAACAGTTCAAGAAATATGAAAAAATCATTGATGAGATAGTCTACTATACCAGCTGCGGCAGGTGGCAAGGCCAGAAGGGCCGGTGGCGCGACCGATCTTTCGTCTCCTCCTTCGATTTGTAGCACTGCAATCAGGACGAGGGAAAGTTAGAAATAATTCCATTACTGAAAAAGAAAGATATCAGTTGGAAATTATACTCACCAGCATCACTAGAAGAAGAAGCGAGTTCAGATGGGAAAGAGAAGTGTGGGAGCAACACTTGATAGAGATGGTCAAAAAGCACTCCTGAAAAGACACAACAGTACGACTTTAGTACATAAATTATGCGTCTGAAAGATAAAACTAATAAGTTGCAAACCCATACCTTCCAACATCTTTGATGGTATAAGGGAGGGCTGAGAGGTGACCACCGCCAAGGCAGTAGTTGACGGCGCTCCCTCGAGCAATGGAGCATCGGCACTGGCCGCACCTGCGTTAAAAACAAGGATAAACCTATCAGGAAAGATTGCAAGATAAAGAAGAAAGGACAGTAATCTGAAATTTACCTGATGAGCCGCCGGCCGAAATGGAAGCGTCTCCCTCCTCCATCGATACAAGTCCACCTCCCGTGGCCTCATCACCCGACTCAATGGGGTCTGTCGTCGTGCTCGTGCGGCCAGGAGACGGTGGAAGACCGTAGACGGAGAGGGCAATAATCGGAGTATTGCCGGACTCTTGAGAAAGAGCGGCTGACTCTTCCCCAAGAGTCGTGCCCATCTCACCCGCCACTTCTTCGGGCTCAGCGGTCTCCATCGTTTCATCCGCCGTCACCTTGAGGACGCCGGTCTCAAGCGCCTCGTCCGCTGCTGCCCCGGGCTCAGTTGTATCAGTCGTCTCATTTGCCGCCACCTCAGGCTCGGCATCAACGACCTTCTCAGGTGCGGCTCCCTCAGCCCCCAACTCAGGCTCAACAGCCCCAGCGACGTTGCCCACCGTCGGCTCGGGTTCGGCCGGTGCCTCTTCCTCTGTCTCCTTGGGTTCGACGGTCTCCGCCTCCCCCTCGGTTGGACTTGGCCCTGCAAGGCAAAATATATAAGAACCGACGAGTTTACAATTTTTACAAACAAGTCTCGAAAGATTCATTACCTGAAGTGGATTTATCGTTAGCACTCCGAACTGCACGCGCCACCTGTCTGCGAGCAGTGGATAGGACGACGGGGGCCTCTTCTGAGGGAGTATCAGCACGAGGGACGGTGCTTGGGCCCGCTCCAACGGCCAAAGCAGCCCTGCGTGCCTTCTCCTCGCGTCTTAGCCGCTTTCTCTCTTCCCGTGCCGTCAAGACAGAGCTCTCCAAGGCTTCCCTCATTGAGACGTCCTCGTCCGTGAACATGGATGCCTCCAAATCCTTCAAGGCATCCCTCGTCGATTTGTCAAGTTGAGGCTCTCGCGGCAGCCCCGAAGAAGCTGGGACTTCAGTAGAGGGTCCGGGGAGAGTCCCCGCATCAGCTGGCGCAGCCCCTGTAAAGAAACAAAGAAAAAAGGTTAGGTTGGCCATCAGAAAAGAGGATTAAAAAAAAACTCAATAAGCCGAGACGTACCAACGTCCATTAAGGCGCGCTTCTTCTCCTTCTCCTGGAAGGTTTTTAAAGAGGCAGCAATGGCTTCTTCGGTAGTGACACCTGTTGAAAAATGGGGGAAAGTATTAGTCAAAAATAATGATAAAAAAATACGATAAAATGACGAAGAAAGCAGCTAATGATTACCTGACTCAGCGAGTTTATTCAACATCGCTTCGAGCCTCGTTGATCGCTCAGAAGCTGCAATAGCGGCCGCCAAATCGGTGTCTGCGGGGTCTACCGAGAAGCCCTTATTGCTGCCATACTCGCTTATTATTTCGGTAAGAGGGGCCTCAGGCTCTAAACCGAGGATCGCGTCGAGGGAGAGGAGAGACTTCTTCTTCTTTTGCCCGCCAGCTCTGGATGCACCCGGGATTGATTTGCACTTGGCAGGCACCTTGGGGCGGCGGGTCCCGATATCTGCGCCTGCGCCGAACTCCGGCGATACCACATTTACCACCTCCACTGGAGCACGAGGGGCTGGTGGCACATCCACAGTATCGCGAAGCGGCAATCCGCGCGGAGGGCTCAACACGCGCGGAGGTCCAATTCCAGCACCTTTCAATGGAGAAATGACCGGGGTTCTCGGCTTCAGGGGAGCCTTGCGATCGCCGCCGGGAGGCGCACCCTTGCGATCGACCAGCATGCGTTTTTCCATCTGGATGGCTGGACCCATAGCATGCGCGTACCAAGCCACGTACGCGTTGAGAACCTTGGGGATGCAGCTCGGCTCGCTGATGAAGAAATAAGAACCCGTGTTAAGCCGCATGAAATGGTGCATTGCGTTCTTTATCCCCTCTCGGCTAACCATGGGCTTTTCCAAGAAAGCTTCCATCGGGATCCCTTGGTTGTAGCTCGATTGCTGAGCAAATCGATGAGGGCTATACCTCATAAAGAGTGCTGTCTCATTCTGCCTGAACATCAGGTAGCCCGGCCGAATGGAGTAGAGATGGAGGATTTCCCGAGCCTTCAATATGGAAGCCCCGTCTTTAAAATCATCGCGTAGAGACACTACCGACTTGGTGGTCTCTGAGCCTATGGTTATGACCTTATCCAAGAAGGAAACCTTCGCTCCGACCAGGTGTGGACGAAGGATTAGCCCCTAGCCTCCCGCAGAGGTGCAACTACGATCGAAGCCCCGACCAACCGTATGACCCTCGGGAGTCTGCATTTCTCAAAAAAGGGAGGAATCTTATGGGCGCCGAACACCCCGTGCACGTGCATTTCCATCCAAGAAGTGAAGTAGTGCATCGGGAAGTTAGCGGGTTGCACCCCAGACTCACTAGCGTCCGCCGCTACGCTAAGTCCATTATAAAGATAAGCCAGCCCGGCGATTCCTACTGACAACTGCAAACCAGCCACCATCCGATGCGCTGGGTAGAAAACAGATGGCCGCATATGGCGCGGGTGCATGGGGAGCGCAAAGCTGCACAGCCACAAGCCCAGGAACCCTACAAAAAAGGTCTCCTCATCTATGCCTGGGACGACAATTTCTGAAAAAGGGACGACGGCGGCACCGGGGAGATAAAAGTCTTTGTGGTCATCCTCCAATGTGGGTCGACGATCCAAACCGAATCCAAAAGGGTCGTCAAGCTGGGAGAACTTCTCGCTCCGCTCCGATAGGAACTCCAATCGAATGAAGCGGGCTATAAAATCTGCGAAACTGACTCCCCGGACGCCCGATTCCAGATAGAGCCCTTCATAGATCTCCAACACCTTCACCAAGCCTGGGAACTGGTGTTGAATAGCGTTCTCCGGCGTCAGGTCAAACACCAGCGGCTTGGTGGCAAAGACGTATTCATCAGGAGGAAGCAGCTCCTCGTAAGGCTCCCCCCTCATCGGCAGATCCGAAATTTCAGCAAACTCCTCCAAGGAGATAGAGACTTCCCGGTCCGTCATCAGGAAGGTGTGGGTGGGGATGTTCCATTGCTCGATAAAAGCCTTAATCTACCACGTTGGAGGAGAAGGATACTCAAAGAGCGAGACATAAATGGCCGAGTACAAACCAATCCTCATCAGATGAGTTCTCTTTGCTGATAGGATGTACCGGGCCCATTACAAATATCCGGCAGGCGGTCGTGGGATCAATCCAATGTTATAGGTCTGTCCCTAAGGGCGCGCTTCGCCCTGACAGATTCGCCTCCCTAAAATATCTATTGCTGGCGGCGGCTGCATGGAGATAGCACCAATCGCAGGCTGGAGAATGTCATCCGAATTCCAATTTTTGTCCTCCACGGCATACTTCACCGGGGGTTCATCTGCGTAGGGGAATGAAGATGTTGGCTCGGACGGCGTGGCGGAACTGAAACTTCGGCGATCCTGGATGATCTCATTGTACCACCTATCCCACAAGTGAAGGCTCTTGTGCTCGGGGTCATGATCCTTGATGAGAGCGAACACCACTCGGTCCACCGGTGCCTGGGGAAACCCTCCCTTCGAGCGAACAAACGGAAAAGACAAATTGGCAGACATGTTTCCTGCAGAGAGACAAAAATTAGCCGTCAGTGTTCTAATTCCAACACTCGACATTTTAAAATTTTACACCACACTGCAATGCAATGGGTAGGGGACCAAATGGGGACCCACAAAATCTGGATGACAGTGCATCATTTAACAAGACAGCTCCATCATTGGGTGAGACTATCAATTAATGAAAAAATCCCCAAGAGAATATCCTCATTGAGGAGAAATCCCTAGAGACAAGGAGAAAATCTCCTCTTTTAGAGCAAAGCTCTGTCACAGAGTGACATTTGTCAAACTCTGGTCTCAAGGGAATAAAATTTCCTAAAAAGAGCCTAGCTCTATAATAATGATGGAAAAATCCATCAGAAAGAAAACTTTAACTCCTAAAGATTAAAAAAAATTGGGATCTTAAAGATCCATGGAAACTTTTAGGAGTTCTCCATTTTCAGATCAAAAAAAGATCTACATTTGATTTATGAGCAAAGCTCTGTTCATGGGTTAAAACCCATGAACAAGATCTCTGTAGATCTATGAACTTTTGAGAGCAAGGCTCTGTTGATGAAACCCCAAAAGGGTCTTCTTTAGATCAAAGATCTATGAGAGCAAGGCTCTATTAATTAAATTTAATTTAATTTAAAAAATTTTCCTAAGATGGTTCTAGGTTCTAAACTTTGAAAGTTCTTAGAAAGAAATAAGAGCAAGGTGTTCCCCTCCGAAAGACGGCGCACAAGACTGCGGTGTCTTGGCACTGAGATTCGGGGCAGATGCTAATTGGTGCTATCCGTTCACCTCTCCGAAAATGCCAAGTTGATTTATGGCACCATGTATCGAAGGTTTAAACGGATGCGTCCGATGTAGCAGACTTCGTCAGATTCCCCCTCGCTTGAGGGGTTTTTGATTGTGGGGACGCTCTTCCCTGCAGGCGCAAGCCCCTGCAGTTAATTACGTTACCGCATTGCGGTAACAACTTTCTCCTTCTCCAGCTGGTCACTTCGTGTCGTGGGTGTTTGTTTTGTGTTTTGTTGCCCGTGGATTGTTTACGGAGACTGAGTTATGTCGTCGCCCGTAGGGCGTGGACTAGTCCAAATCCGTATTATCTTAGATTTGGGTTTGGGGGTTTGGTTTGAGGATACGTCAGCCATACTTGAGGCTAAGATCAACTCAAACGTTTGTTAAGGATGCGTTAGTCTAACTTTGTGACTAAGATCAACTTAACGGGATCGTTTAGATCCGATGAAGGAGCGTTTGGACTCCATTGTTCCAGTTTAGGGACCTAGAGGTCCAACGTATGTATGGCCGTCAGGGCCCGTCACCTCTCTGACGACGTTGAAGAATTACAACGACGGATGTCAGAGGAGTTCAGAGATGTACCCTTGAGCCAGAGTTAATTGGGGGAATTTATAGTCCACTCTGTTTGAAGGTTTAAGGATACGTTAGCCATCTTTGAGGCTAAGATCAACTTAAACGGGACCGTTTAGATCCGACAAAAGAGCATGCGGGGCTCTATTGTTCTAGTTTAAGGACATTGCGGTCCATGGGTAGTTTAAGGATATTGCGGTCCATGGGTAGTTTAAGGACATTGCGGTCCACTGTTAGTTTTAAGACATCTCGGTCAAGGTTAAGGACGTCGTAGTCCATGGGTTTAAGGACCCCACAGTCCGTTGTTAGTTTTAAGACATCTCGGTCAAGGTTAAGGACGTCGTAGTCCATGGGTTTAAGGACCCCACAGTCCGTTATGTGCTCTGGATGTTTCACACGGGTTCACTGCCGTGTTCTGCGAGGACCAGGCTCCGCTCTGGACGTTTTCCACGGGGTCAAAGAGTGACATTATCCGCGTTCCACGTAATCAGGAATTTGCATTAAACACGGGTTTAAGGACCCCGCAGTCCGTATCAATGTGTGATCGTCGGGACCCGTCACCTCTTTGAAGACATTGAGGGATTACAATGCCAAGTATCAAAGGAGTGAAGAGATGTACCCTAGAACCGGAGTGGATTAAATAGTCCTTGGCCCAATTTGGGGTCAAGACGAATTAATCGTGTTATGAGTCCATTGGCCCGGTTAATCACAAATTGAGGACTTATGGCCATCTTGGGCTAAGTCCAGTCAGGAGAGGCTTTGCCTCCATCCATTTAGTCAATTGGGCCGAAGCCTAGTGTTAAACACTACAGAGCAATCAGTGTTGAACACTGGGAATGAGGTTGACAAGTTAGTGTTTAACACTAAGAAATAATTGGTGTTAAACACCAGCAACAAGGCTTTTCAAATTAGTGTTAAACACTAAAACAGATCAGTGTTGAACACTGCAAATAAAGCTTTTTAATTAGTGTTGAACACTAAGGCCCAACAGTGTTTTAACACTGGGTTCGAGAGTTTTAATTTAGTGTTAAACACTAAGGCAAGAAGGGTCACGTGGCAGCACGTGAGAGCGCCCTCCCTTCATTTATTCTGAGATTATCGTGTCTTTCAGAGCGTCACGTGCCATCACGTGATGGGCATTCAAATGCCTATGTATTAAAGTTTCTGCCGAGGGTCACGTGGGTCACGTGGGGTGCTGCCTCAAAGGGGCTTTCTGTAGATCTCTTGGGGGGTCACGTGATGACACGTGACCCTGCCTCTATGTATTTTGTTTAGAGGCTTTGTTAATCTTTTTTCAGGAATTAAATTCCTCGAGCTGTAAATTTCAGAGGAATTAAATTCCTACTTCCTTTCGAAGACTTATATTCTGGAATGGAGTTTAACTCTGAATTTTCTGTAGGAATTAAATTCCTCATATATGTGAAGGGCTGAATAGGGTTAAACCCTAATAAGAGTTTTTAAGGAATTGAATTCCCATTCCCTGTTAAATGATGATTAAGGGAATTAAATCCCCGTTGTTTCAACAGAACTAAGTTCTTAATTAGGGTTAAACCCTGTTTCTTTTTGTTCTGAAGGAATTAAATTCCCATGATACAGGATCAAGCCCTTAATTTTTTTAAAGGAATTAAATTCCTATAGTTCTGTGAGAATTAAATTCTCATGCTTGCATTCCCTCTCTATGTTTTGGATCTGCATGGCAGGATCTCGACCCATTGAGAATTAAATTCTCAACCTTAAGGGGAGATGTGCACTTTGCAGATCTTCTATCAAAGAGAGAAGAAATATATTCTTCTGTTTTTATGTATCAGAGTTAAACTCTGTTGAGAATTAAATTCTCTTCTTCTTTCAAGGAGCTTTTCCCTTTCTTACCTAGGGTTTTTTGCAGAAGATCCAAGTTTCTCCAAGTATCGAAGCTCTCTTCTTTTTCTTCTTTTTTTTCCTGTCTCTGTATATCTATCTGTCTCTGTATCTCTTGGCTCCTATTTATAGGAGAAGCAGCCGAATCAATCAGTTTTTTGACGAATCTTCGTGAAAGATTTGATTTGCATCCATCATTCATTTTGGACCTTTAGATTGTTAGGTGAATTTTATTCACCATTGGATTTCAAATCCAGGGGTTTTTCCCTTGTTATTTCGGTTAGATTTAAAGGGGAAATCTTTCCAAACCCGAGATTTTCCCATAGATAGATGATATTTCATCACCTCTGAATCTTTAATTTGATTGGTTCCAGATAGCCGCTTTCCTTTGGAAAGATTTGAATTTCTTTCAGAATTTAATTCTGTTAACACAATGGGCTTTGAAAGCCGGTCACGTGTGACCACGTGACTCATGGTCACGTGTGGGCACGTGACCCCCTTTGGAATGAACCTTTTCCTTTCTTTTGCGCTCTGTCTTCTGATCGTTGCTTAAACGTCACGTGCCACCACGTGACTCCTGGTCACATGTGAGCACGTGACCCTTGTTTGAACTCTCTCTTTCCTTGGTTCAACTGGAGAACGAGTCTGCTGTCTTGAACGTCACGTGGCAACACGTGACCCTGGTCACGTGGAAGCACGTGACCTCTTCTGAAGCCTTTTCCTTGACTTGATCAGGGAACTGGTGTGCCTTTTGACGCTTGCATTTAAATGTCACGTGTCGCCACGTGACCCGGGTCACGTGGGAGCACGTGACTCTTTCCGAAGTCCCCTTTTCTTCAACGTAGTCAGGAAACTGAACTTGCTTTGATGATGTTTTTAGGTGTCACGTGCCAACACGTGACCGCTAGTCAAGTGTAAGCACGTGACCCTCTTCTGAAGCTTTTCCCAGAAGCTTTCCTGATTTTAAATCAGGAAACAAATGCCCCCACAGCGTTGTTCTCACGTGTCTGCACGTGAGTGCAACGCTGTCACCTCTTGTGACCGATGGATTCCTCTAGGGATCTGGGGAGACGAAACGTTTTCATTGTCTTCTATAAATACCTCTGTCTCTTCATAGGAGCCTTCATTTTGTTCATCTTCTTTTTCTGAGAACTTCTTCTTTGAGAATTTAATTCTCGCTTTCAGAGCTTAGTTCTCTGTCTTGAAACAATCTTCAGAGTTTAACTCTGTTCGAAAGGAATCCTTTTTCCTCAGGTAATGTTCTTGGACAACGATGGACCTTCACATTTCTCTGGATTTTAAATCCAAAACAAGGGTTTTTACCCTTTTTTCTTCATATTTTCCATAAGAACATGAAACTGTTTAATCTTTCAACGGTAGATCTCTTAGGGTTTAGATGATCTTTGGGGAGATGATGATGGCGGTTCAAATCCATGGAATTTAATCCCATCCAAAATGCTTCTGGGAATTTAATTCTCTTTTCTCAATAAGGAATTTAATTCCAACAAAGAACTCGATTTCTTCACACAGAGGCTTCCTGGGGTCTCTTGGCCCGAGGTTGTTCTTCTGCAATTAATGCAATGGGGGCTTTGTAATGATGTCTTTTTGTGTGAATTTAATTCCTTTGATTTTATTGGATCCACTGTAGAGCCCGAGACAGATCCTGTTGGGGGAATGTGCATGGCCATCATTTTTTTTATTAAATGAGGATATTCCCTTTTGTTTTATTGTAACTGTTTGGTCTCATTATTAATGAGCCGTCATCCGGATTCTGTGGGGCCCATGTGTTTTGTAGCCAATGGTCCCAGGAAACTTTGCTGTTGCTTTCTCCCACTAATCTTCATGTTCATGCATGAATATATATATCGCTGACTTTCCTTTTAACGGTTTTCTTTTATTGGATTTCAGGTACGATGGCTTCTGCTCCACGCTTTCCCTTTTCTCGCTCGGAGGCGGCTTTTCCTCAGTCACCGTCTGATGAGGAAGCGATGGCGATGATTCGGGCCCATGACCCGAACTGCACCAACCTTCTTCAGTGGGGGTCTTGGTATGGTCAGATTATTCAGGGTCGTCGGAGTTTTCTCTGCGCGGTGCCAACGGAGCCCACTTTCCCCTTTTTACCGATGGATCCTCCAAGGACAGCTTTTGCTGTGGAAATGCCCAACTGGACTCCAACGGGGAGGCTTGAGCCTTCGACGACCGGTATTCCGAACCATCCGATTCCGGCCATAGATATCTTGGGGCGGCGTATCTGCCAGGGTGAGGCCCACCCGTGGGGGCAAATTTATAAGATAGGGCTCACTCCCCGGCATCCTACGGGCTATCTTCTCTGGGCTCGCTACATCCTTTCTGCCCATCGTGCGCGGTTGCAGAAAGTCGGGCTTTATCAGGCCATATACGCGTCACTATTCCATTATAAGTCCCCGCATGCCTGGTGGGTTAAGGCGTTTTTGAACCAATGGAATCTTCCCACCAACACTTTCATTCTAGGAGATCGTGAGGTCTCGATCTCTCTTGCAGAATTTTATGAAATCTCGGGATTGCCAATCAGGGGCGCACTGTATGAGGAGTTATTGCCTCATGACGAGTATGTCTTCGAGCCCGAGTCTGCACCGGTTGACGGCCTGTCCGCTGAGAATGCTGTTCGCCATAAGCGCCCTAGTTTAATTAAGGCCCTAGGCATCTTCGACCGATTATTCACCGAGTCCGAGGAGCAGGGTGTCACTTTTAAAAGCTTCATTTCCTGCTTCCTTCGTGAGGATATCATATCGAAGACTGCTCCGAAGTTTGCTAACATCAGAGACCCCTTTGGGTTTGGTCCGAAGAAGCTACCGACTGCCGAATCGGACCTGCCACAATATTATATTCCCATCGTGTCGCCGATGTCTTTTGAGTCCGTTGCGGCACCCGGTATGGATGAGGAAACATTCTTTGTGGGGTTTGTCAGCGTTTGGCTTAGCTGGTTCGTTATCCCCATGCATCGCCGCTTCATGAGAGCCTCGGTCATCTACCCGGCTCATCGTATTGCTGAGGGGACGCGGTTGGCCATCGGCACCCCGGCCTTGGCGCACCTCTATAATGGATTGGGCACCGCAGCTAATACCTCTACGCCTGGCGTGGATGTGGTAAACTTTTCGCTTCATTATTTCACGTCCTGGATCGAAATGCACGTATTGGGGGCTTTCGCCATGCATCAGAGGCCCTCATTTTACGATGCCTACCCCTTTCCACGACTTATGCGGCTAGTGGATGCTTCTGCCGCCAACCCGACTCAATTCGGGGCTATTCGGGTGCTAATTTCTCCTCATGCCACCGCTGGCGGGTTGGTTTTTACTGATCGGGTCTTGTCTACTCCTTCGGGTCCCGTCCAACAACTCTGGGACCAGTCGAAAGACAACGCGCCTTCTCTGAAGCCCCGGAAGGCCACGCATTTGTATGCAATTAGACCGGGTTACTTGGTGTTTCTCCAGGACAGTGCGGCTCTTTTCATGCGGTACAATCCGCATCGATTTACCCGACAACTCGGATACGACCAGGGCGTTCCTTTCGAGGCTTTTATAGTTGCCCCAATCCCTTCGCTCGATGCTGTTCGCGATGCCGCTCATCATTTCATGAGGCTGAATACCGGCTCTTATTTCATGGTCCCTGAAGCCGAGTACATGCCCCGATGCGTGGGCGCGTTTACGGGTTGGTACCTTCATCGGGTCAGCCCAATCATTCTCGAGGAAAGGAGGGTGCTTCTCGGCCACGATGCCCCTCCTCTGGTTCCTGGGGCTAAGCTACGACCGAGGGTTCCGGTCCGCTTTCCTTTGAGGGAGATTGGCACCGCGCTCATTCCGGGGGAATCCGGGGTAGACCTCACTCCGATAGCTGGTATGCCTTTGGGTTCTCGATCACGGGGTAAACGGGCTCCGGTGGTAGCACCCTTGCCGGTGGCGGCACCGCCCCCCGTGGTGTCGACAATGGCGATGTCGTCCTCGGTTGTGGCACCGAGCGAGAGTAACAGGGATGAGGGCGCTGAGGGCGATGTGGGCCAGCGCCGCCATAAGGCTTCACGAGGGAGGAAGCGGTCATCCTCAGCGACCGGCTCTGGGTCTAAACGGCGGAAGAAAGCGGCTACTGCCCCGCTTGATTCTGTGGTGGAGTCTGAGCCTATCCTTGAAGACGAACCATTGGCCGTGCAAGGGTCAGACGCTGGACTTCTCTTCCCGAGTTCAGTGGATGAGGAGGCCGCACAGTTGGCTGAGGCCATACGGCGTTCAAAAGACGCGTCTCATAACGCCAAGGTTCCGAAGAAGTCTTATCCTGCTGTAATTTTTTACGAAGACCCTTCATGGATTCGGCGACGATTTATCGGTCCTCTGGAGGAATGGGGAGAAAGGGCTTTGAAGCAGGCCGCTTCAGAGGATGCAGCTGACGCACTTTCTTTGTGGACCGGCGGCCATGAGTCCACCCTCGAACCTCGGCGAGCCCACCTCCTTGAGAAGGAGCAGCGGCTTGAAGAAGCCATATTGAGGGCTTCTCTGCGTATAGGTATGTTGTGCTTCCTTTGTAGTCTTTCCGATTATTTATGCCTGTGCATCTGTATCATTATTCTTATTTGAATCGTGCAGAATCTTCGACGCTGGGGGAGCTCCCTACGGGCCCATTAAAGCTAAAGCCCGCCGAAATTCTCAATGAAGCTTTGCTGGATGTGGAGGGGGCTGACGAGGCTGCTCCTCTCACGGTGGAACTTCCAGCGGCGGTTCTTGACCAGGGAATGCCTGCCCCTCTGGGGGAGGCTCCTTTCGAGGCCACCGCCCCAATGACTCTTACCGAGGGTAACCCAAAGGCTGGGAGCGAGGTAGTCGGGACTACTCTCCCTTTGTTGGAGCCTGAGGTCATGGCAGAAACCGTTGAAACTGCTATCCCCCCGGCTCAGAATGGGAGGAGTGTTGAAGGTATCCCTCTGCGTTTTAGTTTAGCAACCCCTTCATAGTCTGAACTCTTTTATCTTTCTCAGAATTGCGCGGTTTGGCGGCCACGATCGCGGATCTGTCGCCTCGACAGTCATTTCAGCGTTTATTGGAGATGGCAGCTCCGCAGGCGATCTCCCCTCAGCGCATTGTCCTTTCGTCTGGGCAAGGTTGGTGTCGTCCATTCCTTCTCATAGCATCGTCGTTATTTTTTTGCGTACTGACATTGACGTTTTCTGCAGTTCTGGAAGCCGATGACGAGGTCGAGATTCTCGAAGGGCTAGGGGAGCCTTCAGCTCCTACTTGCACGACTGTCGGTGAGTGACATTTCATTGCACTCTCACTCGTTCTTTGTTTAAGAATTTTGTTGACGTCTTCTAAATTTGAACAGCTCTGCCAATCTCCACGGCGTTGGAGTCGCGCATCGTGATGCCACCCGGCCCTTATGCCTTGCGGGCTTCAGAACGCTTGGCCCAATTAAGCCTCGTCTCCTTGTCGTCTCTGATCGAGGAGCTTCGTGCTGGCAGCACGACCACGGCTGAAGCATTCGCTGCCGAGGCTAACGGTTCTCTTCCTTTTCTTGCCACCTACCACAGCGAAGAGGTGGTGCGAGTCTGGGTGGAGTTCTGCCGGCGAGTGGAGGCTTGCCTGCACACTCTCGAGTGTTCTCGCCTTTCCTCGGAGGCCGTGGCTGCAAAGGCGGAGTTACGAGGGCTGATAGCACGGTGCGCGGCCAACATGACGTCATGTGAGAAGAGGCTCGGTCGCAAGTTCTCGGAAAGGGAGTTAGCCTCCAAGGCGCTGAGCGAGCTTCAAGCCAATCTCACAGCCAGGGCCAACAAAGCGTATGAACTCTGGCGGGTGCTTCAGGAGTCCATCAAAGAGGTGGTGGCTCTCGACAAAGCTGCCACGTTCACTCGTGAGAGGGTTGAGGCTCATAAAGCCACTGAGAAAGAGCTCGAAGCTCGGCTCGCTTCGTATCAGGCTCAGCAAGCTCAAGCGGAGGCTCGTCTTCTGGAGATCTTGCGTCATGAAGCCGTGGCTCAGCAAAAGCAGGATGAGCTGACCAAGCTGCTGAATCGCCCGCCGGCCTGAAACATTTGTATCTTTTTCTTCCCTTTTGTACATGCTCATGGATGAGAGTATTTTCTTTTTGTTTCTTTCATGAATTGTACTTTGCACCCATTTTGGTTTATGAATAAAAGATACATTTTTCTTCTCAATGGTGTGTCTCCTTTTCATTGAATGTATTCTGCGGATATTCTATCTTGATCTCCTTGCAGGACAGTGATGGCTTAGGATAAAGGGTTAGGATCTGCTTCCTAAGGCTTTTGCATTTTATGAGCCACGAGGGTCTCATAAAGAGTTTTTTCTCCCTATAGGTCGAGAGGATCCCATAGGTGTAAGTTCTTCTTAAAAATTGTGAGGATTCTTAAGCGGGTTTTCCCTTGAGAGTCGTAGGGATCTCACCAGAGAGTTTTTTCTTCCTTACAGGTCGTGAGGGCCTGCAAGTGTTGGATGCGGTCACCCTTGTCCGTGTTTTACGGAGTCGGGGGTTTCTCCAGGCATCGTAGTTTAAAGACATCACGGTCAAGGTTAAGGACCTCATAGTCCGTGGATTTAGGGACTCCACAGTCCGATGTTAGTTTTAAGACCTCACGGTCAAGATTAAGGACCTCATAGTCCGTGGATTTAGGGACTCCACAGTCCGGTGTTTGTTTGCAGGGACCCGTCACCTCTTTGAAGACGTTGAGGAATTACAACGCCGGGCATCAAAGGTGTGAAGAGATGTACCCTTAAACCAAGGCAAAGTCTGTAGGGAATCGGGGTGGTTGATCGTTAGTTTTAAGACATCACGGTCAAGGTTAAGGACGTCATAGTCCGTGGATTTTAAGGACTCCACAGTCCGGTATTTGCTCTGGATGCTTCACACGGGTTCACTGCCGCGCTTGGCGAGGACCAGGCTCCGCTCTGGACGTTTTCCACGGGGTCAAAGAGTGACATTATCCGCGTTCCACGTAACCAGGAATTTTGCACTAGATGCTTCACACGGGCTCACTGCCGCGTTAGGCGAGGACTAGGCTCCGCTCTGGATGCTTTGCACAGGTTCACTGCCATGCTCTGCGAGGACCAGGATCCGCTCTGGACGTTTTCCACGGGGTCAAAGAGTGACATTATCCGCGTTCCACGTGACCAGGAATTTTGCACTAGATGCTTCACACGGGTTTACTGCCGCGTTAGGCGAGGACTAGGCTCCGCTCTGGATGCTTCGCATGGGTTCACTGCCATGCTCTGCGAGGACCAGGATCCGCTCTGGACGTTTTCCACGGGGTCAAAGAGTGACATTATCCGCGTTCCACGTGACCAGGAATTTTGCACTAGATGCTTCACACGGGTTTACTGCCGCGTTAGGCGAGGACTAGGCTCCGCTCTGGATGCTTCGCACGGGTTCACTGCCATGCTCTGCGAGGACCAGGATCCGCTCTAGACGTTTTCCATGGGGTCAAAGAGTGACATTATCCGCGTTCCACGTAACCAGGAATTTTGCACTAGATGCTTCACACGGGTTCACTGCCGCGTTAGGCGAGGACTAGGCTCCGCTCTGGACGTTTTCCACGGGGTCAAAGAGTGACATTATCCGCGTTCCACGTAACCAGGAATTTTGCACTAGATGCTTCACACGGGTTCACTGCCGCGTTAGGCGAGGACTAGGCTCCGCTCTGGATGCTTCGCACGGGTTCACTGCCATGCTCTGCGAGGACCAGGATCCGCTCTGGACGTTTTCCACGGGGTCAAAGAGTGACATTATCCGCGTTCCATGTAACCAGGAATTTTGCACTAGATGCTTCACACGGGTTCACTGCCGCGTTAGGCGAGGACTAGGCTCCGCTCTGGATGCTTCGCACGGGTTCACTGCCATGCTCTGCGAGGACCAGGATCCGCTCTGGACGTTTTCCACGGGGTCAAAGAGTGACATTATCCGCGTTCCACGTAACCAAGAATTTTGCTAAATATATCCGCATTTCACGGAATAAAGGTTTGACTCTTGGTGATATGTATATCGCCGAGCCATGGAACTGGGGGTTGCCGCTGTTCCATTTCGCTTGATGTTGTGTCTGCTGCGTCGAGATGATCTCCAGGTTATTTGTGAACCGTCGAGATTTGGCTTCCTCTCATGATGAAACCTGGGGGAGGAGTACGACTCCTTCTTTGTTTGCGCCCCTGGATTGTATACAGGGATTGATGTAGCATCACCTGTAGGGCAAAGATTTCATTCTTTCGTCATTTCTTTTATTCTTTCCGCGATGCTCTATCATTTCAGCTTTTTATATCGCGAAGGTCGCGATTGCCCAATCATTTCGGCTATTTTTCACGGTGCCCAATCATTTCGGCTATTTGTTTTATGCATACATTTTTTTACTTGCTGATTTTTATTGCAAGTTGCCCCATCATTTCGGCTATTTCGTATGCATGTGTGGCCTGCTAGCTTTTTCGCCGCAAGCTCGGATTTTGGACACCGATTTCGGCATCAGCATCGCTGCAACTGGGATGTTGCCAGGAGCGAATCATCATTTGCCATGAAAGAACTTGGGATTTGATACCGGTTTAGGCATCAGCATCGCTGCAACTGGAATATTGCCAGGAATGAATCATCATTTGCCTCTGTCGATGTTGAACAAAGGTGGCTTAGCAAACAGGGTTAAGGTCCTGTCGACTAAGGCTTTTGACTTCATGAGCCATAAGGGTCTCACAAAGGTATTTCTCCCTACAAGTCGTGAGGATCTTGCAGGTGTATTTTCTCCTTAGGGATCGTGAGGATTCCTAAGTGTATGTTCCTCTGTAAGTCGTAAGGATCCTACAAGAGGGTTTTCACCTTATGGGTCGAGAGGACCTACAAGGGTTGGACTTTGCTGGGGAAATGTTTATTCGCGCCCGTGGATTGTATACAAGGGTCAATATTGAGCCTCTTGTAGGGCAATATCGAAGGTTGTGGAGGATTTGCTTAAGAACAGGTTCAGGCTTCTGTAACTTAAGACTTTCAAATCTCATGAGCCGTGAGGGTCCCATAAGAGAATTCTCCTTACGAGTCGTGAGGATCTCGTAAGTGTATTTTCTCCTTAGGAATCATGAGGATCCCTAAGTGTGTTTCTCCTTTGTGAGTCGTAAGGATCTCACGCAGGTGGTTTCTCCTTACAAGGTCGAGAGGACCCTACAAGTGTCTTTTAACGAGGTTGCGCCCTTTCGGGTTTTCACAAACACTCGCCGGTAGTCCTGCTGTTTTTACTCACGGAGCCCTTTCGGGTTTTCATCCGTGCCCATTTTGCTTATAGACATACCGTTTTTTTTTTAATTCTTTTTCATTTTTTTTTACAAGGTCGCGCCCTCTCGGGTTTTCACGAACACTTGCCGGCAGCCCTGCTGTTTTTACTCACGGAGCCCTTTCGGGTTTTCATCCGTGCCCACTTTGCTTATGGACATACCGTTTTTTTTGTTTTTTTTATTCTCTTCTCTTTTTTTTTTATCCATCTCGTCAACCTAAGGATGTTGCGGTAGTAGTTTAGGGACGTTTCGGTCCGTCGTTAGTTTAAGGACGTTTCGGTCCGTGGATAGTTTAAGGACGTTTCGGTCCGTTGATAGTTTAAGGACGTTTCGGTCCGTCGTTAGTTTAAGGACGTTTCGGTCTACCGTTAGTTTAAGGATGTTTCGGTCCGTCGTTATGGGAAGGCCGGCTGCTGCTTGTAAAGTTTGAGCCTAGGAAGATAGTGAGCGGACATAGTCGTTGTCATCTATCATTGACCCAGGCTGTGGTTTATTAAGCGTAGTATTTCTTCAAGAAGCGGCCGTTTATTGGCCTGAAAGGCCTTTCACCGTGCATGTCCATGAGTAGATAGGCTCCACCCTGGTAGACCTTGTCTATGATGTACGGGCCTTCATAGTTTGGCTCAAATTTTCCTCGCTTGGCGCGATTAGGGATCATAGGTCTTTTGACTACTAGTACGAGTTCGCCTTGGCGGAATGTCCTCGGCCTGGTCAATCTTTCGTATGAGCGCGTCATCTTCGCTTTGTAGGCCTCTAGGCGTTGTTGTGCCATGAGCCGGGTTTCATCGAGGGCATCAAGCTCCTCAAGCCGAAGGTGAGCATTTTCTTCATTCGTCAGCTCGTGGTGGACTGCCACTCGTAGAGAGGGTAACTCTATCTCGAGGGGGAGCACTGCTTCCGTCCCAAATACCAACGCGTACGGCGTTGTGTTCGTGGCCGTCTTGAATGTAGTTCGATAAGCCCAAAGGGCTTCTTGCAGCCTTTCGTGCCAGTCTCTCTTATTCCTGGAAACGGTCTTTTTTATGATCTTCGTCAAGGTCTTATTGAAGGCCTCGGCCAGACCGTTAGCTCGTGGATTGTAAACCGAAGAATATCTCCAGTCTATATTGTGCTGCTGTGCGAAGCGGCTAATCTTATGGCTTCGGTAGGCCGGCCCGTTATAGGAGATAATCCGCCGTGGAGTTCCGAACCGATAGATGACGTGCGTCTTGAAGAAATGGAGGATATTCTCCGTCTTCACTTCCCTCAGTGGTACTGCTTCTGCCCATTTGGAGAAGTAATCAGTTGTCGCCAGGATAAAACGGTGTCCCCGGGACGATGCTGGCTCAATGGGGCCGACTATGTCAGTCCCCCACATTTCGAATGGCCAGCTAGCTACCGTTGGGTGCAGTGGATTCGGATATTGGTGGATGAAGTCTCCATGAATCTGGCATGAGTGGCATTGCTTCGCATACTCGAGGCAGTCCTGGGTCATCGTGGGCCAATAGTAACCCATCCGTTTGATTTTTAACTTCATCTTTGGGCCTGCTTGGTGAGAACCGCAAAGTCCGTCATGAACTTCCTGAATGACTCTTTCTGCTTCGTCAGGTCCTAAGCATCTCAGCCATAGAGAATCAAACGATCTTTTGTATAGAATATCGTTGACGAAAGCGAAAGATAGAGCTCGTTTCATGAGCTGATGTCTTGAGGACGCTTCTTCGGGCATTCGGTGGGACTTAAAGTAGTCTATGAAGACTTCCCTCCAGTCTTCGGACTTCTCATGGTCTTTTATTTGTAAGGTCGTCTGCTCAGTCGTTCCCTTTTCTTCGCATGATTCCGGAGATATTTCTGCCGGGGCGAGCACTCGGCGGCTTTGTACCACGATTCTGACGTCGTCGAGGTTCTCGTCGGCCAGTTCTTTAGCAAGTTTAGCCAACGCGTCTGCCTTGCTGTTTTCCGCGCGCGGTATGTTCTCCAAAGTATAGGAGGGAATTTGTGTCAATAGTTGTTGCACCCTTTCGCCGTACTTCACCAACTCCGGCTTGCACGTTTGGTAGTCACCATTTACTTGACTAACGACTAGCTGAGAATCCCCGTATATGAGGAGGTCTTCAATTCCCATGTCGATGGCGATCTCGAGGCCTGCTATCAGAGCTTCGTATTCGGCTTCATTGTTTGTCCTCGGTTCTGTTAAGGAGAAGGCGAAGCGCATTATCCCTCCTTGTGGAGTTGCAAAGATGAGGCCTATCCCTGATTTGATCATTGGGACACCTTGTTTCTGTTTCTTTATGGAGGATGCTCCATCGAAATAGAGTTCCCATCGGGTGCTTCCGCTGCTAATCGCATCAAATGCATGCTCGTCCGGCAAATCACAGTTCAGAGGAGAATCAGCCGGTATCGGGTGCTCGGCGAGGAAGTCGGCAATGGCCTGGCCTTTCACTGCCTTGAGAGGTTGATACGTTATCGAGAACTCCATCAAGAGCAGGGCCCACTTAGCGAGTCGTCCCGTCAATATGGCTTTCGACATCAGATATTTGAGAGGGTCCACCTTCGAAATAAGACGAACTTCATGTGCTAATGCGTAATGTCTAAGCTTTGTTATTGCGAAGATCAACGCCAGGCCGTGCTTTTCAATGGGGGAATAGTTGCTTTCTGCCCCCAGCAGCACTCGACTTAAGTAGTAAAGTGCTCTTTCTTTCCCCTGATCGTTCTCTTGTGCCCATAATGCGCCCAAAGAACCTTCGAGGGCGGCCGTGTAAAGAATGAGAGGCTTTCCCTTCACTGGAGCAGCCAACACTGGAGGGTTCTGCAGGTACTGCTTGATCTCGTCTAGTGCACCTTGACATTTGTGATCCCAAACGAATGGAGTTCCCTTTTTCATCAGGTGGCTGTAAGGACGGCATTTGCCCGAAAGATTAGCGATAAACCGCCGGATGTATGTGAGCTTCCCTTGGAGAGACCGCAACTGCTTGAGGGTTCTTGGCGGAGGCATTTCCATGATCGCCTTAATCTTTGACGGATCTATTTCAATACCTCGGTGTCGAACGATGAATCCCAGAAATTTGCCCGAGGAGACTCCAAATGCGCATTTGAGGGGATTCATTTTCAAATTATATTGCCGAAGGCGTCGAAATACAGTCTCCAGATGCTTTAAATGATCTTCGTATGACATGCTCTTTACTACGAGGTCGTCGATATAGCACTCGACGACGTCGTGTATGAGGTCATCAAAGATCTTTGTCATGGCCCTTTGATAGGTAGCGCCAGCGTTCTTAAGACCAAAGGGCATAACCCTGTAGCAAAATATACCCAAAGGGGTCCGGAAAGCGGTGTGCTTCTGGTCTTCGGGATGCATTTTTATCTGATTGTATCATGATGAACCGTCCATAAAGGAGAAAACCTCGTGAGTGGACGTGTTATCTATCATTAGCTCGGTTACCAGCACTGGGAAATCGTCCTTTGGACAGGCTTTATTGAGATCCCTGAAATCCACGCATATGCGTACCGTCCCATTCTTCTTCATTACCGGGATGATATTGGCGATCCAGTCGGGGTATTGGACTTCTTGGATAAATCCAGAATCGATCAACTTCTTGACTTCGGCGTTGATGCTCATTTCAAGCTCGAGTCGCATCCTCCTTGGCGCCTGCTTGACTGGCTTGATATCCGGGGATATTGCTAATCTATGCACAGCAATCTCCGGATCCAATCCTGGCATCTCGGAGTAGTTCCATGCGAAGCAATCTTTATGCCGTAGAAGCACGTTCTTTAACGCAGCCACCTTTTCTTCGGATAACAGCTCGCTGACAAATGTCGGTCGCGGGTCGTCTGCCGATCCCAACTCAATCTTCTTGAGGTTATCTGCAGTAGTATGTATACCATCTTCCAGTTCTTTCGGAGCGGGCGGAAATTCCGAGATCACCTCATCATCGCTGTTCTCAAAGCACCGGTAAAGGTCATCTACGTCCTCGGGCTCTTCTCCTAATATCGTAATCGTATAACAAGTGCGAACCCGCTCCCTGGACTGAGGTGGACCCGGTTCTGCTCTTGCGGCCTTGGGCTCATGCTTTTGCGGTGGCGTCACATTCCAGCCGTCGGATAAAGCGAATCTGCCCCGTCGGTACTGGTCCTCGACCCAGTTCTTGAAGGTGAAGCAGTCTTCGGTAGGATGTCCTATGGCTCGGTGATAAGAGCAATAACTCGGATGAGAAGCCTTGCTAGCTTGCTCAGGATGTCTAGACTCTGGAAGCGTGATCATTTGATGTTTTATGGCGAGGTTAAGTAACCTCCCCGTTTTGTCTCGGGGGAAGGAGTACGCTCGACTCATCTTCTTCATGAGGGACAAACCCGAGCCGCTTCTTGATTTATTTCCGTCTCTGCGTCGGGCCTTTCGTACAACGGATTGACGAGGATAAGCGTCTTTGTCTTTTGCAGCACGTTGAGATAGACGTTGCGTCCTGGCCTTCTCGTAGATGGCCATTTCGCGGTTGTGGTCTTCCCGAGCTTCCTGACCCATTTTCCTGATAGGCTTGCCCATTCGTTCTTCAAACGACGGACTCGGCGCTTTAATCGCGGGGTCTAGTTTTGATGGGGGGTTGGCATCTCCTGACAGGGCGTCCTCCTCTTCGTCAAAGGTATATATAGCGTAGCTATTGTGAGCCCGTTCCCGTTTTCCGGCTCTTGCGTGTCCAAGCCCGAGTGTTTCCATCTTCCCGTTGGGCAATTTGCGTTGAGTCCCGGGGATATCCCAAATCCTGTTGTAGAACCGCGCCTGCCGAACGGTCTGTTCTAAAGGTACTCCTTGGCGCTTCAATAGCTTCTTTAATCCATTTGTATAGTATCTGGGCAGACGGATGGGTTGGAGCCTGTCAAGTGTAGCATCCGTGTCATGCCAGATCTCTTTTTCTATTTTCGACTCTGAGGATCGGTAGAATAGGATCACCTTCTCGCCCCTTCGCCTGGGAGGGACGTAAAATGTTTGCAGGTCCTGTACACTGTGAGCCTGAAGCGCGTCGAGATCCTTGTAGTGTTCTCGCGGTACCATGGTGATTTGCAAACTATGGTCATCGCCAGGGGGTGCTTGTATTGACAACCGATTGGAGAACACAGCATTAACTTCATCTTCTGAATCACTTCCGAAGACCAACGCGGGGGCGGGCGTCCCCAGGTTGTTGCGTTGAGATGGCCCTGCATAAACTATCTCTTCCTCTTCTTCGGTATCGCTCCCGAAAATCGGGATGGTGGCGGCGGTTTTGTTCCCCGGATTGCGACTCCTTTCTGTATCCTCGAAATCTGGCAAAAAGTACTTCGCATCTTCGTATTTGCGGACTTCGTTCATGGAAAATGGGTTTAACTCACCTGTTACGGTATACTCGAAACCATCCTTAAAGTACTTCATACACTGATGTTGTGTAGAAGGGATGATATTGTACTCGTGTAGCCAAGGACGGCCGAGTAAGGCGTTGTAGCAGGTCTTGGCGTCAATGACATGGAATTTGATGTCTGTGACAAGAAGTCCAAAGCGTAATGTTAATATCACAGATCCGAGAGTCCGTGACGACTGTGAATCGAAACCGGAGATTGTAATTTTGTCACGAGCGAGGTGTTGCACGCTCATGCAGATTTCCTTCAACACCCGAACATTAAGGAGGTTGACGGAGGATCCATTATCCGCCAGGATCTTGTCTATCTTGATATCATGGCAGTATCCGGAGATGTATAGGGGACGGTTGTGGTCGCACGTCCCGAGAAGGAGGTCTTCATCACCGAAAGTGATGTCGGCTGTATACACTTCCTCCAGTTCATCCTTCATCTTTTCAGTGGCGAGGAAGGCTTGGAATTGCTCAGGTTCTTGTAACGCCTTAATTAGTGAGTCTCGCGCTTCTTTTGATAATAGGAGGGTATCGAGAATGCTAAGCTGAGAAGGTAGCTTCCTTAGGTGTGCGAGGATGTTATAGTCCACTTTACTCTTCCTAGGAGGGTCTTTGGCAGCCAGCTCCGTCATGACTTGGTCATCTAAAGTGATATCTTCAGAGACCTTTTCCTTTCCCTTATCCCTTCTATTCCCGGGCCCGAGATTCTTTTCTGGGAGTGTGCGATTGCGCAGCTGAATGTTCTCGCAGGCCTCCGATTCTTCTTCTTTCCCCAAAACGGATTCTTTAAAGAGAGGGCCCAGAGCCATTTCTTCATCAGAGTCGCTCCCAAAGGTGAGAACTTGTGACCCCCTGGCATTAACCATGTAACAGTTGTCAGTCGTTCTGTTGTGCCCATCGACAGTACTTCTTCGCTCCCGATGGATCTTGCGTTTCATGCGCTTAACATGTTGCCGACGAGCGACATATCCTTGCCACCATATCTTAAAGGCGTTGCACTCCTCCGTGGGGTGTGAGATTTTCCGGTGATATGCGCAATAATCAGGGTGCCTCTCCACCCCATCGTGTGTGTTTCCTTCCGAGGGCGGTAGCTTCATCCCCAGTGACATGGCTTTGGCAAACCTTTTTCTCGTCTTGAATATCTTCTTGTTTACTTCGGATGCCTTTCGCTCTGGTAGTTCAACTCTTTCGTTCAGCTTCCCGCATTTGGCTCCTTCAGATGCGGCCATCTCACGCTCCTGGTCCGCTTTACATTTTAGACGAATCTCGTCTAGAAAAGCGTCGATCATTTCATCTGTTGGCCATGCACGCTCTGGTACAGGCTCTGTCTCCAGCTTTTCAATGCCAGGAGTTTTCCCATCATCGGTAAACGAATGGGAGATTACGTTACAGCTCGCCACATATCCTTCGGATTCATCCAATGAGCTTTCTCCATCATCTTCTTCTTGAAAGATGTGGTTGAGGAACTCTTGCAGTGTGACAGGGGTTCGCACCTTTTGATTGTACTCTTCCAACGCGTCGATTTTCTTCTGCAAGTTCGTGTGCTCTTTTCCAGGTTTCACGGGCTTCTTGGATTTCCTCTTCTTTTTCTTCGAGGATTTCGACGGTTGGGCGTGAGTATCTGGGCCATTATCGCGAGTCTTCGTAGTTGGGCGGCGCCTTAGCATCCCTTCGATAATTTGAGGTTCAAGAGGGTCCTTCCATTCGATCGCAGGGCACGCATGAAGGTCTCTCAGCATTCTTCTGGTTTTAGTTGATAGCACGACCCCCCATGGAGCTTCTTCAATGAAAGAACATGTTGCCCCCGGTGTATCCGCTTTCCTAGGAGCATGCGGCTGTGGGGGGTTCACCTTCCACTTTTCGGACAGTACAAACTTCCCCTGGAGGTACTGGTCTTCAATTCATCCTTTGAAGACGAAGCAATCTTCAATCGGATGGCCTACCGTTTGATGGTAAGGGCAATAGTTAGGGTTATTCACTTCGGTGGGTTGCGGCGGTCGCCTTGGATTTGGCAGGTTTATAAGTCTGTTGCGTATTGCCAGCTCGAATAGCCGTTTCGTCTTGTCCCGTGGGAACGAGTAGGGACGCTTCATCTTCTCATTATAATACCGACGCCTTTCCTCGAGTTGATCTGCCGGTTTCGGGGTGTTAGGCTGCTGCTGGGCATTCGCAACAAAGGTTGCCCTCCCTTTACCCTTGTCATTCCGAGATTCCGACTTCGGGGTGGGTGGTCTATGACCCATCTGGTCCATCTGAGCCAACTTGTCGATCAAAGCCTGGAATGTGGTTGGCTTAAAGAACATCATAAACTGGGAGATAGTTGCGTGAGGGTCTAGAGTTCCTACGAACATGCCCACCGCGGGTGCTTCCTCAATGCGTTGCTCACATCTCGACCACAAGTTCCGCCAGCGTATAGCGTACTGGACCCAGGTTTCGCCTGGTTTTACCCTGACGTTAATAAGCGCAGTTATTGGAGTGCGTTCGCTGGCGCTTGCAAATCGCTGAGTGAACAACAACTCCATTTCAGCGAACGTTTTGATAGAATCGTTCGGGAGTTCCGAATACCATTCGAACGCAGTTTCTGATAAGCTACCCACGAACTGGCGGAGCAACAGTTTATCATCACCGCCGGTGTTACCGCAGAGGGCCCGGAACTGGGCGACATGCTGATGGGGATTGCCGGTCCCCTTATACACGTGGAATTTTGGTATCGTATAGCCTTGCGGGTATTTGATTTGGTCGTACCAGCTCGGATACGGCCGCCCCGTTTTCACGACTTGACCAGCTGCCTCAGTCGCGTGATGAACCCGGATTTGCTGGGCTATGTAGTCAGCCAAGTCAGCCTTGGAGATTGCCTCCTCCTTGGCCGTTGAGAGGGCTGGTGGGGGATTTGACGTTTCTCCTCGGTCGTCTTCAAGAACGATTGGGGGATCCTCGGCGGGTAAGTCCTGCTGGATCATCATTCCTATCATATCTTGGAAGAGAAGGCCCATACGTTGTATGTTGGCCGCTTGTTCAGCAGCCTCTTTGTCCTTTTTCTCCAGTGTCCGGCGAAGGAATTCAGCATCGGTTTCTTCCTCTCGGCGTGCGTCTGAAGACGTTTCTGGATTTTCTTTTGGCCCGGTGAGCGCGGCCATAGCATTCATCATTTCTTGAAGCTTTTGTTGCTGCTCCTGGGCCTTCGTCACGGATCGGGTTAGCGGTCGGTGGCCCGTAGAAGTGCGGCTTTCCTCCTTTCCAGAGGCCATGTAAACAGTGTGCACCACCATGCCCCCAGACTTAGGGCGTCTGGGCTTAGTGCTTTTAGCCGTCGTTGCGTGTCGGGGGGTCTTCTCTGGCCTCCTCCTTTTATGAGCCATAGAGGTTGAGGGGGCCGTTGAGGTGGGTGTCCAGACAGCCTTTTGGGGTTTAGCCTGGTGACCCGCTTCCGATTGGATTTTCGGCTTCTTGTGCTGGCGGGAGAAGTTTGGATCGATGATCGAGTCCCGTGCCTGCCGCCAAACCTTATAGATTTTGGAAGACAGCCGTTGAGGAGATCGGGGTTGTTCGGGTTTTATTTCGACAACCTTTTTTAATAAGGGAGGAGACCTCTTCAGCACTGCCGTAGGAGAATTCCTTCGCACCTTATTTAGCATTTCAAAGCTGTTCCCAGTTGGAACAGCAGCATTAACCTCTGCCACCGGGGCCGATGGAGTCAACCCGGAGGGGGAGTTGCCCCCAGCCTTCCTTACTCAGCGCCAATGGCGACGTCGAGCGTGTCGAGCGGACGGTGTAGGGTCAGCGGTAAGAATGGTTTCGTCTTGCCCCCTGTCTGGGTGGGGGGTCACAGTTGGTATTAGCCTGTCAAAGACCGATGTCCTTTGGGCAGTAGGAGCGGGAGCTGAAGCCGTTAATCTTGTAAAGACCGACCTTTTGGCCGGAGAAGCTGCCTTGATGACTTCGGGGGCAGGAGCGGGTACCTTCTTAGAAGCAGCCTTCTCTGAGATTGTAGGTCCCATGATGGGTTCGAAGGATTTCTGGCCCAATCTAGAGAAGACCGAGGCGTTGACGTTGGGCGACTCGTTGAGAGGAGCCGCGGCAGGGGTAAGACGATCAAAGACCGACTTCTTGAGAGCTTCCGTTGTCAGCGCTGGAGCGGTGAAGTTTGTCGGCGGGAGCATGGTCCCAAAGAACAATCCTGTGGTGGCGCGAGTGACCTGTTCCACGGGCATTGTGGATAGCGAAGCAGCATGGGGTCCGTAGGCTATACCTCCTGGCGAGGCAGAGCGTTGGTTGCGATTGCAGTCTGAGCAGTTGGAGAATTTCACGGAAGTAGAAGCCATCGATCCTTTGCTTTCTGCAATAAGCAAGACGCCAATTCTTAGTATCTTGAAACCCAAGGGCAACCATTGGCGAACCGCGATTGGTTCGCGAGTCACGACACATGAAGTGTGGAGTGGAAAGAGGAAAAGGTCCCACCGGGCGTGCCAGAATCTGTTCCCCTCCGAAAGACGGCGCACAAGACTGCGGTGTCTTGGCACTGAGATTCGGGGCAGATGCTAATTGGTGCTATCCGTTCACCTCTCCGAAAATGCCAAGTTGATTTATGGCACCATGTATCGAAGGTTTAAACGGATGCGTCCGATGTAGCAGACTTCGTCAGATTCCCCCTCGCTTGAGGGGTTTTTGATTGTGGGGACGCTCTTCCCTGCAGGCGCAAGCCCCTGCAGTTAATTACGCTACCGCATTGCGGTAACAACTTTCTCCTTCTCCAGCTGGTCACTTCGTGTCGTGGGTGTTTGTTTTGTGTTTTGTTGCCCGTGGATTGTTTACGGAGACTGAGTTATGTCGTCGCCCGTAGGGCGTGGACTAGTCCAAATCCGTATTATCTTAGATTTGGGTTTGGGGGTTTGGTTTGAGGATACGTCAGCCATACTTGAGGCTAAGATCAACTCAAACGTTTGTTAAGGATGCGTTAGTCTAACTTTGTGACTAAGATCAACTTAACGGGATCGTTTAGATCCGATGAAGGAGTGTTTGGACTCCATTGTTCCAGTTTAGGGACCTAGAGGTCCAACGTATGTATGGCCGTCTGGACCCGTCACCTCTCTGACGACGTTGAAGAATTACAACGACGGATGTCAGAGGAGTTCAGAGATGTACCCTTGAGCCAGAGTTAATTGGGGGAATTTATAGTCCACTCTGTTTGAAGGTTTAAGGATACGTTAGCCATCTTTGAGGCTAAGATCAACTTAAACGGGACCGTTTAGATCCGACAAAAGAGCATGCGGGGCTCTATTGTTCTAGTTTAAGGACATTGCGGTCCATGGGTAGTTTAAGGACATTGCGGTCCATGGGTAGTTTAAGGACATTGCGGTCCACTGTTAGTTTTAAGACATCTCGGTTAAGGTTAAGGACGTCGTAGTCCATGGGTTTAAGGACCCCACAGTCCGTTGTTAGTTTTAAGACATCTCGGTCAAGGTTAAGGACGTCGTAGTCCATGGGTTTAAGGACCCCACAGTCCGTTATGTGCTCTGGATGCTTCACACGGGTTCACTGCCGTGTTCTGCGAGGACCAGGCTCCGCTCTGGACGTTTTCCACAGGGTCAAAGAGTGACATTATCCGCGTTCCACGTAACCAGGAATTTGCATTAAACACGGGTTTAAGGACCCCGCAGTCCGTATCAATGTGTGGTCGTCGGGACCCGTCACCTCTTTGAAGACATTGAGGGATTACAATGCCAAGTATCAAAGGAGTGAAGAGATGTACCCTAGAACCGGAGTGGATTAAATAGTCCTTGGCCCAATTTGGGGTCAAGACGAATTAATCGTGTTATGAGTCCATTGGCCCAGTTAATCACAAATTGAGGACTTATGGCCATCTTGGGCTAAGTCCAGTCAGGAGAGGCTTTGCCTCCATCCATTTAGTCAATTGGGCCGAAGCCTAGTGTTAAACACTACAGAGCAATCAGTGTTGAACACTGGGAATGAGGTTGACAAGTTAGTGTTTAACACTAAGAAATAATTGGTGTTAAACACCAGCAACAAGGCTTTTCAAATTAGTGTTAAACACTAAAACAGATCAGTGTTGAACACTGCAAATAAAGCTTTTTAATTAGTGTTGAACACTAAGGCCCAACAGTGTTTTAACACTGGGTTCGAGAGTTTTAATTTAGTGTTAAACACTAAGGCAAGAGGGGTCACGTGGCAGCACGTGAGAGCGCCCTCCCTTCATTTATTCTGAGATTATCGTGTCTTTCAGAGCGTCACGTGCCATCACGTGATGGGCATTCAAATGCCTATGTATTAAAGCTTCTGCCGAGGGTCACGTGGGTCACGTGGGGTGCTGCCTCAAAGGGGCTTTCTGTAGATCTCTTGGGGGGTCACGTGATGACACGTGACCCTGCCTCTATGTATTTTGTTTAGAGGCTTTGTTAATCTTTTTTCAGGAATTAAATTCCTCGAGCTGTAAATTTCAGAGGAATTAAATTCCTACTTCCTTTCGAAGACTTATATTCTGGAATGGAGTTTAACTCTGAATTTTCTGTAGGAATTAAATTCCTCATATATGTGAAGGGCTGAATAGGGTTAAACCCTAATAAGAGTTTTTAAGGAATTGAATTCCCATTCCCTGTTAAATGATGATTAAGGGAATTAAATCCCCGTTGTTTCAACAGAACTAAGTTCTTAATTAGGGTTAAACCCTGTTTCTTTTTGTTCTGAAGGAATTAAATTCCCATGATACAGGATCAAGCCCTTAATTTTTTTAAAGGAATTAAATTCCTATAGTTCTGTGAGAATTAAATTCTCATGCTTGCATTCCCTCTCTATGTTTTGGATCTGCATGGCAGGATCTCGACCCATTGAGAATTAAATTCTCAACCTTAAGGGGAGATGTGCACTTTGCAGATCCTCTATCAAAGAGAGAAGAAATATATTCTTCTGTTTTTATGTATCAGAGTTAAACTCTGTTGAGAATTAAATTCTCTTCTTCTTTCAAGGAGCTTTTCCCTTTCTTACCTAGGGTTTTTTGCAGAAGATCCAAGTTTCTCCAAGTATCGAAGCTCTCTTCTTTTTCTTCTTTTTTTTCCTGTCTCTGTATATCTATCTGTCTCTGTATCTCTTGGCTCCTATTTATAGGAGAAGCAGCCGAATCAATCAGTTTTTTGACGAATCTTCGTGAAAGATTTGATTTGCATCCATCATTCATTTTGGACCTTTAGATTGTTGGGTGAATTTTATTCACCATTGGATTTCAAATCCAGGGGTTTTTCCCTTGTTGTTTCGGTTAGATTTAAAGGGGAAATCTTTCCAAACCCGAGATTTTTCCATAGATAGATGATATTTCATCACCTCTGAATCTTTAATTTGATTGGTTCCAGATAGCCGCTTTCCTTTGGAAAGATTTGAATTTCTTTCAGAATTTAATTCTGTTAACACAATGGGCTTTGAAAGCCGGTCACGTGTGACCACGTGACTCATGGTCACGTGTGGGCACGTGACCCCCTTTGGAATGAACCTTTTCCTTTCTTTTGCGCTCTGTCTTCTGATCGTTGCTTAAACGTCACGTGCCACCACGTGACTCCTGGTCACGTGTGAGCACGTGACCCTTGTTTGAACTCTCTCTTTCCTTGGTTCAACTGGAGAACGAGTCTGCTGTCTTGAACGTCACGTGGCAACACGTGACCCTGGTCACGTGGAAGCACGTGACCTCTTCTGAAACCTTTTCCTTGACTTGATCAGGGAACTGGTGTGCCTTTTGACGCTTGCATTTAAATGTCACGTGTCGCCACGTGACCCGGGTCACGTGGGAGCACGTGACTCTTTCCGAAGTCCCCTTTTCTTCAACGTAGTCAGGAAACTGAACTTGCTTTGATGATGTTTTTAGGTGTCACGTGCCAACACGTGACCGCTAGTCACGTGTAAGCACGTGACCCTCTTCTGAAGCTTTTCCCAGAAGCTTTCCTGATTTTAAATCAGGAAACACAAGGCTCTAAAAGTTCTTAAGCAAGAGCAAGGCTCTGAAATTCAAGATTCAAGAAAATGGTAAAAAATTTACCAAGGACCAAGGGTCCTATTTATAGGCACCTGCGCCTCTTCAACTCACCTGATTGATCCAACGGTTGGGATCTTGCCACCGCTGCACTCACGTGTGCGCCACGTGAGCGGAACGGTGGGAGGGCATTTGTTTCCCCCAATCAGAGCAAGGCTCTGTTTGAATTTCAAAAATTCAAAATTTGAAGCAACGCTTCAAATTCCGTGCGCTGCGCGCAATGCGCCACGTGTCAGAAACTGATACGTCAGCGCAGTGCCCAAGGCAGTGCGCCCAATCAGAGTAAGGCTCTATTTAAAACAAAAATTAAAAGAAGTAAAGCTTCAGTTGCGCAAGCGCTGCGCTGCGCGACACGTGTCAGCGCAGCGCTGCGCGACACGTGTCAGCGCAGCGCTGCGCTGAGCTGCGCTGCGCGACACGTGTCAGCGCAGTTGCGCGAGCGCAGCTGCGCTGTGCGCTGCGCGACACGTGTCGAGCGCAGGTGCAATTGCGCCAAACAGAATTAAAATTTTAGAAAAATCTTTCTGTTCTTATTAAAACAAGAAGATTGTCTTCTGTAAAACAGAAGCCCTTGGATCAAACATCCAACGGTGGGGAAAATTCCTCAAATCACTCAGAGAAAAATCTCTTTAACAAATTTAACTAATTTATGAGCACTATATAAAGGACCCTAAACCTCAATTCAAAAGGATTAACATTATTATTGAGAACTCTAAATAATTGAAGAGAATTCCTCAAGAACAAAAAAAAGGTAAAAACCTTTAGAGAAAAGAGAAAATTCTCTTATGAACAGATCATTGATCTGAGAAGAAGATCAATGATCTTCAATAAAAAGAAAAATAAATAATAATAGTGCTTTGCACTTTCTTATGAACCATTGGTTTTTTGAAAACAAGAAAAACTTGTTTTCTTTGATTTAAAATCGATCAAAACATAAAACAGTGCTTTGCACTTGAAAAATTGCACTGTTGCGCTCCTGTGTTGGTGCAAGCCACCAGGGAGCGCCACGTGTCAGCAGCGCAACAGCGCAGCGCACTGACACAGTGCACCGCACTGTTGCGCTTGCGCTCTTTAGATCGTGACATGTGTCACCACCATATGAGTTTGCGCCTTGCGCTCTTCAATTGGCGCAAAGCGCCTGACAAGCCACGTGGGGTGCTGTCAGAGCATTAAATGCAATGCATTATTAAAGGGCAGAGCCCAATCAAAGGTCTAATAGACCAAATAAAAGTACTGCACACTATTAAAAAGGGCAGAGCCCAATTAAAAAAGTCTAAACAGACCAAAGCTAATGCTATGCATTATTTTAAAAGGGCAAAGCCCAAACAAAGGCCTAACAGGCCAAATGCAACCAAAATGTTGAACATTTTCAACTGGACTTAGCCCAGTCATGGCTGTAAGTCCTCAAACTAAATTGACCGAGCAAGATTTCTCCCCTAAATCAATTTACCTCCGATTCGAGGGTACATCTCCGAACTCCTCTGACATCTGTCGTTGTAATCCTTCAACGACGTCAGAGAGGTGACGGGTCCCGACAATCACATATCGATACGGACTGCGGGGTCCTTAAACTCGTGGACCGAAACGTCTTTAAACTAATATTCGTCCCCAAATGGGAATGTTGGACCGAAACGTCCTTAAACTAATGCTCGTCCCCAAATTGGAATGATGGACCCCTATGTCCCTAAACTGGAAATGGATCACCATGTCCCTAAACTGGAATATGGACCACCACGTCCCTAAACTGGCAATGGACCGCAATATCCCTAAACTACCAATGGACCGCTACGTCCCTAAACTGGAACAATAGAGCCCTCAAATGCTCTTTTGTCGGATCTAAATGATCCCGTTTAAGTAGATCTTAGCCCCAAACACGGCTAACGTATCCTTAAATGTTTCAACAGACTACATATTCCATAATCAACTTTGGTTCAAGGGTACATCTCTGAACTCCTCTGACACCTGTCGTTGTAATCCTTCAACGATGTCAGAGAGATGACGAGTCCCGATGGCCATATATTAAATGGATCACCACGTTAAGTCGATTTTAGTCTTAAATCAGACTAACGTATCCTTAACGAACGTTTAAGTTGATCTTAGCCTCAATATGGCTAACGTATCCTTAAACTAAAACACCAAACCCAAATCTAAGTAAATACGGATTTGGACTAATCCACGTCCTACGGGCGACGAAATAAATAGTCTCCGTATACAATCCATGGGCAACCACAAACAAAACAAACACACACGACACGAAGTGAAATTCTGGAGAAGGAGAAAGTAGCTACCGCGATGCGGTGGCGTAATTAACTGCAGGGGCTTGCGCCTGCAGGGAAGAGCGTCCCCACAATCAAAAAACCCTCTAGCGAGGGGGAATCTGACGAAGTCTGCTACATCGGCCGCATCCATCTAAACCTCTGATACACGGTACCATAAATCAACTTGGCATCTTTGGAGAGGTGGACGGATAAAACCATATAGCATCTGCCCCGAATCTGAGGCAAGACGTCCTAATGTCTCGGCCGCCATTCGGAGGGGAACAATCGTATTCATCCCCGGATTTGCTCCACATCGAGCCTTATTGTAAGTGGATGAACTGTTGTTCCATGTCGAAACGGGCATTCTCATGGAAGTATTTCGCATCGAACATATCACGAAACGTCTTCCATTCAATAGGTTAGGCGAGACGATTTTCTTCAGCCTTCCACCATACTGTGGCGTTGTCCGTTAGTTGCAGCTTCGCAAGCAATCTCTGGCACTTGTGCTGCTGCCAGGTCGTTTTCGATAGACTGAGCCTATTCCTCTGCCTCTAGTGGGCTCTCTTTATCATAGAAATGTTTCGGGTGCAGTGCCCAGAATTGCTTGACTCCGGATGCCTTGACTTCTGGACGGTACACGAGGATAGCAGTCTGCTGCTGCTGACCCTCCAAGGGGCTCTTGATTGCCTCAAGCAGTACCGTTTGCTCATTGATAGGATCTGCAACGGTAGGTGGTGGTGGTAGAGTAGGTGGTGGAGTGTTTCCATTGACGTTGGTACTCGTATTGTTCGGTGAATCCATGACCTTGATAGAAAAAGAAAGCTTAGGATAGATTCAAGGAATTTGAAATGTAAAGAATGTATAGTTGCTGATTCTTATAATTCTTGTGATATATTGCTTAGGATTTCATGCAGAACTGACCTGCATGGGCTGCCAATAAAACCTGTCACGCCCCGCTTCCCAGTGTATGGAAATGATGACGTGGCGGGCCGCAACGTATTTACTAAGAAATAAATACGTTAAGCGTAATTAAGCAATATATAAAATGCACAAGAAATGATAAGAGATATAAAACAAACAACAACTTTTATTAACATTCATCTTTACAATACAACCGCTTTAAAAAAGAAAAAATACAATGATATAAGCAATGCCTAAATAATGGCATATGAACTAAAAGTGAGTATAAGAAGGTAGAAGTCCTGCTGGGAAGTGAGCCAGTCCACGTCCTCTTGGCTAGGCTCTATCTCGAGAGAGTCATGTCCTCCTGACGAACATTCCATATAAAGAAATAGACCGGAATGTCGTCAGCGAACTAGCGTTCGGTAAATCTCAAAAGAAGGAAAGGAACAAGTAATGTGGAAAAGGAACTGGTAAGTTATACAGGTATATACTTGTTATCTTAACGTAGTTGTTTGTAGTTTGGTACAGAAGGCACCGATGTATACGAGAGGAATCCAACTTGCCCCATGGACTATGGTAACATGTAGTATAAAGCCCGTCCAAACCCATGGGACAACGGCACGGGAGTTCATGTAGGTGTCTTTTAAGTGACCATCTCATGCCACTTTTAATGCATTCCGTACCAATTTACCCCGTTAAACCCATGTAATATTTTGTATAGATTATAATTATCAGACTTGTCGAGACCATGGATACAAGTTGTTCAAGTAGTCAGGTTCATGATTGTAACAACCGAGTCCAGTTATACCAATTTCAGTTACCGTATGCGTTGTTTGTGGTGTTTATTTCATTTACCCTGTTTGGTTGCAAATGGTAATTTACTTTACATTCGACCCGTTTACTTGAGCTTGTTGTTTTATAGTTATAGATTACCCTAACATTTCATATTCTTGTATATAATCATTTAAGTCATTTAAAATAATTTAAAAATACATGACATGCCTGCTTGTTACCCCTAACCCTGTGGTAGCGTCCTTGCATCGTGTTCTCATCCCGTTCAGTGAAACGGACGTGTTTGGATGGCTGCACGCACGTACGTGCGTCCGTTCTTGGGGGTATGCTTTTCTGTTACAAAATCCTTCATTTCAATTTTTGGAACTTGCTAATAATTTTCATATTTCAAATCCAAATTTTTGGATCCGACCCGGGCACGTTTTGGACTACATTTGTAATTACTGGGAAAATCTAACTTTTGCTTAATACGTTATAATAAGTAAAAGATTTTTTTAACAGTTTAAAATCTTCTCTAAGCCAACAAATATTTAATCTACGAAATCTTTTCATCAACAAACTCTTTTCTCTCTCCCCTTCTGCCCCACCAATCACCTCTCCTCCTTCGCGTTGGTGGCCCCCACGAGAATCTCGCTCCCTCTGTTTCTCTCTCCTTCTCTTTCTCTCTCTCTCTCTCTCCGCAGCTCTCTCTCTCTCTCAAGCCTTTCTCTCTCCTCTCCCTTTCCCCTCTCTCTCTTCTCGCGGTGAGCGAGATCCCATCACCGCCTTTCACCCCTATCGTCACCGCCTTTTCTTTTTCTTCTTCTATATTTCCAGCGCCACGAACCCATTTAAAACCCTAACCCTTGAAGCTCTACGGCTTCCTCCTCTTTCCTCGTTCTCATCACCTCACCAGCCTTCTCGCACCCTCGTCGCCTCCATCTTCCTCCTCCTCCTTCTTCTCTCCCGAGTGCTCAAGAAACCCTACACACCCGACCTCGCCGCCACCTCATTCTGTCGCCGACCACCCCTCGCCGTCTCCTCCTCATTCATCTCCTTTTCTCTCTCCCTTCTCTCCTCATCTCCCTCATTCTCTAAGAACCAACCCGCGCACCCTCTGCACAACACCCAGCCAACTTCAGCCGACCCCAAACCCTAACAAACAACCCTCTTCGCCGGAGCTCTGATCACTGCCGTCGACATCATCACCCCCTCTGCAAACACAGAGCACAAGCACTGTAAGCCTTCTTCTTCTTCTTTCTTCTTATTCTTCTTCCTTCTTCTTTATTCCTTCTCATTCTTCATTCTTGAATGCTTGTTTTCCATAGTTCGCCGGAGCCGTGCTTGACGTCGACGATCCCGACAACCCAGCGAGGACATCTGACCCGTGTGATCCCACTGTTCGTTGTTTGGACTCATTCCGTGTACCGTGCACGCGTCGCGACTTTTCCCGCCGACGCGAGACGTTCCGTTTACCGTATCGCGATCCGTCGAGGCAAGTGAAACTTGCTACATGCTATTCATGATATTCCTATATTAATTTATCTATCTTCTTATTAAATCTATAAATAAAACCTAAAGCCATAAGTTCTAAGTTAACAGCACGATATTCCGTTTACATATTTCAGATCTAGAACTGGAAACCTAACTGTTGCATTTAGTTTACTAAACCTAGTAACCGCATTTATATGTTAGATCACATAATCATAATTGTTTGCATAGCCATAATACCCTTTTGTAGTTTATACCTTATCGGACGACCGGTTGCATACATCTAGTCCAATTCATATTTAATTTCATCTCTAGATTGTTTTGGTACATATTAATATGATTTTATCATCCACATTTGATATACTGCCTTCATGAAATGTTAAAACTGTCCCTTAAACCCAAACTAATAATCGTGCATCCAAGTAGTTTAATCTGTACCTATTTTGCATATCATATTACATGTGCCAATTTATTGTTCTGATAATACCCATGCTTGTTTATTTATAACCATGATTATGCTAGTTGATTATGAGCACCCACATGATATCTTGTACACCCTGACATGACTTGCTACACATATTACTTGACCCGACATGGTACCGTACAACTCTTGACATAACGTGACACCTTTATATATTACCTGGATTGACCTGATGTACCATGGTCTTACCCGTTACCTGATCTTGTATCTAATGCCAACAAACCTGACCTGTTGTCCTTACGGACCATTCCTGTTGTCTATCCAGACAAACTTGTACCTGCCTGATCCTGTGTTGGCATTAGCTCTATATTACTTAATACCTGACTTGAACACATATAACTTGGGGGTATAGGGAAATCAATGATGAAATCCTGACTTGTAACTCGACAGTTGCTTGCTTATACTGATCAGTTTTTTTGAGGCTAGGCCCGCCTCGGGATGATGCTGCTGACATCGTTCGTCTCTCCCTTTTTCCTTTTAGTGCCTAGCGGCACATCTCGGTTTCAGCCCGAGAGTCTTAGACCGTGGTCCCGGACATGCACGGGATACTATTGAGTTACATCGATGATTCATCAAATTGATTTCAAAGACTTGAGAGTGGATAACCCAATAGACCAGTTTAGTTTACTCACTGCACACTACCCTTCACTGTCCTGATTTATATTGTTGTTACACCTGCTTTACCTTTTATGAGTATACTTGCATATCTTGATTACCCTGTTTATATTTTATTGCTTGATGACATGACGCGCTGACGTCTGGGTTTTGCATGGCCTAGATTCCGTACCTTTGCTGCAGTCCGAGCAGGAGTACTTCAGCCAGCAGGCTGAGCAGTGAGGATTCAGTAGTAGTTAGTTCTTTACTTTTCGGCATTTTATTTCTGATGTGAGCCCGCATTATGAGACATACATTCCAGTTATTCTTGTATTGGATCTCTTGCTTCCGCATTATTTATTCTTGGCTGGTTTTATTTTGGCTTATGGACATGTGTTAGATAGTTTTATTTTTGTTCTTGATATCTCTACAGCTGTAATGTGACTGTGGCTGGATACTTCCTACCCACAGGTAGCATGGTTGGCTATGTCACGTGCCCATCTTAGTGTACTCTGGGAAGCGGGGCGTGACAATGATGTAAGCTTGTAGTCATGTCAAGTTATAACCATGGTTCGGTCAAGTCAAGTCATGCATGTTGATATTGTTGTTTGATTCAGGTTCAGGTCCAAGTATTCATGTTTAACTTTGGATTCATGTTTGAATTGAATTCTGATTTGAGTTTTAATTCAAGTTTGATTTAGACCCAGACTTGAGTCAGACACTTATAAGAGTCAGACACTTATAACTGATTTAGATCCTGAATTAAATTCGGGAGTTATCGATAACTGCTACACATGGACGGCAGGATTTGTGTCTTTTTCCAAGACAATTAACACCGTTAAGTTTTCTACCTTAGATAGAAAAGCACTCATTTTCTTCGGCTCCCTGTGGCTCAAGAGAATTGAACCCGCTTAAACCTATATTTACTTAAGTCCTTAAATATATTTTTATATAACTCGAGGGGGTTTTATGAAAAATATTTTTAATATAGTTTCAAAATAAGCTCGAGAAGTTATTTATATTATTTAAGGTTTCCATGAATGTGAATTTTAAGGGTTTGAGATATTTTAGTGATAATAGCTTAATTTGGAAAGCCCATGGTATTTTATTGTAAAACTTAACTTTTGTTGATATCTTGATGGTATTTTGATGAAACTTGTAATTCTTTAATTTGAAAAAATATAAGGTTATTATATTTTGAAAATATATGGATTTTGTAATATTTATATAATTATTAAAAATTAAAATTTTAATTAAGTAGAAATATTATGTTTTTCTTAAAACCGTATTAAAAATCTTTCGAGACCGAATGCTCCACGAGAAGATCTGCATCTCGCTCTACTAGCTCAAGAATGTGCAATAATCTGCACCATCTAATAGCGGGTCCCCCAAAAAGGGTTGTAGAGGTTTATTTGCAAAGGAATTGAAAATACAATTTAAAAGAAAACCGTTTTTATAGTAAATGGTATTTTAATGAAATCTTGTGTTCATAACAAAAATATATTCAAATCTATCGTGCTACGGAAACCATGTGTGTATGTGAGAGATAGATTGTTATCTCGTGAATTTTTTTAAAGGCATGTTTTAAGTAAAGTAATATAATATGACATATATAAAGTTCATGGTAGTTTAATGTAAAAGTTAAGTTAAAATTATGTTACATGACATTTTTGAGTGAAAGTTGGTTCTAAACTTTAGTTTTATAATTACAAATTTTGTGTAAAGATATGGATGCCAAACATATAAGAAAAAGTGGATTTTATGTAGTATAGAAGAAGATATTGGTATCAACTCCACTTCCGACATATGTTTTGAAAAAAGAATTTTTAGAGAAGAAGAATGAGGACTGAAAGGGACTTACAAGTGAAGTGGATTAAAGGAAAGTGTATGATGAGAGGGTTGTTGTCGTGATGTCGCGGGGTCGCCGGAATATGTTTAGATCACTGTCGGAACTTGATCGCTTGCTAACTCCTCTTCTATTCCACTTGTACTTATAAAATTTTGAGAATTTTGGCTATAATTTTCAGAATGATGAAGGGTTCACTACTAAAATAGAGGGTTGCCCCTACGGATATTGAAATCCGTAGGGGCAGATTTATGTTGGCCTTACGAATTAATCCGTAGAGCTATAAGGTTGCCCCTACGGGCCAAGACGTTCAAGAATAAAAATATTAATTCTTAATTTGGTATTTGCCTCTACGGAGCCGCAAACCAGGGACCTACGGACAAATCCGTAGGGGCAACTAAATAGTAATTTAATAAAGCGCACAGATCGATCGCCTACGCCCCCTATCTCTTTCTCTTTCTCTCGATCGCGCGCGAAACAAAATCCCCAAATCATTCCCGCCGTTCTCGTCGTCGCCACCACCGTTCTCGTCGTCGCCACCGCCGTTTAGGTTAGTAAATCTTCAACTAAATTAAACAAATTTTTGATTATTTAGGGCTAGGGTTTATGGCTGGGGCTGGGGTTGCGGTTGGAGTTGGGGTTCGACAGGGGTTGCGGTTGGGGTTGGGGTTAGGGTTAGGGTTGGGGTTCGGCTGGGGATGGGGCTAGGGTTAGGGTTTGGCTTAGGGTTGGGGTTTAGCTGGGGCTGGGGTTAGGGTTAGGTTAGGGCGGGGCTGGGCTGGGGCTGGGGCTAGGGTTAGGTTGGGGTTGGGGTGGGGCTGGGCTGGGCTGGGGCTGGGTCTGGGGTTAGGGTTTGGCTTAGGGTTGGGGTTTAGCTGGGGCTGGGGTTAGGGTTAGGTTGGGGCTGGGCTGGGCTGGGGCTGGGGCTGGGCTGGGGCTGGGGCTAGGGTTAGGGTGGGGCTGGGCTGGGGCTGGGTCTGGGGTTAGGGTTAGGTTGGGGTTGGGGTTTGCTGAATTTGGCAAACCTGAGAGGAATTTCCAGCAATTTTAGCCTAGTTTGATTACTAAAATTATAAATTTATTGTTGTCCTTAATATCATAATACACTTGACGGTTTATCTGTTTTCGACAAATAATGGTGACATTAATATTATATCATTTCATACACACACAAACACAGATATAACAATTAATCCAAAAAAACTTACTCTCTAATTTGTTCAAGACATGCGCAATTAAGCAAGATAAACCGGTATATCTTGTTGATAAACATAGTGTCTGCCCTCTTATACTCGGCTTTACCATATGGCCCGTCTTGAATTCTTCATGGTCGGTTAAGCCTTGTCTCAATGTTCTCGTCCAGATAGCGGGAACAAAATGTGGTTGCTTCATCAAGAAGATAACCTTGCATGATAGAACCCTCTGGTCGATTTTTATTGCGTATATACTTCTTAAGAGTGTAGAGGTACCTAATGAAAATATGTTGAATAAATAAATACGGGCATACAGGACAACAATAAATTTATAAATTGCGCGAAACGAAAAATTACGCGTACCTCTCGACGGGATACATCCATCGATATTGTACCGGTCCGGCTAATTTCGCCTCAGTTGCAAGATGAACCGTCAAGTGTATTATGATATCGAAGAATGACGGTGGGAAAATACGCTCAAACTTGCAAAGTATCAACACAATAGAATTTTCTAGTTTATCCAGCGTCACAACCTCCAGTGTTTTAGCACACAACTCCCTGAAAAAACAATATAGGTCGTTGATTACTAGACCAACCGAGTCGGGGAGAGAAGTCCTGAGGGCTAAGAGAAGAGGTGCTCCACGATAACATGGTGATCATGACTTTTCAGCCCATCGATCTTGCCCTTCACAATTTTTATTTTCTTGCTGAATGATCCTGAGAAACCTGTGGGGACTTTCAAATCATGCAACACCTGCAGGAATCTTTTCTTCTCCGGTTGTGACATATGATAAGCGGCATTGGGAAGTACAAACTTGCCCGGTTTACCCGCTACCGGTCTAGGGTGCAATTCACTTCTTATTCCCCACTCTTGTAGATCCATCCGAGCATTCATGTTGCCTTTAGATTTCCCGTCTTTACAAAGAAGCAAGTTAAGTATATGCTCTGATACTCCCTTCTCTATATGCATGACGTCCAGACAATGACGCACTGAATTTGTAGACCAATATGGAAGCTCGAAGAAAATGCTTAACTTGTTCCAATATGGTGGTTTGACCTGTTTCGTCGGATCCATCCCGAAGGTCACGTTATTGTAACCATCACATTTAGCAGTCACGTTCTCTCCGGACAATGGGGATGGAGGTCCAAGAAGCTCCTGATGACCATCAAAGTGAACCGTGTCTAACCTATAGGGGTGGTCTGGAGGCAGGAAACGTCGATGGCCGCAATAACGAACCTTCCTGCTAAAATTCAAGAATTTCGATGTTGTGTGTTCATGGCAATGAGGACATGCTTTGTGACCATGTACGGACCAACCTGATAGCATTCCATACGCAGGAAAGTCATTAATTGTCCACATTAAAGCCGCACGCAGTATGAAGGTTGTATTTGTGTTTGCATCATATGTCTCTACACCATCAATGAACAAAAATTTCAACTCCTCGATCAGAGGTCGTAGATAGACGTCGATATTGTTCCCCAGTGAGTTTGGTCCGTCGATAAGAAGAGGCATCATAAAGTATGATTGGTCCATAGCCAACCAAGACGACAGATTATAAATTATCATTACAACGGGCCATGTGCTGTGACTTCCAGCCATATAGTTGAATGGGCAGAAGCCATTAGTAGCCAGTCCGAGCCGGACATTGCGAGAATCGCTACTGAATATTGCGTGCCTCCTATCGAAATCCTTCCATGCCGGTGAATCTCTTGGATGACTCATTTTTCCATCTTCACTTGGAGGAGCACGGTGATGCCAAATCATTGCCTCGGCTGTTTTCTTGCACCTGAATAGGCTCTGTAGCCTCTATGTTATGGGAAAGTATCATGCTATCTTCACAGGTATATCAGGCTTCTTATCAGAATCTTTCGGCTTATATCTGGCCTCTCCGCATGTTGGACACTCTTTCAAATCTGAATTCTCTTTCCGGTACAATACGCAATTTTTAGGACATGGTTGAATCTTCTCGCACTTTAGACCCAAATCAGACATCATCTTCTGGGCTTCGTACCAGCTGTCGGGCACATTATTTCCCGGAGGCATAGAATCTTTCAAGAACGAAAAAAGCATTGTGAATGACTTGTTGCTCCATCCATTTAAGCACTTAATCTGGAAAAGTTGGACGAACCATGAGAGGGTGGAATACTTCGCATTCTCATAAATTGGTTTCCTAGCATCATTCATGAAATTTTCATATTTATCCGCACGCGGTCCTTGACCGGAAGGAATGTCTTCTTCGGTACGAATAGATTCACCTAGGGCAGCCTCTACCACATCCTTCATTTCTTCTGATGGAAATAAATTACCGCCTTCTCCTTCTGCCGCATTACCAAATTCTTCTTCTTCTCCTGCCGCATTATCGTGTTCTACTTCTTCTTCTGCTGCAGTACTGCATTCTTCTCTTTCCCCTTGATATTTCCAAGTTGTATAAAGTCTAGTAAACCCATGTTTTACAATATGAAGCTCTGCCAATTCTACCTTCTGCCAGTACTTATTGCCACATCTATCGCACGGACAGAGAATCTTCTCTATTATGATCTTATTATGTGCGCGTGCAAATTCAAGAAAAGCAGCAACTCCTGCGATAAACTTAGGTTGCATACGTTGTTTCCAATCCACATACATCCAGTCCTTAACTCTGACGTACTCATGGGCCATGTTAGACTGTATAACATATAAATTGTAGGTTATACTGACTATATTGAGAAATATAAGAACGAGATAGTTACTGACAAAGGAGAAAATCCGTGTATATGCTTTGTGTGTGTGTTTGTCGTTGAAAAGAATAAATTATCGCACGTATGTTAACCGATAGACGGGGACTAAGTGGCGCTTTTAGTTTCATATATGAGTATCGATGAGAATATGAAGGTTTCATATTATCATATAGTGGTTTTAACCTGAACATCTCGAATCGCTCTCTAATTATGCGTTTGTTGTGTATTCTTGTTGTATGTGTGTGTTCCGGCTGTCGGGGGTAGGCTTCTATCCCATTAAGAATGTATAGAGCGAACACCCATCACTTATGCTTTCAACCGTTTTGAGTAAATTTCGGCAGCACCTCCCCGCTGTTCTCCGAGTACACTGTAATAGAATAGATAATCATTTCAAAGCTGTGAAACAACGTTGAAATGAACATCTAATCTATCTTTATACACGGAGAACCAGCGGAAAGGCACCGACGAAATATCTCGAAATGGATGAAAACACAAGTGAATGAAGGCGTTTGCTTTATACATTCTTAACTTGTCCACACGGGACAAATCTATGGGTTACCATACGATTGAATTTTCTCGTTGCGTAGACTATACGACGGTTGTTAGTATCGAGCTATACTGTCCGATATTTAACAACCTTCGTATAGTTCTATGTCACGACGAGCATCGCACGTATGTTAACCGATAGACGGAGACTAAGTGGCGCTTTTAGTTTCATATATGAGTATCGATGAGAATATGAAGGTTTCATATTATCATATATTGGTTTTAACCTGAACATCTCGAATCGCTCTCTAATAATGCGTTTGTTGTGTATTCTTGTTGTATGTGTGTGTTCCGGCTGTCGGGGGTAGGCTTCTATCCCATTAAGAATGTATAGAGCGAACATCCATCACTTGTGCTTTCAACCGTTTCGAGTAAATTTCGGCAGCACCTCCCCGCTGTTCTCCGAGTACACTGTAATAGAATAGATAATCATTTCAAAGCTGTGAAACAACGTTGAAATGAACATCTAATCTATCTTTGTACACGGAGAACCAGCGGAAAGGTACCGACGAAATATCTCGAAACGGATGAAAACACAAGTGAATGAAGGCGTTTGCTTTATACATTCTTAACTTGTCCACACGGGACAAATCTATGGGTTACCATACGATTGAATTTTCTCGTCGCGTAGACTATACGACGGTTGTTAGTATCGAGCTATACTGTCCGATATTTAACAACCTTCGTATAGTTCTATGTCACGACGAGTATCGCACGTATGTTAACCGATAGACGGGGACTAAGTGGCGCTTTTAGTTTCATATATGAGTATCGATGAGAATATGAAGGTTTCATATTATCATATAGTGGTTTTAACCTGAACATCTTGAATCGCTCTCTAATTATGCGTTTGTTGTGTATTCTTGTTGTATGTGTGTGTTCTGGCTGTCGGGGGTAGGCTTCTATCCCATTAAGAATGTATAGAGCGAACACGCATCACTTGTGCTTTCAACCGTTTCGAGTAAATTTCGGCAGCACCTCCCCGCTGTTCTCCGAGTACACTGTAATAGAATAGATAATCATTTCAAAGCTGTGAAACAACGTTGAAATGAACATCTAATCTATCTTTGTACACGGAGAACCAGCGGAAAGGTACCGACGAAATATCTCGAAACGGATGAAAACACAAGTGAATGAAGGCGTTTGCTTTATACATTCTTAACTTGTCCACACGGGACAAATCTATGGGTTACCATACGATTGAATTTTCTCGTCGCGTAGACTATACGACGGTTGTTAGTATCGAGCTATACCGTCCGATATTTAACAACCTTCGTATAGTTCTATGTTACGACGAGTATCGCACGTATGTTAACCGATAGACAGGGACTAAGTGGCGCTTTTAGTTTCATATATGAGTATCGATGGGAATACGAAGGTTTCATATTATCATCGAGTATCATATATTGGTTTTAACCTGAACATCTCGAATCGCTCTCTAATTATGCGTTTGTTGTGCATTCGTGTTGTATGTGTAACATGATTTTAAACCATTGAGATCAAGATCGATAGAACTGATCATCCTACATTGCAATAGCATTCATCAACCAAAAACTATTATTGCAATGGCATTCATCTATAACAATCAACAATTAAAACTACAAATGTAGGATACTGATATCATAAAGCGTTATACTCAACATATGAATTCACATGACTGAAACATGCATCAAAAAAACATGTTCATCCAAAAGAAAGGCCACTGTCAACAAATACAGACAAATACGTTATAATAACAGTAACTAATTAACAAGTTGATTAGCATCTGAATCAAGAAAATGATAGGAAAAACAATTGACTATGATCTATAATGACAAGTCTATTACCATGACTCTCGACTAACAAAGGTGGCTTTTCGTCCTCGGTAGCTTGATAATTGGAATTTCATGGCGAATAAAAATATGCATATGCCGTTTGACCGCGAACTTCAATAGGAAACTCAATGAGGTCGGGTGTACTGAAGTACGCTTTGTATTTCGCTATATCAGGTGATGAAGCCTAAGCCCTAGCTAGCCCCAGCCCCACCCCAACTGAACCCTATCGAAGGTAAAGAACGTCCTTACACTTTCATATTTCTATTAATGATGCAAGTCTCCACCAAGTCAAATTCTTGCAATATCATTCATTTTAGAGTATGTCTAATTTAATAGATATAATTTTCAAAGTTGGGCAACCAAGAAAAAGTAACAAAGGATTTTACATACATGCCAAAGCTTTGATTATTTATTTATTTATTTTCCATTTCATATTAGTACTTTTATATGTTTGATGATGGCAAGAAATACAAATTATATTAGAACATTGTACATACCTAATTTCTACTTGAAATCGGTTTATTTTATCAGTACTCGTTGACATATAGTAACAAACAATGTTTGATTAGAAGGACCCAAGATTTTCTCGATCAACAATAATTTTAGTAATCGAACTAGGCTAAAATTGCTGGAAATTCCTCTCAGGTTTGCCAAATTCAGCAAACCCCAACCCTAACCTAACCCTAACCCCAGACCCAGCCCCAGCACAGCCCTACCCCAACCCCAACCTAACCTTAGCCCCAGCCCCAACCCCAGCCCAGCCCAGCCCCAACCTAACCATAACCCCAGCCCTAGCTAAACCCCAACCCCAACCCTAAGCCAAACCCTAACCCCAGACCCAGCCCCAGCCCAGCCCCACCCCAACCCCAACCTAACCCTAGCCCCAGCCCCAGCCCCAGCCCAGCCCCAGCCCCAGCCCAGCCCCGCCCCAACCTAACCCTAACCCCAGCCCCAGCTAAACCCCAACCCCAACCCTAAGCCAAACCCTAACCCCAGCCCCAGCCCCAGCCCCAGCCGAACCCCAACCCTAACCCTAACCCCAACCCCAACCGCAACCGCAACCGCAACCCCTACCGAACCCCAACTCCAACCGCAACCCCAGCCCCAGCCATGAACCCTAGCCCTAAATAATCAAAAATTTGTTTAATTTAGTTGAAGATTTACTAACCTGAACGGCGGTGGCGACGACGAGAACGGTGGTGGCGACGACGAGAACGGCGGTGGCGATGACGAGAAAGGCGGTGACGACAACGAGAACGGCGGGAATGATTTGGGGATTTTGTTTCGCGCGCGATCGAGAGAGAGAGAAAGAGATAAGGGGCGTAGGCGATCGATCTGTGCGCTTTATTAAATCGCTATTTAGTTGCCCCTACGGATTTGTCCGTAGATCCTTGATTTGCGGCTCCGTAGGGGCAAACACCAAATTAAGAATTAATATTTTTATTCTTGAACGTCTTGGCCCGTAGGGGCAACCTTATAGCCCTATGGGTTAATCCGTAGGGCCAACATAAATCTGCCCCTACGGATTTCAATATTCGTAGGGGCAACCCCCTATTTTAGTAGTGATGAGGTAGTATTTATAGTGTGGAATTAGGGTTTTGGAATTAAAACGGTGAATTAAAATGCATTAAAATGATGATAAATTGGGTATTTAGGGGTCTCTGTTTGATTGCAGAGCAATCAAACAGTGCAGGGGAGTTAGGGGTAGGGGAAAAGGCTTGTGTGCAAAGCACGAGCATCTTTGGCTATGGTTCACCCGTCCCCACCGGCCTTTTTAGACATTTTGTCGGTCGATTATAGGAGTGGGGCCGGTGGATTGGTGTCACTTGTTCCTCTCTGTATTTAAATCATTGTGCACATGTTTGATTTTTCTGTCTTTTCGTTTTTATGTGCATTGCACGTGTAAACTTTTGGACTTGCAAAAAGTTTAAAACAAAAATCAGAAAAAATAATGTGTCTGATGCGATTCGTACACACGGGCTACATCACAACAGTATAAAGACTTTACCATTGAGCTACAAGTTGTTTCTTGCTGTTTTTAAACAAAATATATTCATAATTTTTACTCAGGCTTGTAAACTCCTTTCTGTACATTAAACTAAAAAATTTTATACAATAAATTTAGAGTCGTTACATATCTTCTCTATTATTGTGCTAATATCTATTATAACTCTGTTATCTTCTTTATTATAGAGCTAAAGGAAATGGGTCTCTAATTCTGAAATTGATTTGATAATGTAGCATTCTTATTTGCAAGAGAAATCAACTAAGAAATTCTAAAAAATCAAATCAAATTTCATAAAACCACTAAGCAAATTTCAAAACTGCATCTAACCAACTATCATATTAAATCCAAACTTCTCGCATAACCACTTTCTCTTTCTATTTTAGAAAAGTCTAATTTATCTCTATTATAGTGCAAAAAACAGGGGGTCTCCAATTTTGAAATTGATTTGGAGATTTAGCTATCTAATTTGCAAGAGAAATTCATTTTAAAAAATACAAAAAAAATCGAATCTTAATTTGTAACAGCAACTAACCCCATACATTTCTTCCAATAATTAACTCCGCAATATAACGTGCATCGCACGTGTAAAATAATAGTCTCTGTTATAGCGTTAAAGACAGGGGTTCTTCAATTTTGAAATTGATTTGGTGATGTGGCATTCTTATTTGCAAGAGAAATCAACTAAAAAATTCTAAAATATCAAATCAAATTTATTACCCAGCTAGCAAATTTCATAACTGCATCTAACCCCACTATTAAATACATGCTATGCACGTGTAAAATACTAGTGTATTTAATTAAAAAGAATAAGGGGTAAATCTGGAATTTTTATAAAAATACCGTAAGTATAATACACACAATCTATCTTGGGCTTGAAACATTTGTATTTTGTCAGTACTGGGGTTTTTCATAATTTTGAAAATATGTGAGGTTAAAAAATAAGCCATATCTCTAAACCGGGCCCGGAAACAATTTTCTCTAAAAGTTATTGTATCTCTAGTGCATACTATGAAAATTTAAACGGGCAATGCCGAATGCCCACTGATGCTACTAAGATAATGGAATACTTTGGAGCATAAAAAAGGGAACCAAATCGATAGAGATGGAGGTAATCACAAATTTCAACCTAGAGAACCATGTTGTTTGAACCTTGAATTTTTGTCATTTTGGGGTGGTGGATGTGTGAAAAGATATATGTATTTACATTAGGTGCCTAGAAGCCGGAAGATATCAAGTTGTCATCGAAAATTATTTTTATTAAGAAGTAAAGATCACTCGAATAAGTCGAGTTACCTTGGAAGAAGACTCCTTCAAAGAAGTCATTTATAACTATTATCCAATTATTAGTTAAAAGTTTCATTTTCATCTATTCACATTTTTGTTCTTTCTTTAGGGAAATAAAGTTTAAATTAAAAGCACTGCATAATCTTAGTTAGAGGGTAGAGGAGAATACATTGCGTGGTGGCGCTTGCTACGTGGCAACATGGCGGTCGTGAAGAGGGCAATATAACAATGGAGATAGTGCTGCCGTGGTGATTAATGAAAAACTAGCTTTCTTCATGAATTTTCCCTTGGTAAGGAGGCTACGCGGGATCAAATATATTGTTCAATCCTATCATCTTGTCTGCTTAGCCTGATTCATTTTTAAATAACAAGGTTATGATCCTTTCTCTTGTATTGGTTGTATGTCTTGAACTTGTGATTTTATTGTCACAATGCACATGTATTGAAGATTTTGGCTTGTTCTTTATACCGATATTCGCAAGTCAAGGAGTAGTTTAGTCTTTTACACTCAATGAAGATTGGAAAATTTTCTTCCACAAGGAGAATGATTTTAGCACAAAGTAGGACTATATCATGTAGAAATGAGATGAATTTTTGGGGTCCTAGAACCATATATGGCTCCTCACCAGCCACCAGTCCCAAAATGGGAGCCAAATCCTCAGCCTCAGAAATGACCAAATGCAAGTTGGCATCCCAACAATGAAGCTCACAGGATAGCATGGTTACAACCGGTCCAATAGCACACATGCTATCCGGATATACCAACCAATAGGGATCCACTTCCAGATTTGCTCCTCGATCCTCTTCACCATCACTTTTTCTTTAAAGTTATAACCAATTCTACTCCAACACCATCCCATTCTCCACTGCATCCCCCTCTAACAGAACCTAACAAAGGATGGCAGCCAGTGGGTTGAGGAGCTGTGCTGTTGTGTACCCGAGCCTTCTCTCGTCTTCGAAATCTCACTTCACGAGCTCGCTCGCTCTTCCCTCGACCGTCAATGCCTCTTCCAGATTCTCTATGTCTGCAGAGTGGATGCCCGGCCAGCCCCGGCCACCATACCTCGACGGTTCCGCCCCTGGGTATAAAGAAAATCCCATAGGAACCTTACTAAATTATAGTCGTTTTGGTGATGTTGTGCATTTTTCCTGATCAATTTTCCCTCTTCTGTTTGTCGTTCAGTGACTTTGGTTTCGACCCGCTTCGGCTTGGTGAAGTCCCTGAGAACTTGGAGAGGTTCAAGGAGTCTGAGCTCATTCACTGCAGATGGGCAATGCTTGCAGTAGTGGGTTTCTTAAATATATTCATCTTTACGCTACTTAGTTATATTTCTGATTTGTATCCTTGAGTTCTTACCGGTGTTTGTGTGTGTGTGTGTGTGTATATATATATATATATATATATATATATATATATATATAGCCTGGGATCTTGGTGCCTGAGGCATTGGGATTAGGCAACTGGGTGAAGGCGCAGGAGTGGGCAGCCCTTCCAGGCGGCCAAGCGACCTACTTGGGCAACCCGGTCCCATGGGGCACTCTCCCGACCATCCTCGTCATCGAATTCCTGGCCATCGCGTTCGTCGAGCACCAACGTAGCATGGAGAAGGACCCTGAGAAGAAGAAGTACCCGGGCGGCGCCTTCGACCCCTTGGGATACTCCAAGGACCCTGAAAAGCTCAAGGAGCTCAAAGTCAAGGAGATCAAAAATGGTAGTAATCGCATTTATTACTAATGTTCCGCTGTCAGTTTCTTAGATTTCTTGATTGATATATTGATGTATGCGATCATGCCTAGGCCGGCTTGCATTGTTGGCGTTTGTGGGGTTCTGTGTTCAGCAAACGGCTTACCCTGGCACGGGGCCGCTGGAGAATCTGGCAACGCACCTGGCTGATCCGTGGCACAACAACATCGGCGACATTGTGATCCCAAGATCCCTTTCGCCATGAGAAACAAGAACCAATCTTGCTAGAATATTGTACAATCATGAGCATAACCATATGTACAAGTCGACCATGTATCTTTCTGAAGTGTAATTAAGTTGATAGTACAACATTTCATCGCCATGCCTCGTTGCCATTTGAGTGAAAGATTTCACATAGTTTTTTGTGTGAGAAAGCAACACAATGGAGTGGAGCACAAAGTTGGATTTTCTACAAGATTAAAGAAAATAAACCAGAAATCATCACACACGACACAAAACTTTAGGATTTATACTGCAAGAGTTTTTATGCGTGAAACTCGAAACCGATATTCTCCATATGAACCTCTGCCACTCTCGGCATTACAAATAAACATAAACTTGGATTGACAATTTTTTGCAATAACACCATTTACAACTTGGCAAAGAAGCAAGGTTTACAATCAATGTGAACTAGTTACAGTAAAGTTTTTAAAGAAGTGTCATGAAATCATACGTGGACAATGCAATCGATCGTGCTTCAACAATTGCCAAAAAATCAATCCTAACATTTTCAACTTACAAGAAATCAGAATTAATCTTGAAAATTTTATGAGCCCAAGTACTCATTTCTCTATATAAAAAAATAAAAATAAAAATAGATTCAAACCGGAGAAATGGTTGAATTTTCAAGCGGTGTCAAGAAAACAAAATGTCTAGAAACAGGAAGCTCCTGGTTCTGATTATTATTTCTCATCACCTCCCAATCGTTTTACCGAAATAATAAGGGAGGCGGGTGATTGGAATATTTAGCAACGCAGGAGGAAGATTTAGCGATGTAAAAAATTGGGCGAGGGCCATTCTGGGAATGGTACTTGAAAGAGAGGTGTATAACGAAGAAACTATAGATACTACTGTTGCCGAATCCTCTCAATTAGGAATTTCAGAGAGAGCTGAGGATGGGTAGAGTTCTCACTTGGTTTCTAGTTTAGATTTGATTTTGTTCACAAACGTAGCAGCACAGCATTGTTTATTTGGATCTTCTTATAGTCTAAATGTAGAAGAAATACACTTTCTACCGCATATCTGCAGGAAACTCTTCATCTTCAAAAAAATGTATAATAGAATCTTCATGGAAATATGCGACAAACTTGTTATTATATAAATTGGGATTTGATGCTTGTTGTGGCATTCTAGCATCATACACATAAACAGCGAGTTTAATAATGGTATATAACATCTTGTTTCCTGCCGGAACAACTTATAACTCTCTGTGTATGTATATGCGCGTGCGCGTGCAGGGACGAAGTGAAGTGTTTACTGTGAATGATTCATTGTATTTCTGGACACTTGTAGCAGGAAAATGGAGCGAGATAAATAGTTCTGTTGTAGCATATTCTTAGACTTATCCTCTCTTACTCTAAATCATTATAAAACTAGGCTAAATTGCACGTAAATACCCAAGGTTTCACCGTTTAAACAGATAAATACTTAAGTTTCTATGGCAGATAAATACCCAACTTTTTGCTCCGCTTGCACTTAGCTACTTACGTGTATATATGAAGGTGGAATAACGGTTATTTTGCCATTGCCGTTACTTTCGTTTTAAAAAAAAGGCGTGAGTCAAAGATGGGTATTTATATGCTGACTCATGAAAACTTAAGTATTTATGTGCAAAATCGGTGAAACCTTAGGTATTTACGTGCAATTTAGCCATAAAACTACTACCACTTGTTAGATTGATGGCGGACCTTGTAAATAGACCTTGAATCGACACGCCTCTCTTCGTAGATGATAGAACTTGTAAAAAAATCTGATCTTAATTACAAGAGGATAGACCTTGTAAATTCTTGAAGGTCATGAACCATTAAACACAATCTGTTTAAAAAGCAATTCAGAAATCAGGACTCAAAATAAACAAATTCCCATGCCAGAAGAAAAATCTCTTTTGGATATCTCTAACATCCATAAAGCCATTTGCATATCTCTAACATCCATTATTTATCCGTGATTATCACATGGAGTTTATATATGTCGACTGCTGCTTGAGGTAGCTTTACATTTTGTATCGTAACTTGATTTACTTGATGATATATAATAGATTCCACGCCTTCTTCCTTGCTAAATTTAGTAAATCGATCGCTACAAAGATTTTTGTGGTGGGATCTAGTCCACATGAGCGGTATAAAATATTTCAAACAAAAGAAAAAGATTTAGACAATAAACCCGATAGTCAAATTAAACAACGTTAAGATGCCAACAAGAAAATATACTTATATATCATTAAGATGCCTACAAGAAATTTTACTTATATATTTAAAAATTATAAGAAACTACTTAGATTTGGAATATAAACAAGAAAAGAAGACAAGTAGTTCATTTCATACAAAAATACATTACAAATTATTGAGGGGAAGACTCACATTGAGTGATAATATTCACCCTTCATGGGTCGGAAGCATGTTCCATGTTGGACTCGAAACTCAACAAAGAAAGGCAATATTCCAACTTAAGGGAAATTTGAAAAAACTAAACCAAAAATAAGAAAATCTCTTTAGATTAAACAAGTACAAAAATAATGAGAGACAATCATAATAACAACTACAAGGAGCTTCAAGCTAATTTTTGTTTTCTTATTACTCTTAATTGATTTTATTTTTTTTGCACTGGCCCGTAAGCCCTAACATATATACACAACACACACACACACCATATCGACGGCATACCACACATAAGCACACAACACATGCCCAGGGGACCCACGAATTTGTCCCGAAAGCGTTCATGTGTAGCCACTTTCCATCTTTGGTTCTTGGGGTTCGAATTCCGCACTCTTCAAAAGAGGGAAGATGTCCATACCAACTGAGTTACTGCTCAGTGGTTCTTAATTGAATTACGACAGCTTTTTTAGCAATCCTGGATTGACGGGCCACAACAAGTTCATTATGTAATTAATGGGAGTATGTCTCATGAGAGATATCATAACATGGGAAAATTATTGGAAGCATTAAATTTAGCGGTTTCCTCGGTACATGTAAATCTTAAGAAGTAATTGGTACCGAAAATTTCAAAAGAAGTATGAAAGGATTATGGACTTTCGCAGTAACCGAACTTAAATGTCGGGTGGAAATTCAAGAGCCAACCTCTTATATTTGAACAACATATTTTTTACTTCTTTTTTATTAAATGCATTAAGGCTAATGTCAACCTGTATTTGTTAAATCCACACCAATAATGATTGGAAGGAGGAAAAACGAATGTGTGTATTTATACAAATTTAGAGTGTGAATATATAAAGTACAACAACACCTAAGTTATCTATTTTCACTTATACGAATACTTAGGTTAGATTATATAGTTGCTATAATTAGTTTCAAAACTTTTTGAAATAATCTAATATGACCTTGATTTATGGTTCCCTGACTTTTCTCTACGTATCACCTTGGGGTCTCTCCTTCTCTGGCATGGTATACTTAACTATGATGCACGTATTTGTGAAAACCCCTCACAAATCGACTCCGATTCACGAATGGGAGTAGATTTGCATTTGCTTGGATTCGCTAATCTGAATGGATTTTTTGCTCCAATTTGCGAATTGGAGTTGTGAATCCCTTTTTTGATTAAATACGTAGAAAAGTAATTTGATTCATAATTCGACCAGGTCCGCGTATCGGGTTCGCGTGTCGAGTTTGATCATATAAATTAGTTTTTAGATTTGATTTCGATTGGGTTTTGAAGTACTTTGAAATTACCCCGTTAACTCACATCTTTTATTAATATGCCAAAAACCTACAATCCTCGCAAGAAACCATCCCGAGAAAATTTGGGCTTTCCTCACCTGCCTCGTCGGAGCCACAGTCTCCTCTTGTCAAGACGCCACTGGTTGTCGTCTCTCCTTCTCTCTCTCTCTCTCTCTCTCTCTCTCTCACACACACACACTTCACTCTACAAAATCGTGACTTCTTTCTCCAAAAAATTAGGGCTTTCCCTTGAGAACATCTCTCTCTATTTTTTATCAATTTTCTTGAGTATATTGTTGGGAGAAAGTCGATCAACTGAACAATGATTATGACGCAACAAATCACGCAATCACACCACACAATTAACAACGAAAAACAAAATGATAATAAAGTACGAGAATAAGAAAATAGAATCACAATCAAACCAGAAAAGACGATGGATTTGTTAATGAGATTCACCCACCATATAGCTAGTCCTCGACAAAGCGGAATCTGCAAAGTTTACTATAATATCGAATCAAGTACATCCACGAGCAATCCTAGAAGATTTCTCTCACATCTTTTTAGATTTAAGTCGTCACCCTCTCAACACAATAGTCTTTCTTAAATTGGCAGTACATAAATCATATGAGAGCTCCCTAATTATAGGTGTTGAAAAGTAAAAAAACCAAATGATGAGATTTTAAAGATAGTTACACATTGAAAACAACAAAAGAGGTATAAAATATAAAATAGGTCGCATCTCAATATGGCCTGAGTCTTATTGTTGGAACCCACTTATCATTAAAAATCAACGTGTAAAAGTCCATCACTCATCCAACTCTTTTCTAACTTTAAATTCTATTCTGCTTTAAAAATAATTTTAATATGGTATCAGAACCAATGGCTCGATCTAAACTCGACTCGACAATACTATCAAGTGTTGTACTTTCTACGTGGCAACCACACCAAAGAAAAAAGTGATGATTGCACGTGAGAGGAGTGTTGAAAAGTAAAAATAAATAAATTATGGGGCTTTAAAGGTCTCACATTGAAAACAACAGAAGAAACACATATGTATAAAATATAAAATGAGTTACACCTCAACAAAATTTGAATCTTATTGTTGGAACCCATATTCATAACAGAAAATACATATCCTTTTGGTATAGGCAGTCCTCCATCTGCATACGCCACCAACCATAATTGTAACCATTGAATTTTTCGATCCTTATTTTATTCTCCGTCATCTTTCGTTTATGTCGCAGCAAATCAAGTTCTCCTTCAATCTGAACCAACGTGTTCAAAATTATGATTTAAATAGATGGGAAAGAGCACACAAGCGTCATTACCCACCATAAATTTAAATCGTAGAATTGAAAGATCCCTAGATTCCTTAATCTCAATCTGATACCAGTTGTTAGGAGAAAATCGATCCATAGAACAATACTTACGAAGCAACAAATAACGCAAACACACCACGTAATTAACAACGAAAGACAAAACAATAATAAAGTGCGAGAATAAGAAAATAGAATCATAATTAAACCAGAAAAGATAAGAGATTTGTTAATGAGATTCACCCACCGTATGGCTAGTCCCCAGCAAAGCGGAATAGGCAAAGTCTACTATAATCTCGAATTAAATACACCCACGAACAATCTTAGGAGATTTCTCTCAAATCTTTCTAGATCTAAACTATCACCCTCTCAATACAATAGTCTCTCTTAAATTGGCAATAAATATATCATATGAGAGGTCCCTATTTATAGGTGTTTCCCCCAATAAAAAAGCAAAACTCCGTTCAAAACTCAAGATGCAGCGCCTCGCGTGCTTTCCATGAGGGCGCCAGCGCCAAAGTTAAAAACTCTCACATTGGTGCCACACGTGCTCCTCACGTGAGCGCCAATGTGCAAAACACACGAAAATCTTAAGCACCTCACGTGCTTCTCACGAGGGCGCCAGTGCCAGAGTTAAAAAGTCTTATTGGCGTCGCACGTGCTCCTCACGTGGACGCCAATGTGCAAAGCACATGAAAAAATTAAAACTCTTGTATGAGTGGCGCCCATGTGCACAGCACATGAGCGCCGGCGCCTTGTAAAATTAAATTCTACTCTCTGTTAAACAGAGCCGTTGGATCAAAAATCCAACGGAGATGATAAATCATTAGGATGCAGAATTAAATTCTGTTGGTAGGAAATATTCTTAAATCTTTCTTAAACAAGAAAGATTACCCTCTGTAAAACAGAATACCGTTGGATTGAAAATCTAATGGTGATCAAAGAATCACCAATTTACAGAATAAATTAGAAAATATTTTCCTAACCTCGTTAAAACACAAGAAAATACCTTCTGTAAAACAGAAGTTCTTGGATCAAAAATCCAACGGTGGGTAAAATCCCCAAATCTATTAGGATCTCTTAATGAGAGATTTCTTCAACTAATCAACAGACTTGCCTCTACTGTATAAAGGACCCAAGACTTCAAGTCTGAGATAGAGAAACCCTCCAGAAAAACAAAGCAGAAAGCTTCAAAAAGAAAGAAAGAAGAAGACCTCCCTTCTTAGAAAAAGTTCTAGGTAAATAAAAAAAAAGAGATCAAAGCATCTAGAATGATTTAACCCTTTTAAAAAGAAGAACTTAGTTCTTTCTCTGGATCTGAGATTCACAAGACAAGTCTTCCACAAGTTGAGAATTTAATTCTCATCGGGACGAACTTGTTCTTGAAGATCAAAAATTCAGAAAAGAACAAGAAAATTGAACTCCTCAGAATAAAATATATAAGGAAAAATCACCGCCCAACGCTTCACGTACCCCTCACGTGGGCGCTACTCAATAAAGGAGTGCTCAGCACTCAGTGATTAGCTCCCAGCGCCTAGCGCTCCACGTGCCTCTCACGTAGGCGCTCCAAAATAAAGGAGTGCTAAGCACTCGGTGATTGGTGCCCAGCGCCTAGCGACCCACGTGCCTCTCACGTTGGCGCTCTAAAATAAAGGAGTGCTAAGCACTCAGTGATTGGCGCCCAGTGCCTAGCGCCCCACGTACCTCTCACGTGGGCGCTCTAAAATAAAGGAGTGCTTAGCACTCAGTGAGCGGCGCCTAGCGCCTCACGTAGGCGCCACAGAATAACAGTGCCTGACATTCATTAAGCAGTGCCTGGCGCTTAGCGTCTCACGTGCTTTGCATGTGGGCGCTATAAAGAGTGCTCAGCACTCCATAAAGAGACAAAAAAAGAGTAAAGTGTGAGCGTCAGAACTTACATAAGTGTTCGGCACTTTTTGCACAATAAAAGGGACTGAGCCCAAACAAGTGCTTAGCACTTCTTTTCAAATAAAAAGAAAACTGAGTGGACCAAGCCCAAGATGGCTAGGTCCCTAACCCAGATCAACCGAACCCATATGCTCACTAATTGATCTTAGTCTCAAAAACGACTATCGATCTTCCAACTGATGATATCCCAAAACAATATTCGTCCCACATTCCCCGAGGAAATCTTAGTCTCAAAATACGACTAATGATTTCTGGGTTTACCATTAATCCCTTTTCCCTCAAATACGGGAATTGGTTCAAGGGTATATTTCTTCATACCTTTGATCCACGTCATTGTAATTTCTCAACATCTTCATAAAGGTGGCGGGTCCCGACAACCAACTGCTTTTTAGTGCACTTCCCAAACTGACGTGCACATCCCAGAACAAACCACACCCCAAACTGGGTGCATCCCACATCATCATTGCTCATCCCGTTACGTAACAAATACACGTGCGCGCAAGATGATCTACGGACCGAAACGTCCTTATACTACAACAGACCGAAACGTTCTCAAACTAAACGTTGCCTCCAAAATGACGACAATTGACCGAGATGTTTCTAAACTTATAACGGACCATAACATCCTTAAACTAAAACTTCACCTCAAAAATGGTGATCTACAGACCAAAATATCCTCAAACTAAACGTTGCCTCCAAAATGGTGACAACGGACCGTAACATCCTTAAACTAAAACCTCAACTCAAAAATGGTGATCTACAGACCGAAATGTCCTCAAACTACAACTTCGTCTCCAAAACGGTGATAAGGGACCGAAACGTTCTTAATCTAAAACAAGAGAGCCCAAATGCTCTCTTGTTGGATCTGAAACAAAAACGATCCTAGCACCCTATTAAGTAGATCTTACTCTCAAATTGGACTAATGTATCCTTAACAAAACCGAGCCCCCAACTGCTCGTATACATTTAAGTCAATCTTGATCTCAAAACGGATCAACGATCCTTAAATCAACCAAAACCCAAATCTAAGATATACGGATTTGGACTAATCCACGCCTTACGGGCGATAATATAAATTAGTCTCCGTATACAATCGTAATATTTCAGAAATATAAAATATTATTTTTGGAAATTTAATATTAAAATAATATATTTCGCGAAAACTATTCAATTTGCAAATATGGATTTTTCGTAAAATGATATAACTATATACCAATATTTGGAAAATAATCGGAGATTAAAATGATTTATTTATTTTAATGATATTTATCATATTTTTGGCCAAATCCGTATTTCTACATTTTTTTCGTGGCTAGTGCACCATGTCATGTGCATGTTGGTTTTGTGTTTGTGTTTGTGATTTGTGAGTTGTGAAAAGAAAAGGAAAACAAAGAAAGAAAAGAATAAGGCAAAAGGAGTTATGAGTATAAAACAAGATTTGAGAAGAAACAAAAGAGATATTTGTTGAGAGATGAGTGCATGAGATATTTAGAGTGAGAGAGTGAGCATAAAAGAGAGGGGGTTAGATTTGGCTGCTCCATTCTCCTTTCCCCATTGTTTTATTCAACTCAATTGCTTCATACTTCTTCATCTCACTATCTCCATGCACCATCTCAATTTCCTTTCCAAAACCGCATGCCACCTTCACATAAAACATGCACAAACATATTCTAAACCCTTTGAACCATTCAAGTTTGTATTTTGAAGACTTTGGGTAAGTCAAGAATTTTCTTTAGTTGCAAATGAGGTAATCCCTTCACTTTTAAATTAGTATTTATGTTTAAATATCCTAGTTTAGTTTAGAAATCGATTTAGTGAATTATGTGATCTTGGAAAATTTTCACGTTGCTGTTATGTGGTAAATAGAGGTGTAGTGAGTGTTTTCAAGACCTTAGAGATTGCTTTGCTAGACCAGAAAAGAGAATAGAACCCGAAACACGAAATTAGAATTTTCCCGTGTCGGTTTTGTGAAACTTAAAGGCCTACAGGGTATCTGGAGCTATCTGGGGTATTTCTAAGAAAATCAAACAGGTCTATTAACCTAGATAGACCACTAGAAGACCACCACCAAAACACGAACCCATTTCACCCTACTTAGACCGGCGTGGCCGGATTTTTGAATGATCTCGCCGGACTCTGTTAGGTTCTGGTGTTGAGTTTTTGCATGTAGCTCACTTATCCTATAACCTATCCCTTGTACTTGTTTGTTTAGTCCCAATTTACCTGAGCCAAAATCTGGGAAGTACTTGAGAGTGTTTTCGCTGTGTTTTCCGATGTGTGAATTCTTGGTTTTTATATTTGAGATTTGAATTGGTCGTTGGATGTTTGCACGTCAACGACGAGGGTTGTTTGGTTGTTTTTGCATGCGTAGGCTATAGGTTCTAAACTATAAGCAATCCGTGTGCCGTATCGGTTTTCAGATACTGGTTTTAATAGTATTACGATTGTGTATTGATTGTAGGTATCTTCGTGTGGACTTTCGAGACGACGAAGCACATCGACTTTGGCTAAGCGAGGAGTTTAGCAGGTGAGTAGATTTATATCTACGGGGAAAGTCGGGTGGATGGCGTATAGCACCCCCGCAACCATTGATATGGAAGATTGTGTTTTAAGTTATAATTTGATAAAGGATATGCTACGAACTTGCGGACATGGTTATAGGATTTAGTAAAAGATAATATGATAAAGTTGACGCTAATGGATATATTGCTTAAGAATATGAAATGGGAAGTGAATCATGATAAGTACGAATTGGAAGAGAACAAGTATGAGTTGATGATGGTATGATATAAGATCGAGATCGATATGCACGATGTTCATATCATAATTTTGCATTATTATATTCCCCATTCTTATTCATTTTGCAAATAAATAGGTGTTTTTGATCCATATCTGCTACATAGTTGCAGGTTAAAGGTTCTCGGAACAAAACAGTGAAAATGATTAAAAGACGATACAAAAGTGAGACTACGACCAACAAATAGAAGAATCTTGATCATGCCTACAGTTTGAGGGACAAATGAAGATCAATGAACAACTTCACAAAGTACAAAGGCAGCACAAAGATTCAAGACTTTAACGCGAAGCAAACGGTAAAAATCCACAACATTCTGCACTGTGAAAATCTGAAAGAAACTAGAAGACATTTTGAGAAACCAAGTGAAGAAACCAGAAGCCATATGCAACATGAAGTACACCTGAGAAAATGAGCCAGAAAGCAATCAAGATAGCCGCGGATCCGCGGCCAAACAAAGCATATGGCCGCGGATCCGCGGCCATACAGTACACGTGTCGGCACAAAAAGTCGGTAGATGGCGGTGCGTTGACCAGGCTTCTCAGTGTAGTTTTGTAAATGTAGATAGGGATAATATGTAAACCCTAAGGTTTCTATAATTTATAAATAGGAACCCTACAGCTCTTTTTGGAGCATGCCTCTTCCTATGCCTCTTTTTAAATTATCAATTTCAGAATTTCAATTCCTGTAATGTTGGAAAAGTGCATCAAATAAAAAATAAAGTATGTCTTTCTTTTCTTACCTTAGTTAATTTTCCTTTCTGCCCTAGTTAATTTTATTTATCTGCCGTAGTTTAGCAATTTTATTTATCTGCCGTAGATTAGATAATTAGGTTATTAAAAACAAACTAAAAAATGTCTTTTTTTATCAATTCCCTAATGAGTGAGTAGTTCCTTACTTGTTATGGTTAGGAATAGAAAAGGTTTGAAAGATGAAAATCTCTCACCCCTTTCTTGCCCGTCATACATTTTAATAGGACTCCATGCATACATACACACACCGCTCACTACGGCACCCTATCCCATGAGGTAGCGATGATACCGTAGTTTAAAAGACTGGTTGTGTATGTTTTCCATGGAGGTTAGGGTAAGAATTAAGAAAGGACGGACAAGGACCTAGAGGAAGTTTCATCCCGTTCGTGCTAATCTCCTTTGTTAATTATTACCTTAGCACCTACATAAATCTTAATTAGGGCATTGAAAGTTGTGAGAAATATTGAATTTCCAAACTTAACCTAAACCTAACCCTAGCAAGGTTTTAATCCTAATCTAAATCAACCTTAGTTTTTATTGATAATCCAATCCACCATAATTAGAATTAACTCGTTAGAACAATTAGAAAATACAAAAAATCCCTGTGGACCGACCCGTACTCAACCGGCTAGCTATCAAGCGACGTCGTTCTTGATTGCGGTTAATATTCTTTGATTTATCTTTTAAAAGCGAAAGCGCATAAAAACTCATCCAATCAAATAGCGCCGTTGCCGGGGACTATGTAACCTGTAACCTGCAACTATGTAAATGTAGACAGGGATCGGCCCTCCGAGCCTAATGCTAGTATACTTGATGTTTGCTCGATCCACGAGATCACGCAGGAGAACTGTGAGCTCGAAAAATTTCTGTTCGATCACAGCAGTTAGGACGCTTCTAGTGTGTTCCTCCTAGAATCTGACACAGCTTTCACACCGGATAACGATTACGAGTGTTTCACTTTTTTGGACGATTTTGAAGACTCACCACCCGAGTTTGAGTCCTTTGATTTTTCAGATGAGTTAGTTGAACCATCCGACTTGGTTGCTTACACTCGCTTTGAACCATTGATGGAATCCTTCGAGTTCGAGACAGTTTCACCAATGTTACCTTCAATTGTTTCACCTCCGAAACTCGAACTCAAGCTTTTGCCGTCTCACCTTAAATATGCTTACTTAGGTGAGAATGAGACCCTTCCTGTTATCATATCGGCATCTCTAGCTCTCGAGCAAGAGAAAGCCCTTTTAATGGTCTTACAAAATAACTGGCAAGTTTTTGGCTGGCCTATGGCGGACATCAAGGGGATTAGTCCCCTAATAGTTGAACATCATATACATATGATGGATGATGCCAAGCCAGTAAGGGATCCACAAAGACGCCTCAACCCCATAATGAAAGAGGCTGTCAAAAGGGAGATTGTCAAATGTCTTGATAGTGGTATCATTTACCCTATATTCGATAGTCAGTGGGTTAACCCCATTCACGTCGGGCATAACGGTCATAGCCAATGAGGCTAATGAGTTAATACCTACTCGCACCCAAACTGGGTGGCGAGTTTGCATCGACTATAGAAAACTCAACACCGCGACAAGGAAAGACCACTTTCCTTTACCTTTTATTAACCAAATGCTAGAACGATTGGCTGGGCACGAATTTTACTGCTTTTTGGATGGCTACTCCGGCTATAATCAAGTACCCATCGCCGAAAAGGATCAAGACAAGACCACATTTAGTTGTCCTTTCGGTACATTCGCTTACCGTCGCATGCCCTTTGGGTTATGCAATGCACCCGCTACTTTCCAACGGTGTATGATGGGGATCTTTTCAGACATGGTAGAGAAATTTTTGGAGATTTTTATGGATGATTTCTCCATTTTCGGCGACTCCTTCGATGAGTGTTTGCTACACTTAGACGCAGTTCTTACCCGCTGTAGGGATAAAAACCTCACTTTAAATTGGGAGAAATGCCATTTTATGGTACGAGAGGGTATTGTCTTAGGACATGTCATCTCGCAAAACGGCATTGAGGTTGATAAAGCCAAGATTGAAGTCATTTCCAATCTTCCTCCTCCTAAATGCGTCAAAGACATCCGAGCCTTCCTTGGCCATGCTGGTTTTTATAGACGGTTCATCAAGGATTTTAGCAAGATAGCTAGAACCTTGACTCTTTTATTGGACAAGGACACCACTTTTGATTTTGACTCAACCTGCATGAAAGCGTTCAAGTCATTGAAACACTCACTTATTTCTGCGCCCATTCTTTCATCTCCCGACTGGACGCATCCTTTTGAAATTATGTGCGATGCATCTGATTTCGCCATTGGTGCTGTCCTTGGACAGCACATTAATAAGATGCCGCACCTAATTTATTACGCTAGCCGAACATTAAATGAGGCCCAATTGAATTACACAACAACAGAAAAAGAATTTTTAGCCGTTGTGTTTGCACTCGAAAAATTCAGGCCCTATTTAATCGGCTCTCCAGTGATTGTTTACACGGACCACTCAGCTCTTCGCCATCTTTTCGCGAAAAAGGATGCTAAATCTTGGCTAATACGTTAGATCCTCTTGCTACAAGAATTTGATCTTATCATAAAAGACAAGAGAGGATGCGCAAACGTAGTCGCCGACCACCTTTCACGACTTCCTTCTTCGCCTACACTTGAAATTCCTATTAAAGATGTTTTTCCCAATGAGCAACTCTTAACCGTGTCATGCGAACCTTGGTTCGCTGATATTGTAAATTACTTGGCCACCGGACTGATACCAAAAGATTGGTCGAATCAGGACAAACTACGATTCCTGTCCCAAGTAAAACATTTTTACTGGGATGGACCGTATCTCTTTAAATACTGTTCCGACCAAATCATTCGTCGGTGTGTTCCCAAAAACGAGTTTAAGAGTGTGCTGTCTTTTTCCCACGATCAAGCGTGTGGTGGGCATTTTGGCCCCAAGAAGACAGCAGAAAAAATCTTACAGTGTGGCTTCTACTGGCCACGACTTTTTAAAGATGCATATGAATACTGCAAGATATGCTCCCGGTGCCAACACTTGGGCCGGATATCGCGGAGAAATGAAATGCCGCTCCAACCAATTTTGGTTGTTTATATTTTTTCTGTTTGGGGAATAGACTTCATGGGACCATTTCCCAATTCCTTTGGGAATATGTATACTCTATTGGCTGTTGACTATGTGTCAAAATGGGTCGAGGCTGTGTCCAGTCGAACGAATGACAACAAGGTTGTTGTTAGAATTCTTAAAGAAAACATCTTTTCTCGGTTTGGACATCCTCGAGCGATTATAAGTGATAATGGATCTCACTTCTGTAATAGGACTTTTGAGTCCTTAATGCGCAAATATTCCATTACTCACAAATTGTCAACACCATATCACCCCCAAACTTGTGGGCAAGCCGAGGTTTCGAATCGGCAGATTAAACAAATTTTGGAGAAAACGGTTTCCAAAAACCGTAAAGATTGGTCAACAAAACTGATTGATGCATTATGGGCATTCCGTACTGCTTATAAGACCGATCTTGGCATGTCTCCATACCGGCTTGTTTATGGGAAGGCTTGCCACCTTCCTGTTAAGATAGAGTACAAGGCATTTTGGGTGATTAAAGAGTTGAACTTATCCATGGGAGATGCGGGCAGCAATAGAAAGCTGCAATTGAATGAATTGGATGAGCTGCGAGATGAGGCTTATGAAAATGCGGTAATTGTTAAAAACCGAACGAATGTGTTCCATGACAAACATCTTATGCGCAAAACTTTCAAACCTGGTCAACAGGTTTTGCTTTATGACACTCGGTTACACTTCCATCCCGGCAAGCTCAAATCTAGATGGAAATGGCCGTTTTTGGTATGCACCGTATATCCGCACGTGCAGTAGACCTAGAAAATCCGGAGGACGGTACAACGTTTAAAGTAAACGGACATCAACTCAAATCGTTCCTCACTGCGGACCCGTCGGAGGAGCTCCTGTTTTTGCAGGAGCCTATTTATATTGACTAATCTTCCTCCATTTACCCCCAATTTTTCGATCATCTAGCCAAAACATTGTTTAAAACAAGTTTGGGGGTATGTATCATTTGTAATTTTATACAAAACAACATAAAAATAAAAAAAATTGAAAATAATTTTTTTTTGGGTATTTTTGTAAATTTCCAGATTTAAATATAAATAAAAATAAATTTTTATTTGCAAATAATTTCCTCTTTTTAGAGGGGTTTATTTGCAAATAACCAAACACCACCACCACCACCCCATATAAAGAACCCGACCCCTCTGTTTTCATAACCCTAAAAACAAATCTCCACAGCAAACCCCTAGCCGTCGTCGCAATTTTTCCAGAGAGATCTCCTCTTCCCGCCGCGCATCCGCCTCCCAGAGCCGCTCCTGACCGTGCAAGCGCCGCGCCTACGTGTCTTCACCCCCTGATTTTTTCAGGGGAGGTTCGATCTCTGAAATCCTCTCTGTTTTTAATTTCTGTAGATTATCTGATGGCACCCAATATGCAACTAGAGAGAGACTTTTCACAAATTTTTTCACACGCTGTGTATAGAAGTTATTTTGTGAATGAAATAGCACGTAGGGGCTGGAACTTTTTGATATATAATCACCCAAACGCCTACGCCCTTCCGGAATTAGTCACTCGTTTTTACGAGTGCATGGAAGATGGGTGCTTCGCCCAATACGGCTTTATAAAATTACAGTGGGGGTGATAGGGAGTTTATTATTGATAGAGACTTCATACATGAAGTCATAGGATACCCGCTCATGATCAACCGTTACAGTTTGAGGATTACATGCCCTTAACGGGCACTGATTGCTCGAGGGAGCCACGGAAGGGGATCTAAGCGAGAACCCTTTTCGCCAATGTTTTAACTGTGTGCCGGTGGGCACAAAACAATATTTTTGGGAGTTCCCACAACACCACATTTTTTATACCCTCACTACATATCATGCACACACTCATGATAAGAAACCCTCGTTCGACATGTGCATGGTTTTACTGAACTCAATTGGTGCGGGCAAAAGAGCCGCAAACTACCCTTGTCCCATGCTTGTAACACAACTGTGTCGATATTTCCTCCCCATAGAGGAGTTCGAATTTTACATGCTTGGAGGTATACCTGTCAGGCTTCTCATTGAGGGCGTTTCTACGTCCTATACACGATTGACGGATGTGTGGTCAAGAACTGAACCGGCGGAACACATTCCCACCCGAACACCTAGCTCCAGATCGACCGCGAGCGAGGAAGAACTTACCCCTTTAGAACATGCAAATTTAATGCGAAGAGCTGTTAGGGGCATTGATGAGTTGAGGGGGATAGCGAGGGATCATGATCGGCGGTTGACTGAAGTAGAACAGAGGATTCGAACCCTGCTGGGTAGGGAGGAGCGTTCCCGTTCACGCTCGAGGGCACGGCGTGGGGCCGAGCAGTGAGGGCACTGCTTGTGATAAGTTTGGGGGAGGTGGTGGTTGAAATAGTTATCTTTTGCATAGCATACTTTTTTTATAAAAATTTTGTATATATTTTCTTTTTCTTTTACATGTTTAAATTCTGTATTGCATCTTTATAAAAAGATCATAAAAATTGGAAAAAAAATTGAAAATGAAAATATAAAAAATATAAAAATATAAAAATCAAATAAAAACTGAAAATTTTGAAAAATTATAAAATTTGAAAAATTCAATTTTGGCCATAATTGACTTGAGTTTAACAAGACGGTTAACTAGTTAGGAAAAACTAGATCCTAGACTTACTAAATTAAAAACCCTAAAAATAACCTTTCTTAAATTTTAACCGTAGAAAATATATGTCTTTGTGGTTTACTTAGAAATAGGCAAATTTTGAGTTCACTTCTTGGGCTAAGTCAAAATAAGAGAAGAGTGTTAATATTTTTATTAAAGTGTAAGTCTGAAAAATAATTCCTAAGCTTAAGTCTAAATTCTGAAAATATATACTCTACAACTTGCACAAACACGAACCTTGAAACTTGGAAGAGTAGAGGAGACCTTGAAATGCTCGTCTAAAGTCCTTAGTATGAAGGAAAATAAAAAGAGAATATACAATTATGAATAAAGAGATAAAAAAATGAACACTGGTTTTGTAATTACTTAAGGCTGCATAAATAAAAAAATATTTAGCGAGGGTGCTTTATCACCTAGTGCCTTAGACCAACTGGTTTGGGTGTCACTGCTAAAGCCTTAGGCATTACAAGACAAGGAATTACGCCTTAATATGCAAACACATTTTGTAATCGGTCGTTAGTACCTCAAGAAGTATTAACGGTCGCATGAAGGATGTGTGAGCAATTTCATCTAAAAATTCACCAACTAAAAGTACTTTGGACGATGGAGATGAGTATAAGAGCTTGAATTGAATTTTCAAGTGTAGGGGTGATACATACACACACGTAGAGGTATATGATTGGGGTTTAGATGAGAGATAGGAATGAAAAATAGTACTTATATTTTTAGTAGAGATGATAAAAATTCCTAAGTTGAGATGGAACCTTAGAAGGAAAACTCAAAAGATGCTAAAAGCTAAATAAATTTACAAAACATATACAATCTTAAGTTAAATGATAAGAAAGTGTGAATATATGGGTTGATAATTTCTAAGTTAAAGATAATAGAATTTCTTACTAGAATACCGAATTGGAGAATAAAGTCAATAGGCCGAATTGATAGGATTTTATTGGTAGTATCCGCTGAAAACCCTTAGGAGACAACACTCCTCCTATTAGGGACACCTAGAGGTTTAACGGCTTGTTGCACGAGCTCAGTGCAATTGCGTTTCCCTGCGAAAGTGAGGTTAGGTTTTTTCGAGAATAAACTAGTTTTCCTCGAGGATGAGCAAAAGATAAGTTTGGGGATATTTGTTCATATCATAATTTTGCATTATTATATTCCCCATTCTTATTCATTTTGCAAATAAATAGATGCTTTTGATCCATGTCTGCTACATAGTTGCAGCTTACAGGTTCTCGGAACAAAACAGTGAAAATGATGAAAAGACAATACAAAAGTGAGACTACGACCAACAAATAGAAGAATCTTGATTATGCCTACAGTTTGAGGGACAAATGAAGATCAATGAACAACTTCACAAAGTACAAAGGCAGCACAAAGATTCAAGACTTCAACGCGAAGCAAACGGTAAAAGTCCACAACATTCTGCACTGTGGAAATCTGGAAGAAACTAGAAGACATTCTGAGAAACCAACTGAAGAAACCGGAAGCCATATGCAACATGAAGTACACCTGAGAAAATGAGCCAGCAAGCAAGGCATATGGCCGCGGATCCACGGCCATACAATACACGTGTCGGCGCAAAAAGTCAGTGGATGGCGGTGCGTTGACCAGGCTTCTCAGGGTAGTTTTGTAAATGTAGATAGGGATCAGATGTAAACCCTAGGGTTTCTATAATCTATAAATAGGAACCCTATAGCTCTTTTTGGAGCATGCCTCTTTCTATGCCTCTTTTTAAATTATCAATTTCAGAATTTCAATTCCTGTAATGTTGGAAGAGTGCATCAAATAAAAAATAAAGTCTTTCTTTTCTTGCCTTAGTTAATTTTCCTTTCTGCCCTAGTTAATTTTATTTATCTGCCGTAGTTTAGCAATTTTATTTATCCGCCGTAGATTAGATAATTAGGTTATTAAAAACAAACTAAAAAATGTCTCTTTTTATCAATTCCCTAATGAGTGAGTAGTTCCTCACTTGTTAAGGTTAGGAATAGGAAATGTTTGAGAGATGAAAATCTCTCACCCCTTTCTTGCCCGTCATACATTTTAATAGGACTCCATGCATACATACACACACCGATCACTACGGCACCCAATCCCACGAGGTAGCGGTGATACCGTAGTTTAAAAGACCGGTTGTGTATGTTTTCCATGGAGGTTAGGATAAGAATTAAGAAAGGACGGACAAGGACCTAGAGGAAGAAACATAGTTTCTTCCCGATCGTGCTAATCCCCTTTGTTAATTATTACCTTAGCACCTAAATAGATCTTAATTAGGGCATTGAAAGCGGTGAGAAATATTGAATTTCCAAACTTAACCTAAACCTAACCCTAGCAAGGTTTTAATCCTAATCTAAATCAACCTTAGTTTTTATTGATAATCCAATCCACCACAATTGGAATTAACTCGTTAGAACAATTAGAAAATACACAATCCCTGTGGACCGACCCGTACTCAACCGGCTAGCTACCAAGCGACGCCGTTCTTGATTGCGGTTAATATTCTTTGATTTATCTTTTAAAAGCGAAAGCGCATAAAAACCCATCCAATCACACGACACGAGATTGAGATAAAGGTGTTGTGGAATTAATAAGATATGACGTTTATACAAATGTGATTTGAGATATATGGGTTTATATGTATATATTTTTTAGTATAATGAGTAATATGTCGTACGTGACTTTAGATCCGTACCCTCATTATTGTATAGGTCGATAGATTCCCTATTCTATTTGATGACCCCGTACGATGGATTATCGTACGAGATGAGATATACCGGATGATTGATCCGCGCTAGTGATTTGAGGATGATGATCGAGGATTATTGTCATATCGGATGTTATGAGGCGGGATCGCCAATGTTAAGATGCCACTTGAACCATACCTATTTCCAAAGCTGACGAATCGTATGCATCTTTTAAACGGAAACTTTATGGGACGCTACGGGTTTCCAAATGATATCTTTTTCTAAAAACACCGTAGCACCCACTTTCAAAACTATGATTCGTATCTTTTAAAAAGTGACCGTATAGTTCATGTGTAGATAGATATACCTATTTATTGTTCATGTTGTGTAGGATATTACCCCTCATGATGTACATACCACATGCCGGTAATTAGTGAGTAGTTCCTCACTTGTTAGGGTTAGGTTTGGGAAAGGTTTGAGAGATGAAAATCTCTCACCCCTTTCTTACCCGTTCAATATTTCAAAATAGGAATCTATTCAAACCAAACACACACAGCTCACTACGGCACCCTATCCCACGAGGTAGCGGTGATACCCTAGTTAAAGACCGATTGTGATTGTTTTCCATAGAAGTTAGGGATAAGAGTTAAGAAAGGACGGACAAGGACCAAAGGGAAGAAATTTAGTTTCTTCCCGATCGTGCTAATCCCCTTTGTTAACTATTACCTTAACACCTAAAAGTTCTTAATTAGGGCATAGAAAGGGGTGAGAAATATTGACTTTCCAAACTAACTTAATCCTAACCCTTGCAAGGTTTTAATCCTAATCAAACTCAACTTCAGTTTTTATTGAAAATCAAAACCTACCACAAATAGGAATTGACTCGTTAGAACAACTAGAAAATACACGTAATCCCTGTGGACCGACCCGTACTCAACCGGCTAGCTACCAAGCGACACTGTTCTTAATTGCGGTTAATTCTTTGATTTCAAAACGCATAAGCACAAAAATCTCTTCCAATCACATGACGAAGCCACTCCCACAACTGAGGCAATCCTATCTGCGAGGCATGCTCGACGTTGCCACTGGCGCCGAGGGAGGAAAGCTGGGGGTAATCCCCCCTCTGGACTTACTTCACCACCTCTAAAGGTGGAAGTTGACGTTGCTGTTCCAACCGGGAACAACTTTGAACTGCTAAGGAGGGTGCGGCGGAACTCCCCGACTACAGTGCTGAAGAAATTTCCCCCACCTGTTGAAAACATGATATAGGCGAAGCCGGAGCAGCCCCCTCAGCGGCTGTCCTCCCAAATCCACAGGGTCTGGCGGAAGGTCCAAGATTCTGTGATCAATAAAGACTACTCTCGCCGACTGAAAAAAACAAAGACTCGGCAAGAGGAGGACCGGCCCTCCACCATGCAGCGAGAGACTTCTTCTACGAAGGCGCATGTTACAATGGCTCCTTCGACTTTGACTTCTGACAAAAAGAGAAGGCCAGAGAGTCTACCACCACCGGCAGCAAATCCCAAAGGTGATGGAACCAAACGCCCTAAGTCTGGGGGCATGATCGTGCACACGGTTTATATAGCTTCCGGAAAAGAGGAAAGTCGTGCTTCCGTGGGTCATCGGCCGCAAACTCGGTCATTGACAAAGGCTCAGGAGTAACAACAAAAGCTCTAGGAGACGATGACAAAAATGGCAGCACTCACCGGGCAAAACGAAAGTCTGGAAGCAGCGTCCGTCCAGCGCCAGGAGCAGGAGACTGATACGAAGTTCTTGCGAAGGGTGCTAGAAAGGAAGGATAAGGAGGCCGCAGAACAAGCTACTAATATAAAACAGATAGCGCTCCTGTTCCAAGATATGGTTGATGATCCAGCCAGAACCTCCAGCTAAAGACCCGCCGATAATTATCGAGGACGACAAAGGGGAAATATCAAACCCTCTTCCAGCTTTATCAGCAGCCAGGGAGGAAACAATCTCCAAAGCTACCCTCGATGACTACATAGTTCAGCAAATACGAGCTCATCAGGCAAGCGAAGCGGCTGGCCAAGTCGTTAGAACTGGACGACCTTACCTAGGCTGGTACGATCAAATCAAGTACCCACGGGGATATACGATCCCAAAGTTCCACGTATACAAGGGGATAGGCAACCCGCATCAGCACGTCGCCCAGTTCAGAGTATTATGCGGCAATACTGGAGGCGACGATAAATTGCTGTTTCGCCAGTTCGTTAGCAGCTTGTCGAAGACGGCATTTTAATGGTACTCGGAACTCCCCAATGACTCCGTCAAAACATTCACAGAAATGGATCTGCTATTCACGCAGCAGTTCTCCAGCGCAAGCGAGCGTACCCCGATCACGGCATTAATCAATGTCAGAGTGAAGCCAGGAGAGACCTATATTCAATATGCAATCCGGTGGCAGAACCTATGGTCAAAATGCGAACAACACATAGAAGAAGCTCCTGCCGTGGGCATGTTCATAGGGACCCTTGATCCTCAGGCGACTGTATACCAGTTTATGATGTTCTTCAAGCCAACCACCTTCCAGCCCTTGATCGACAAGCTGGCCCAAATGGACCAGATGGGCCACGTGCCGTCCTCTTTAAAAACGGATCCTCGGAATGTAAAGGGCAAAGGGAAAGCAACCTTCGTTGCCAACACTCAACAACAGCCAAGCGATCTGAAACCGGTTGCTCGCCAAAGCAACGCGTGCCCATGCCAATCCCTCGAAGAGAAGGTAGGACGCGCTTACTCGTTTTCCCGTGATAAAATGAGGAGACTGTTCGAACTGGCAGTGCGCAACAAACTCATCACACTGCCGGATCCGAGACGTCTACTGCAGCCCGGTGACGTCAATAATCCCAACTACTGCTCCTATCACAGAGTAGTGAGCCACCCAATTGAGAATTGCTACGTCTTCAAGAACTGGGTTAAGGACCAGTACCGTGAAGGGAAGTTTGCGCTGTCCGAAAATTGGAAGGTGAACCCGCCATAGAGGCACACTCCTAAAAAGGTAGACACGCCGGGGGCATCATGCTCGTTTGTGGAAGAAGCTCCATGGAAAGTGGTCCTTTCAGCTAAAACTAAAAGAATACTGAAAGATCTTCAAGCATGTCCGGCGATCAAATGGAAAAGCCCGTTGGAGCCCGAGATCATTGAGGGGATGCTTAAACTGCGCCCAGCACCGAAAACTGGTAACGATGGGCAAAACACCCAAGTCAAGCCTTCGAAGTCTTTGAAGAAAAAGAAGAAGACTAAGAAGCCCGTACAGCCTGACGACAAGCACACAGACCTGCAAAATTACATCGACGCACTGGAGTAGTACAACCAGAAGACACGAACCCCAGTCACACTCGAAAAGTTTCTCAACCATGTACTTGAGAACGGAGATAGTGACGATGATGAGGGAAATGGTTCGTCAGGAGAAACCGAAGATTATGTAGCAAGTTGTCACATGGTTTCTCATTCGTCGTTAAATAATGAAGAAACTCCCTCGGCGTCGATAAGCAACACAGAGGAACTGAGGGCAGGATCGGTGCCAAAATCTCTGGAACTGTTAGAAGACCCAATTAACAGGCTGCTAAATGAAGCCCTTCAAAAGAGCAAAACTAACCGAGAACATAAAACGGCCATATACGAAAAGGCCAAGCGTCGACGGCAGGACGAAGAAGCCGCAGTAATAATGAGCCGAAAAGTACTCCACCCCCGATGATTAAAGTACCGTATCGGTTAAGTCCGGAAGGTTTAAAGGAAGTCCGAACCCAGTTGGATGAATTATTGGCGAAAGGATGGATTCGTCCCAGCACTTCAAGTTGGGGATCACCAGTTCTACTTGTGAAGAAGAAGGAAGGTTCATACAGAATGTGCATCGATTATAGAGCCTTAAACGAAGTAACGATAAAGAACAAGTATCCACTCTTGCGCATCGACAATCTATTCGATCAGCTAAGTGGATCTTGTATTTTCTCCAAGTTAGATCTTCGTTCGGATTATCATCAGGCGAAAAAATCTTTATGGATCTAGCTAAAGTTTCAGCAGTAAGCAAATGGCTGACACCGAAGTCAGTGAAAGACATTCGAAGTTTCTTGGGATTAGCAGGATATTACAGAAGGTTCATCGAAGGATTTTCCAAGATTGCAACACCCCTGACCAAGCTCACACATAAAGATGAAGAATTTGTGTGGTCAGAAGCATGCGAACAAGTTTTCATAGAACTCAAGTTAAGATTGACGTCGGCACCTATACTTGTCATACCAGACCAATCTGTAGGTTTTGAAGTGCATTGCGATGCCTCTGATAAGGGATTAGGATGTATTCTACATCAGCACGGTAAAGTTGTAGCTTATGCATCAAGACAGCTGAAGATTCATGAGCGCAATTATCCGACGCATGACTGAGAATTGGCGGCCGTAATCTTTGCTCTTAAGATTTTGCACCATTATCTTCTTGGTGAACAAGTGAACATATACACAGATCACAAGAGTCTAAATATGTGTTTACTCAGAAAGAGTTGAATATGCGGCAGAAAAGATGGTTAGAGCTCATGGCGGACTTCGACATCAACCTGCAATATCAACCAGGGAAGGTGAATATAGTACCTGATGCCCTCAGTCACCAACCATTAGCAATGAATCTCACCACTCAGTGGAAGCTTCAACAAGACTTGTATCAGATGGAGATTGAAGTGGTCATACTAGATAACGGTTCAAGTTTGATGAACTTACAAGATCAATCTACCATTGTCAATCAGATCAAAGCAGCTCAAGCAAGTGATGCTAAGCTGCAAAAGATCAGAGAACAAGTAGAGAATGGACTCATAACAGACTTCATGATCCATGAAGTCGGATTTTTGAGATACGGCAGCAGACTGTGTGTACCAAAAGGTTCTGTTCGGGAAGAGTTAATGAAAGAAGCTCACAGCTCTCCCTACTCAGTACACCCTGGAGATACAAAGATGTACAAAGATCTGCGTCAGAATTACTGGTGGTACAGAATGAAGCGTGAAGTAGGCAGAAGCATCGCTAAATACTTGGTATGTCAGCAGGTAAAGGCTGAACATCACAGGACAGCTGGATTACTTCAACCGTTACCTATCCCAGAATAGAAGAGGCAACACATCACGATAGATTTTGCGACTGCACTTCCTCGCAGCACAAAGGGTAACGATGCGGTTTGGGTTATTGTGGATTAACTCACAAAGTCGGCTCACTTTATTCCCTTTCGAGTTGGACAATCTACTAAGACATTAGCAAAGAAATACATGGAGGTAAGAATCTAAATAAGATTTAAACTCTTCATAAATGTACTATCTCTGATACCCATGAGCTCATGTAGGAAATCATGAGACTTCATGGAGTACCGGTCTGCATTGTCTCCAATCGTGACACCAGGTTTCGATCACAATTTTGGCAAAGTCTGCAAGCGAGTTTGGGAACAAGTCTGAACATCAGCACAACTTATCATCCACAAACTGATGGTCAGTCTGAACGAACTATTCAGATCTTGGAGGATATGCTCAGAACGTGTATGCTAGACTTCGAAGAATCGTGGGAAGATCACCTATATCTTGTGGAGTTTTCATACAACAACAGCTACCAAGCAAGTATAGGAATGACACCTTTTCCAGCACTTTAAGGAAGGAAGTGTCGGTCACCATTAAGTTGGGACGACATCGGAGATAGAGAACTCCTTGGACCGGAAATGATAGTAGCAACTGTTGATGTGATCCGCACTATCAGGAAAAGAATGCGCATAACTCAAAATCGACAGAGGCACTGGGTTGATGCAAAACACCGTCATTTGGAGTTCCAGCCGGGAGATCACGTATTTCTGAAGATATCTCCAAACCGCAGAGTAATTCGTTTTGGAAGATGGGGTAAGCTAAGTCCAAGGTATATTGGACCCTTCGACATACTCGAACGAGTCGGTGAAGTGGCATATCGCTTGGCACTTCCACCTTCATTGGAAGGAGTGCACAATGTGTTCCACATATCCCAACTCAGAAGGTATGTGAGTGAACCTAGCCATATCCTTGATCATTCCGAGTTTACTGTACAGCCCGACTTATCTTGTGAGCAGCAACCTGTTGAGATCCTGGACAGAAAAGTAAAGTCACTTCGGAACAAGGAAGTCAACTTGGTCGAGTGATGTGGAGAAAGGACACACCAGGAGAATCAATGTGGGAAAGGGAAGATGAGATGCGTGCAAGATATTCTCATTTATTTGTAAACTAGTCCTTAAAATAAATTGTAAATTTCGAGGACGAAATTTTTGTAAGGAAGGTAGACTGTAACAACTCCAATTTCACTGTACATAAAATTGTTTAAAAGTTAATGTACAATTGTGGTATTTGCAAATCCTGTGAATGCTATAAGAATTTATTTAGCTTTTGAACAGCAAGAAAGAGCTTGTAGCTCACTGGTAAAACCTTGCACTGCTGTTACAAAGCACCAGAGTTCAAATCCCATCAGCCACATTATCTTTTTATTTTAATTTCTTTTGATCTTTTAGAAGCCCAAGAGTTTGCACGTGCATGTTCCCCTCCGAAGGACGGCGCACAGGACCGCGATAGCCTAACGCTGAGATTCGGGGCAGATGCTATTTGGTTTTATCCGTCCACCTCTCCGAAGATGCCAAGTTGATTTATGGCACCGTGTATCGAAGGTTTAGACGGATGCGGCCGATGTAGCAGACTTTGTCAGATTCCCCCTCGCTTGAGGGGTTTTTGATTGTGGGGACGCTCTTCCCTGCAGGCGCAAGCCCCTGCAGTTAATTACGCTACCGCTTCGCGGTAACAACTTTCTCCTTCTCCAGAATTTCACTTCGTGTCGTGGGTGTTTGTTTTGTTTGTGGTTGCCCGTGGATTGTATACGGAGACTGAGTAATACCGTCTCCCGTAGGACGTGGATTAGTCCAAATCCGTATTTACTTAGATTTGGGTTTGGTGTTTTTAGTTTAAGGATGCCTTAGTCGCGTTGCGGCTAAGATCGACTTAAACGTTCGTCAAGAATACGTTAGTCCTGTCTGAGACTAAGATCAACTTAACGGGATGATCCATTTAATATATGGCCGTCGGGACTCGTTGCCTCTCTGACGTCGTTGAAGGATTACAACGACAGATGTCAGAGGAGTTCGGAGATGTACCCTTGAACCAAGGTCAATTTGGAATTTTATCGTTCATTTGAGTGTTTAAGGATACGTTAGCCGTATTTGGGGCTAAGATCAACTTAAATGGGACCGTTTAGATCCGCCAAAAGAGCATTAGGAGGCTCTATTGTTCCAGTTTAGGGACGTAGTGGTCCATATTCCAGTTTAGGGACGTGGTGGTCCAATATTAGTTTAGGGACGTTTCGGTCCGATATTAGTTTAGGGACGTTTCGGTCCATATTCCAGTTTAGGGACGTGGTGGTCCGATATTAGTTTAGGGACGTTTCGGTCCAACATTAGTTTAAGGACGTTTCGGTCCACGAGTTTAAGGATCCCGCAGTCCATATTCATACGTGGTCGTCGGGACCCGTCACCTCTCTGACGTCATTGAAGGATTACAACGACAGGTGTCAGAGGAGTTCAGAGATGTACCCTTGAACCGGTAGTAAATTGATTTAAGAGAGCAATTTTGCCCAGTCAATTTAATTTAAGGACTTATGGCCCAAAATTGGGCTAAGTCCAGTTTCAATATATTTTTTTTTGTCTTTGGCCTGTGCTAGGGCTTTACCCCTTTTTAGTAATGCACTATATTATTCTTGTTTTGGTCGGGCTTTGCCCTTTTCTAAATGATGCAGAGCATCTATTTTTTTGTTTGGGGTTTGCCCCCCTTTTGAAATGCATAGCATTTTTTATTAGGCCTGTTAGGCCTTTTAATTGGGCTCAGTCCCTTTTCTTTAATAATGCAGAGCATTAAATACTCTGACAGTGCCCCCACGTGGCTTGTCAGGCGCTTTGCGCTAAGTAATGAGCGCAAACTCATATGGTGGTGACACGTGTCATGCTCTGGTGAGCGCAAGCGCAATAGCGCAGTGCGCTGCACTAATGCGCTGCGCTGTTGCGCTGCTGATACGTGGCGCGCTCTGGTGAGTTGCGCCAATTCCAAAGAGCAAAACTCTATTTCAAGAGCGCAAGTTGTTTTGTAGCTGACACGTGGCGCTCTCTCAAGAGCGCAACAGCGCAGTTTGGAAGTGCAAAGCACTAAGAATCTTTTAGATTCAAGAACAGGAGTGCAGAGCACTATTTGATTTCTTGATCTAATTTAGATCAAAGAAAATAATTTTTTTCTTTTTTGTTTGAAGAACCAGAGGTTCATAAAAAAGTGCAAAGCACTATTATTACTTATCTTTCTTTTATTTTAAAATTATTGATCTTGTTCTTAGATCAATAATCTGTCCATAAGAGAATTTTCTCTTTTTCCTAAAGGATTTTTACCTTTTGTTGTTCTTGAGGAATTCTCAAGAGTTCTCTTCTCTTTTTTTTTAGAAAGATGTTGATTCTTTTTAATTGAGGCCTAGGGTCCTTTTTATAGTGCCCATAAATTATTTAAATTTGTTAAAGAGATCTTTCTCTGAGTGATTTGGGGAATTTTCCCCACCGTTGGATCTTTGATCCAAGAGCTTCTGCTTTGCAGAAGAAAATCTTCTTGTTTTAACAAGAACAGAAAAGATTTCTTGGAAATTTAATTCTGTTTGGCGCAGATGCCCCAGCGCGTGACACGTGTCGCGCAGCGCACTGCGCTAGCGCAACTGCGCTAGCGCATCTGCGCTGACACGTGTCGCGCAGCGCAGTGCTTGCGCAGCTGAAGCGTTGCTTCATTTAATAGAGCTTTGCTCTGATTGAGCGCGCCTTCTTGGGCGCTGCGCTCCCTGCGCTAACGTGTCTGATTTTGACACGTGGCGCTCTGTGCGCAGCGCAAAGAATCTGAAGCGTTGCTTTAGTTATTAAAGTTTAAATTTTCCAAGCAGAGCTTTGCTCTGATTGGGGGGGAGATGAAGCGTTGTTACATCTCCCGCCTCGGAATTTGAACAGAGCTTTGCTCTGATTGGGGTAAACAAATGCCCCCCCCACTGTTGCGCTTACGTGGCCCCAAACGTGAGCGCAACGGTGGCGGAATTCCAACTGCCGCGACAACTTTTGGAAGTCGAAGAGGCACTTGAGGCCTATAGATAGGACCTTTGGTCCCCCACAGATGCTTTTTTTTTATATAAAAACTTCAGAGCTTTGCTCTTGCCTTCAAGCACTCTAGAGCTTCGCTCTTCTTTCCAAAGTTTTTTAGAAAAAACTTTAGGTAAAATTGATTCTTAGATTAAATTAATTTTAATTAATCTTAATCAGTAGAGCTTTGCTCTCATAGATCTTTTGATCTAAAGAGATCCCCATTGGGGTTTCACTAGCAGAGTTTTGCTCATTTTCAAAGTTAGAGACTTTAGGTAAAATTAATATAACTCAAATTAATTTAAATTAATCTCAGTCAAAGAGCTTTGCTCTCACAGATCTTTTGATCTAAAGAGATCCCCATTGGGGTTTTATTGAGCTTTTGTTCATGGGTTTTAATCCCTGAACAGAGCTTTGCTCTCCAGGAATTTAGCCCTCTATGTATATTATTTTTCTTCTATCGCTAATCTTCCTGGTGGTATTTCCTCTAGGTATAATGGCGGTGCATCTATACAGTTTGCACGAGTTCATCACTTATGACTATATCCGCGCACAGGGTCGTCAACAAAACCAGGAGTTTACAGACGCTCAATGTGCAGAGGTTATGGGTCGTCTGAACGCAAGCGGTGGTTGGCTGCTACCCCGTCGTTCGGCTCTTTTGAAAGTCGTGCTGGGAGCAATATGGAGAGCACTTCCGGGTCTTCACGAGGCCCTGCCGCTCAATGCGCTGGATGATGCCGAGGACAAGGTGCATTCAGTGTACCTGACGGGGTGATCTCGAAGAGACGGCGGGACAGCCTCATTGACATCCTACATCAAATCTTCCAGCAGACGATGATAGTTGCTGCTTATCGGAGGCCGGGAGGGCTTGCCGATGATATTGACACAGAGGAGCGCGAAAGGCTGCGCATAAGAATAATCAGAAAGGCCAGAAGGACTCTGGATGGCCTTACTTTCGACTTTCTCAATCCATGCCCCGGATCTGAAGTTATTCCATTGTAATAATATTTTTCTTTTATTGTTTTTCATGATTGTAAGAATTTTTGCCAATATGAACGGAAACTTTTTATTTCAGCTTCTCTTATTTCTCGTCCTGAGTTTTCTGCCCGTGCATGAACGAATGTGTCTCGAACGCCTGATCAAATGTAAATCGGATGTTCTTTCTGTAGCTTTCTTCTTTCTCTTATTATCGGCATGTTATCTTAATAAACATGGTTGACGGATAATAGAGCACGCATCTTGACTTTCTTAAGAAATAGCGATGGCTTAGGCCGCAGGTTCAGATCTGCTGCCTAAGACCTTTCAACTCTATAAGCCGTGAGGGTCTCATAGAGACTTTTCTCTCTACGGATCGATAGGATCTCGTAGGTGGGTTTTCTCCCTAGGAATCGTGGGGATTCCTAAGTGTGGTTTTCTCTTATAAGTCGTAAGGATCCTATAAGAGAATTTTCCCTCTTACGAGTCGAGAGGATTCATAAGCGGTTGTTTCCCTCCTTGTCGGAAAATCGACTTCGGAGAGTGAGACCCGTGAATAGTATGCAAGAGACCATTTTGGATTGACTTGCAGGGCCCCATTATTCAGGGAGCAAGCTTTCTTAGTCGATGCTGCCTGAGGCTTCATTTTGCAAGTTGAGACGACCCGGGAATTCTTCCGCAAAGACAGTGGTGGCTCTGCGTGGGTCAAGAGGCTCTCGTCACGGAGTGTTTGTATCCGTGAGTCGAGAAGTTTGCTAGGGATTATTTGTTTCCCAAACGCCAAGGATTATTTGTTTCCTTGGGGTTTGAAACGAGTCGAGGATTCCCACGGAGGCACTGGTGGCTCTGCGAGTCGATGCGGATCAGGGGGCTCTCGTCAAGGAGTGTTTGTGTCCGTGAGTCGAGGAATTTGCTAGGGATTATTTGTTTCCCAAGCGCCAAGGATTATTTGTTTCCTTGGGGTTTGAAACGAGTCGAGGATTCCCACGGAGGCACTGGTGGCTCTGCAAGTCGACGCGGATCAGGAGGCTCTCGTCAAGGAGTGTTTGTATCCGTGAGTCGAGGAGTTTGCTAGGATTATTTGTTTCCCGAGCGCCAAGGATTATTTGTTTCCTTGGGGTTTGAAACGAGTCGAGGATTCCCACGGAGGCACTGGTGGCTCTGCGAGTCGACGCGGATCAGGAGGCTCTCGTCAAGGAGTATTTGTATCCGTGAGTCGAGGAGTTTGCTAGGGATTATTTGTTTCCCGAGCGCCAAGGATTATTTGTTTCCTTGGGGTTTGAAACGAGTCGAGGATTCCCACGGAGGCACTGGTGGCTCTGCAAGTCGACGCGAATCAGAAGGCTCTCGTCAAGGAGTGTTTGTATCCGTGAGTCGAGGAGTTTGCTAGGGATTATTTGTTTCCCAAGCGCCAAGGATTATTTGTTTCCTTAGGGTTTGAAACGAGTCGAGGATTCCCACGGAGGCACTGGTGGCTCTGCGAGTCGACGCGGATCAGGAGGCTCTCGTCAAGGAGTGTTTGTATCCGTGAGTCGAGGAGTTTGCTAGGGATTATTTGTTTCCCGAGCGCCAAGGATTATTTGTTTCCTTGGGGTTTGAAACGAGTCGAGGGTTTCCCACGGAGGCACTGGTGGCTCTGCAGGTCGACGCGAATCAGAAGGCTCTCGTCAAAGAGTGTTTGTATCCGTGAGTCGAGGAGTTTGCTAGGGATTATTTGTTTCCCAAGCGCCAAGGATTATTTATTTCCTTAGGGTTTGAAACGAGTCGAGGATTCCCATGGAGGCACTGGTGGCTCTGCGAGTCGACGCGGATCAGGAGGCTCTCGTCAAGGAGTGTTTGTATCCGTGAGTCGAGGAGTTTGTTGAACACACTGGCTTCTTCGGTTGAAACGAACCGTCGAGGTTTGGCTTCGTCGTCTGACGGAGTCTGTTGGGAAAGTATGGTTCCCTCTTTGTTTACGCCCTTGGATTGTATACAGGAATTGATGTGATCTTAACTGTAGGGCCAAAGTTTTATCGTCATTTTTTTTTGTTCTATTTCCGCGATGCTCTATCATTTCAGCTTTTATATCGCGAAGGTCGCGATTGCCCAATCATTTCGGCTATTTTTCGCGGTGCCCAATCATTTCGGCTATTTATTTTATTTTTACTCGCTGCTTTTTATTGCGAGTTGCCCAATCATTTCGGCTATTTTGCATGCGTACATTTTTACTTGCTGCTTTTTATTGCAAGTTGCCCAATCATTTCGGTTATTTTGTATGCATGTGCGGCCTACTGGCTTTCCGCCGTAAACCTGGAATTAGACACCGATTACGGCATCAGCACCGCTACAACTGGGATATTGCCAGGAGCGAATCATCATCTGCCTCTGTCGATGTTGAACAAAGGTGGCTTAGAGACCAGGGTTAGGGTCCTGTCGTCTAAGGTTTTTAACTTCATGAGCCGTAAGGGTCTCACAAAGGTATTTCTCCCTACAAGTCGTGAGGGTCTTGTAGGTGTATTTTCTCCTTAGGGATCGTGAGGATTCCTAAGTGTTTTGTTCCTCTGTAAGTCGTAAGGATCCTACGAGAGGATTTTCTCCTCATAAATCGAGAGGATTTACAAGGGTTGTTCACCATGTGAACATATCCCCAGTCACGGAAGGGACTTGGTTAGGGAAATGTTTATTCGCGCCCGTGGATTGTATACAAGGGTCAGTATTGAACCACTTGTAGGGCAATATCGGAAATTGTGGGGATTGCTTAAGCACAGGTTTAGGTCTCTGTAACTTAAGACTTTCAAATCTTATGAGCCGTGAGGGTCCCATAAGAGAGTTCTCCTTACGAGTCATGAGGATCTCGCAAGTGTATTTTCTCCTTAGGGATCGTGAGGATCCCTAAGTGTGTTGCTCCCTTGTGAGTCGTAAGGATCTCACGCGGGTGGTTTCTCCTTACAAGGTCGAGAGGACCCTATAAGTGTCCTTTAACGAGGTTGCGCCCTTTCAGGTTTTCACAAACACTCGCCGGTAGCCCTGCTGTTTTTACTCACGGAGCCCTTTCGGGTTTTCATCCGCGCCCATTTTGCTTATGGACATACCGTTTTTTTTTCTTTTTATTTTTATATATATTTTTTTTCTTTTTTTTTTTACGAGGTCGCGACCTTTCGGGTTTTCACGAACACTCGCCGGTAGCCCTGCTGTTTTTACTCACGGAGCCCTTTCGGGTTTTCATCCGTGCCCTTTTTGCTTGTGGACATACCGTTTTTTTTTAAATTTTATTTTTCATTTGTTTTTTTTTATATCTTGTCAGCCTAAAGATGTTGCGGTAGTAGTTTAAAGACGTTTCGGTCAGCTATTAGTTTAAGGACATTTTGGTCCGCTATTAGTTTAAGGACGTTTCGGTCCGCTATTAGTTTAAGGACGTTTCGGTCCGCTATTAGTTTAAGGACGTTTCGGTCCGACATTGAGAGACTGGCTACTGCTTATAAAACTTGAGCTCAGGAAGATAGCGAGCGGATATGGTCGCCGTCATCTATCATTGACCTAGGCTGTGGCTCATTAAGCGTAGTATTTCTTCAGGAAGCGACCGTTTATCGGCCTGAAAGGCCTTTCACCGTGCATGTCCATGAGTAGATAGGCCCCACCCTGGTAAACTTTATCTATGATGTACGGGCCTTCATAGTTTGGCTCGAATTTTCCCCGCTTGGCGCGATTGGGGATCATAGGCCTTTTGACCACTAGCACGAGTTCGTCTTGGTGGAATGTCCTCAGTCGGGTCAATCTTTCGTATGAGCGCATCATCTTTGCTTTATAAGCTTCCAGATTTTGTTGCGCTATGAGCCTAGTTTCGTCAAGGGCGTCAAGCTCCTCAAGCCGAAGGTGGGCATTTTCTTCGTCCGTCGGCTCGTAGTGGACTGCTACTCGTAGAGAGGGTAACTCTATCTCGAGAGGGAGTACTGCTTCCGTACCGAACACCAACGCGTATGGCGTTGTGTTTGTGGCTGTCTTGAACGTGGTTCGATACGCCCAAAGAGCTTCTTGCAGTCTCTCATGCCAGTCTTTCTTATTTCGGGACACTGTTTTCTTTATAATTTTCGTCAAGGTCTTGTTGAAGGCCTCGGCGAGACCGTTAGCTCGTGGATTATAGACTGAGGAATATCTCCAGTCTATGTTATGCTGCTATGCGAAGCGGCTGATTTTATGACTTCGGTAGGCTGGCCCGTTATCGGAGATGATCCGCCTCGGAGTTCCAAACCGATATATGACGTGCGTTTTGAAGAAATGGAGGATATTCTCCGTCTTCACTTCTCTCAACGGTACTGCTTCTGCCTATTTGGAGAAGTAGTCAGTCGTCGCCAGGATGAAACGATGTCCCCTAGACGATACTGGTTCGATGGGGCCGACTATGTCAGTTCCCCACATTTCGAACGGCCAGCTAGCCACTGTTGGATGTAGTGGATTAGGATGCTGATGGATGAAGTCCCCATGAATTTGGCATGAGTGGCATTGCTTCGCATGTTCGAGGCAGTCCTGGATCATCGTGGGCCAGTAGTAGCCCATCCGTTTGATTTTCAACTTCATCTTTGGGCCCGCTTGGTGAGAACCGCAGATTCCGTCATGAACCTCTTGAACGACTCTTTCTGCTTCGTCCGGTCCTAAGCACCTCAGCCACAGAGAATCGAATGACCTCTTGTATAGAGTATCATTGACGAAGGCGAAAGACAGAGCTCGTTTCATGAGCTGGTGTCGTGCGGACGCATCTTCGGGCATTTGGTAGGATTTGAAGTAGTCTATAAAGACCTCCCTCCAATCCTCAACCTTCTCATGGTCTTTTATTTGTAGAGCCATCTGCTCGCTCGCTCCTTTTTCTTCGGATGATTCCGGAGCTGGGGCAAGCACTTGACGGCTTTGTACCATGATTCTAACGTCATCGAGATTCTCGTCAGCCAGTTCTTTAGCAAGTTTGGCCAACGCGTCCGCTTTGCTGTTTTCCGTGCGCGGTATGTTCTCCAAAGTGTAGGAGGGAATTTGGGTTAGCAGTTGTTGCACCTTTTCCCCGTATTTTACCAATTCCGGTTTGCATGTTTGGTAATCGCCGTTCACTTGACTGATGACTAGCTGGGAGTCCCCATATATAAGGAGGCTTTCGATTCCCATATCAATGGCGATCTCGAGACCTGCTATCAAAGCTTCATATTCAGCTTCATTATTCGTTCTCGGTTCTGTTAAGGAGAAAGCGAAGCGCATTATTCCTCCTTGTGGGGTCACGAAGATAAGGCCTACTCCCGATTTGATCATTGGCGTACTTTGTTTGTGCTTTTTCATGGAAGATGCTCCATCGAAATAAAGCTCCCAGCGGGTATCACCACTGTCGACTGCGTCAAACGTATGTTTGTCTGGCAAATCGCACTTTAGGGGAGAATCGGCAGGTATCGGGTGCTCAGCAAGGAAGTCGGCGATGGCCTGGCCTTTCACTGCCTTGAGAGGTCGGTACGTTATCGAGAACTCCATTAAGAGCAGGGCCCATTTAGCGAGTCGTCCCGTCAATATGGCCTTTGACATTAGGTATTTGAGAGGGTCCACCTTTGAAATGAGATGGACTTCATGTGCTAATGCGTAATGTCTAAGCTTTGTTATTGTGAAGATCAACGCTAAGCAGTGTTTTTCAATGGGGGAGTAGTTGCTTTCTGCCCTCAGCAGAACTCGACTTAAGTAGTAGAGTGCTCTTTCTTTTCCCTGGTCGTTCTCCTGCGCCCATAACGCGCCTAAAGAACCTTCGAGAGCAGTTGTATAAAGAATTAGAGGCTTTCCCTTAACCGGAGCAGCCAACACTGGCGGGTTCTGCAGGTATTGCTTGATCTCGTCTAGCGCGCTTTGGCATCTTTGATCCCAGACGAATGGGGTTCCCTTCATCATCAGGTGGCTACAGGGACGGCACTTGCCTGAAAGATTGGCTATAAATCGCCGTATGTATGCGAGCTTCCCTTCGAGAGACCGTAACTGTTTGAGAGTCCTCGGCGGAGGCATTTCCATGATCGTCTTGATTTTAGACGGATCTATTTCAATACCTCGGTGTCGGACGATGAATCCCAGAAATTTGCCCGAGGAAACCCCGAATGCACATTTAAGAGGATTCATCTTCAAATTGTATTGTCGAAGGCGTCAAAATACAGTCTTCAGATGCTCGAGATGTTCCTCATATGATTTGCTTTTAACAACGAGGTCGTCGATATAGCATTCGACGCTTTCATGTATAAGGTCATCGAAGATCTTCGTCATGGCCCTTTGATAAGTGGCACCGGCATTCTTTAAACCGAAGGGTATCACTTTATAACAAAATATCCCCAAAGGAGTCCGAAAAGCCGTATGTTTCTGGTCTTCAGGATGCATTTTTATTTGATTATACCCTGATGAGCCGTCCATGAAGGAGAAAACCTCATGCGTGGACGTATTGTCTATCATCAGTTCGGTGACTGGTACTGGAAAATCATCTTTTGGGCAGGCTTTATTAAGATCCCGAAAATCCACGCATATGCGCACCGTCCCATTTTTCTTCATCACCGGGACGATATTAGCAATCCAATCAGGGTATTGAACCTCCTGGATAAAGCCAGAGTCTATCAGCTTTTTAACTTCATCGTTGATGCTCATCTCGAGCTCGAGCCGCATTCTTCTCGGTGCTTGTTTAACTGGCTTGACACCCGGGGATATTCCTAGTCTATGTACAGCAACTTCTGGATCTAGTCCTGGCATCTCGGAATAGTTCCATGCGAAGCAATCTTTATGCTGCACAAGGACGTCCTTTAACGCAGCCACCTTTTCTTCAGACAGCAGCTCGCTGACGAATGTCGGTCGCGGATCGTTCACCGTCCCCAACTCGATTTTCTTGAGGTTATCTGCAGTGGTATGTATTACATCCTCTAGTTCTTTCGGAGCTGGGGGGAATTCTGAGATTACCTCATCATTGCTGTTTTCGAGGCACCAAGGAAGGCTGTCCATGTTCTCGGGTTCTCCTTTTAGTATTGTTATCATGTGACAGGTACGAATTCGCTTCCAGTCCCAATGTGGAACTGGTTTTTCTTTCGTGGCCTTGGGTTCATGCTTTTGTGGTGGTGCTACCCTCCAGTTGTCGGACAGAGCGAATTTACCAAGCTGATACTGATCTTCGACCCAATTCTTGAAGGTGAAGCAATCTTCAAGAGGATGACCTATCACTCGATGGTAAGAGCAATAGTCCGGGTGTGAGGCTTCGCCTGCTTGGTCAGGGTGTTTGGACTCTGGCAGTGTAAGCATTTGATATTTTAGAGCAAGATCAAGTATCTTCTTCGTCTTGCTCCGAGGAAATGAATATGCTCGACCCATTTTCTTCATGAGGGCTAGGTCCATAACGCTCGACTCTCGTATGCGTGGTTTCTTAGCTCTGCTTTGTTGTTGTTGAGTGCCTTTTTGGCCTTTCGACTTATTTCTGTTTTTGAGCTGAGCCTTCTTTATAACGGGTTGACAAGGAGCGGCATTTTCATCCTTTACGGCCTGTTGGAGAAGGCGTTGCGTCTTGGCTTTCTCGTAGATGGCCGTCTCACGGTTGTGATCATCTCGGACCTTTTGACCAGCTTTCTTTATAAGTCTGTCCATTTGTTCCTCGAACGACGGACTGGGCTCTTTTGCATCTGGAACTTTCACTGGCTTAGGATTAGCGTCCTCCCATTGAGCATCTGCTTCTTCATCAAGGTCATACACGACGTAGCAGCCGGGTAGTAACTCTCGTTTCTTTGACCGGATGTATCCAAGCCCTCTTGTTTCCATTCTCCCATTAGGCAGTTTGCGTTGGGTCCCGGGAATGTTCCAGACCCTGTCATAGAATTTGGCCTCTCTAACGGTCTGTTTGAAGGATATCCCCTGGCATTTCAGCAGCTTCTTCAAACCCTCTGTATAATATCTGAGAAGACGGATAGGCTGAAGCCTGTCGAGCGCAGGATCTGCGCCATGCCAGATTTCTTTTTTCACATTGGTTTCTTCAGAGCGGTAAAACAGAATTGCTTTCTCGTTTTCTCGCTTGGGAGGGATATAGAATGTCCGCAGCACTTCTACACTGTAGATATTAAGTGTGTCCAGTTCTTTATGATGTTTAGGCGGCACCATGGCGACTTACAGACTTTGCTCTTCATCAGCGGAAGCTTGTATTGAAGGTCGAGCAGAGAATACGACATGGACCTCATCCTCCGAATCGCTACCAAAGACCAATGTAGGAGTGGACGGTCCTGGCTTGTTATGTTGGGGCGGACCCGAATAAACGATCTCCTCTTCCTCCTCGGTATCACTGCCGAAGACAGGGATGGTGGCGTTAGTTTTATTCTCCGGATTGTGACACTTCTCCGTGTCTTCGAAATCCGGCAAGAAGTATTTGGCATCTTCGTATTTGCGGACCTCGTTCATAGAGAACGGGTTCAGTTCTCCCGTCACGGTATACTCGAAACCATCCTTAAAATACTTCATACACTGATGTTGTGTAGAAGGGATGATGTTGTACTCGTGTAACCATGGTCGGCCGAGCAAAGCGTTGTAGCATGTCTTGGCGTCTATGACGTGGAACTTAATGTCCGTGACGAGTAGCCCGAAGCGTAGCGTCAGTATCACAGATCCAAGAGTCTTTGACGATTGGGAGTCGAACCCGGAGATGGTGATTTTGTCCCGAGCAAGGTGCTGGACGCTCATGCAGATCTCCTTCAACACCTGCACGTTGAGTAGGTTAACAGACGACTCGTTATCGATCAGGATTTTGCCTATCCTTATATCATGGCAGTATCCCGAGACATAGAGAGGGGGATTGTGTTCGCACGTCCCAAGTAGAAGGTCTTCATCGCCAAAAGTAACATCAGCCGTGTGCACTTCCTCTAATTCATCCTTCATCTTTTCCTCGGCCAGGCATGTTTGGAATTGTTCCGGGTCTTGGAGCGCCTTAATCAACGAATCTCTCGCCTCTTTTGATAGCAGAAGGGCGTCAAGAATGCTGAGCTGTGAGGGCAGCTTCCTCAGATGCACCAAAACGTTGTAGTCTACCTTATTTCTCTTCGGCGGGTTCTTGGCGTTTAACTCTTCCGCCACTTGGTCATCTAAGATGATATCTTCAGAGACCTTTTCTTTCCCTTTATCTTTTCTGTTCAAGGGTCCGAGGTTCTTTTCAGGCAGCGTCCGATTCTGCAGCCGGATATTTTCGCAAACCTTTGGTTCTTCTTCTGTTCTCGAAGCGGACTCTTTAAAGAGAGGGGCAAGTTCCAGCTCTTCATCAGAATCACTCCCGAATGCAGGCACTTGTGATCCACCGGTGTTAACCACGCGACAATCGCCAGCAGTTCCTTTAAGCCCTTCGGTCGTATTTCTTTGCTCCCGACGAGTTTTAAGTTTTTCCCGCTTAAAGCGTTGTCGATGAGCAACATATCCTTGCCACCATCTATCGAAAGTTTTGCACTCTTCAATGGGGTGCGAAATCTTCCGATGATATAAGCAATACGAGGGGTGCGTTTCCACTTCGCCGGCGATGTTTCCTTCAGAGGATGGTAGCTTCATGCCCATTGATATGGCCTTAGCAAACTTTTTCCTCATCTTGAATTGGCTTTTGTCGGTAGCGGAGGTGTTTTGCTCCAGCGGGATCGTCTCAGCTCCTTCATCAAATCGCTGGCGCTTGGCCCTCTCAAATATAGCCACCTCGCGCTCCCGATCAGCTTTACTTTTCAACCGAGCTTCATTAAGGAATGCGTCGATTATTTCCTCTGGTGGCCCCAGAACTTTTGGTTCAGGATCTGCCCTCAGCTTTTCGGTGCAAGGAGTCTCCTCATTGTTCGTGATCGAATGGGAAATCATATGACAGCTCGCGACGCATTCTTCAGCTTCATCTGATAAACTTTCTCCCTCGCCTTCCTCTTGAAAGACGTGGTTGAGGAATTCTTGGAGCGTAATGGGAGTCCGCGCCTTTTGGTTGTATTCATCCAGCGCGTCAATTCGCTTTTGTAAGTCCGTGCGCTTGTCACCAGCCTTCACGGGCTTCTTAGATTTCTTCTTCTTCTTTTTCGAAGATTTTGACGGCTAGCTGCAAGTGCTTGAACCGCCACCATCGGTCCTTGGAGTTGGACGTGGCTTCAACATCCCTTCAATGACCTGCGGTTCCAACAGATTCTTCCACTTGACCGCTGGACATGTCTGAAGATCGTTTAGCATCCTCTTTGTCTTGGCTGATAATACGACCTCCCAAGGAGCTTCTTCAATGACGGAGCATGTTGCCCCCGGCGTATTCGTCCCCTTAGAGGTGTGGGGCTGCGGGGGATTCACCTTCCATTTGTCAGATAACGCGAACTTGCCCTGTCGGTATTGGTTTTCAAGCCAATTCTTGAAAACGTAGCAATCTTCGATCGGATGGCCTAGTACTCGATGATAAGGACAGTAGTTGGGCTCGTTGACGTCACTTGGTTGCAACGGACGTTTTGGATCCGGCAAATTTATGAGTCTGTTGCGCAACGCCGGCTCGAATAACCTCCTCGTTTTATCACGAGGAAAGGAATAAGAACGTCCCATCCTATCCTCAAGGGGCACGTACGGTCGCGTATTATTTTGACGAGCAACCGGCTTCGAGTCGCTCAGTTGTTGTTGAGCATTAGCGACGACGATCGCTTTTCCCTTTCCTTTGTCATTTCGGGTGTCTGGCCTTGGAAGAGGGGGTTTATGGCCCATTTGATCCATTTGCACTAGTTTGTCAATCAAAGCCTGGAAGGCAGTTGTTCCCCTCCGAAAGACGGCGCACAAGACTGCGGTGTCTTGGCACTGAGATTCGGGAAAGATGCTAATTGGTGCTATCCGTTCACCTCTCCGAAGATGCCAAGTTGATTTATGGCACCATGTATCGAAGGTTTAAACGGATGCGTCCGATGTAGCAGACTTCGTCAGATTCCCCCTCGCTTGAGGGGTTTTTTGATTGTGGGGACGCTCTTCCCTGCAGGCGCAAGCCCCTGCAGTTAATTACGCTACCGCATTGCGGTAACAACTTTCTCCTTCTCCAGCTGGTCACTTCGTGTCGTGGGTGTTTGTTTTGTGTTTTGTTGCCCGTGGATTGTTTTCGGAGACTGAGTTATGTCGTCGCCCGTAGGGCGTGGACTAGTCCAAATCCGTATTATCTTAGATTTGGGTTTGGGGGTTTGGTTTGAGGATACGTCAGCCATACTTGAGGCTAAGATCAACTCAAACGTTTGTTAAGGATACGTTAGTCTAACTTTGTGACTAAGATCAACTTAACGGGATCGCTTGGATCCGATAAAGGAGTGTTTGGACTCCATTGTTCCAGTTTAGGGACCTAGAGGTCCAACGTATGTATGGCCGTCAGGACCCGTCACCTCTCTGACGACGTTGAAGAATTACAACGACGGATGTCAGAGGAGTTCAGAGATGTACCCTTGAGCCAGAGTTAATTGGGGGGATTTATAGTCCACTCTGTTTGAAGGCTTAAGGATACGTTAGCCATCTTTAAGGCTAAGATCAACTTAAACGGGACCGTTTAGATCCGACAAAAGAGCATGCGGGGCTCTATTGTTCTAGTTTAAGGACATTGCGGTCCATGGGTAGTTTAAGGACATTGCGGTCCACTGTTAGTTTTAAGACATCTCGGTCAAGGTTAAGGACGTCGTAGTCCATGGGTTTAAGGACCCCACAGTCCGTTGTTAGTTTTAAGACATCTCGGTCAAGGTTAAGGACGTCGTAGTCCATGGGTTTAAGGACCCCACAGTCCATTATGTGCTCTGGATGCTTCACACGGGTTCGCTGCCGTGCTCTGCGAGGACCAGGCTCCGCTCTGGACGTTTCCCACGGGGTCAAAGAGTGACATTATCTGCGTTCCACGTAACCAGGAATTTTGCATTAAACACGGGTTTAAGGACCCCGCAGTCCGTATCAATGTGTGGTCGTCGGGACCCGTCACCTCTTTGAAGACATTGAGGGATTACAATGCCAAGTATCAAAGGAGTGAAGAGATGTACCCTAGAACCGGAGTGGATTAAATAGTCCTTGGCCCAATTTGGGATCAAGACGAATTAATTATGTTATGAGTCCATTGGCCCAGTTAATCACAAATTGAGGACTTATGGCCATCTTGGGCTAAGTCCAATCAGGAGAGGCTTTGCCTCCATCCATTTAGTCAATTGGGCCAAAGCCTAGTGTTAAACACTACAGAGCAATCAGTGTTGAACACTGGGAATGAGGTTGACAAGTTAGTGTTTAATACTAAGAGATAATTGGTGTTAAACACCAGCAACAAGGCTTTTCAAATTAGTGTTAAACACTAAAACAGATCAGTGTTGAACACTGCAGATAAAGCTTTTTAATTAGTGTTGAACACTAAGGCCCAACAGTGTTTTAACACTGGGTTCGAGAGTTTTAATTTAGTGTTAAACACTAAGGCAAGAGGGGTCATGTGGCAGCACGTGAGAGCGCCCTCCCTTCATTTATTCTGCTGAGATTATCGCGTCTTTCAGAGCATCACGTGCCATCACGTGATGGGCATTCAAATGCCTATGTATTAGAGCTTCTGCCAAGGGTCACGTGGATCACGTGGGGTGCTGCCTCAAAGGGACTTTCTGTAGATCTCTTGGGGGGTCACGTGATGACACGTGACCCTGCCTCTATGTATTTTGTTTAGAGGCTTTGTTAATCTTTTTTCAGGAATTAAATTCCTCGAGCTGTAAATTTCAGAGGAATTAAATTCCTACTTCCTTTTGAAGGTTTATATTCTGAATAGAGTTGAACTCTAAATCTTCCGTAGGAATTAAATTCCTCGTATATGTGAAGAACTGAATAGGGTTAAACCCTAATAAAAGCTTTTAAGAAATTGAATTCCCATTCCCTGTTAAATGATGATTAAGGGAATTAAATTCCCGTTGTTTCGACAGAACTAAGTTCTTAATTAGGGTTAAACCCTGTTTCTTTTGTTCTGAAGGAATTAAATTCCCATGATACAGGGGCAAGCCCTAATTTTATTTTAAAGGAATTAAATTCCTATAGTTCTGTGAGAATTAAATTCTCGTGCTTGCATTCCTTCTCTATGTTTTGGATCTGCATGGCAGGATCTCAACCCATTGAGAATTAAATTCTCAACCTTAAGGGGAGATGTGCACTTTGCAGATCCTCTATCAAAGAGAGAAGAAATATGTTCTTCTGTTTTTACATTATCAGAGTTAAACTCTGTTGAGAATTAAATTCTCTTTTTCTTTCAAGAAGCTTTTCCCTTTCTTACCTAGGGTTTTTGCAGAAGATCCAAGTTTCTCCAAGTATCGAAGCTCTCTTCTTTTTCTTTTTCTCTCCCTGTCTCTGTATATATATATATATATCTCCTTTTTTGTATCTCTTGGCTCCTATTTATAGGAGAAGCAGCCGAGTCAATTAGTTTTTGACGAATCTTCGTGAAAGATTTGATTTGCATCCATCATTCATTTTGGACCTTTAGATTGTTGGGTGAATTTTATTCACCATTGGATTTCAAATCCAGGGATTTTTCCTTTGTTGTTTCGGTTAGATTTAAAGGGGAAATCTTTCCAAACCCGAGATTTTCCCATAGATAGATGATATTTCATCACCTCTGAATCTTTAATTCGATCGTTTCCAGATAGCCGCTTTCCTTTGGAAAGATTTGATTCTCCTTCAGAATTTAATTCTGTTTGACAAAATGGGCTTTGAAAGCCGGTCACGTGTGACCACGTGACTCATGGTCACGTGTGGGCACGTGACCCCCTTTGGAATAAGCCTTTTCCTTTCTTTTGCGCTCCGTCTTCTTATTGCTGCTTAAACGTCACGTGCTGCCACGTGACCCCTGGTCACGTGTGAGCACGTGACCCTTGTTTGAACTCTCTCTTTCCTTGGTTCAACTGGAGAACGAGTCTTCTGTCTTGAACGTCACGTGGCAACACGTGACCCTGGTCACGTGGGAGCACGTGACCTCTTCTGAACCCTTTTCCTTGACTTGATCAGGGAACCGGTTTGCCTTTTGACGCTTGCATTTAAATGTCACGTGTCGCCACGTGACCCGGGTCACGTGGGAGCACGTGACTCTTTCTGAAGCCCCCTTTTCTTCAACGTAGTCAGGAAACTGAACTTGCCTTGACGATGTTTTTAGGTGTCACGTGCCAACACGTGACCGCTAGTCACGTGTAAGCACGTGACCCTCTTCTGAAGCTTTTCCCAGAAGCTTTCCTGATTTTAAATCAGGAAACAGTAGTCGGCTTGAAAAACATCATAAACTGCGAGATGGTTGCTTGTGGATCGAGGGTTCCCACAAACATACCCACCGCGGGAGCTTCTTCAATGCGCTGCTCACACTTTGACCATAAGTTTCGCCATCGTATAGCGTACTGAACCCACGTCTCGCCGGGTTTTACCCTGGCGTTAATCAGTGCTGTCATCGGGGTACGTTCACTAGCGCTTGCAAAACGCTGAGTAAACAACAGCTCCATCTCCGCGAAGGTTTTAATAGAGTCGTTCGGGAGCTCAGAGTACCATTCGAACGCCGTATCCGATAAGCTTCCAACAAACTGGCGAAGCAAGAGCTTGTCATCTCCAACGGTATTGCCGCAGAGTGCCCTGAACTGGGCAACATGCTGGTGAGGATTGCCCGTCCCCTTGTAGACATGGAACTTGGGGATCGTATAACCTGACGGGTATTTGATTTGATCGTACCAACTCGGATATGGTCTCCCCGTTTTCACGACCTGGCCGGCTGTTTCGGTTGCATGATGAACCCTTATTTGCTGGGCGATGTACTCATCCAAATCAGCTTTGGAGATTGTATCCTCTTTAGCAGTGGACAGAGCTGGTGGAGGATTCGACGTTTCTCCCCTATCGTCTTCAAGGATGATCGGGAGATCTTCAGCAGGTGGATCTTGTTGAATCATCATACCCACCATATCTTGGAACAGGAGGGCCATTTTCTTTATGTTGGCTGCCTGCTCCGCAGCTTCTTTATCCTTCTTCTCCAGTACACGACGAAGGAATTCTGCGTCCGTTTCTTGTTCTTGACGCTCGTCCGAGGATGTTTCAGGGGTTTCTTTTGGCCCTGTAAGTGCGGCCATAGCGTTCATCATCTCTTGGAGCTTCTGCTGCTGCTCCTGAGCCTTGGTCACTGACCTCGTGTGCGGTCTATGACCTGTTGATATGCGGCTATCTTCTTTTCCCGATGCCATATAAACCGTATGAACTGTTATGCCCCCTGACTTGGGGTGTTTAGGTTCACCATTTTTAACTTTTGCCACTGACGCGGGAGTTTTCTCTGGCCTCCTTCTTTTGTGGGCCGTTGAGGTTGAAGGAACCGTTGAAGGGGGCAGCCTTGCAGTTGCTGTCCCCTGCTGTTCAATAAGATGGTCTTTTCCTTTTTGCACTTTCGCCCTTTTCTGATGACGAGAGTGACCTGGGTCAATTACGGAGTCTTGAACCCTCCGCCAAACTTTATAAATTCTTGGGGATAACCGTTGAGGGGGCTGTTCTTGCTTCGTTTCTGGAACTCTCTCCGCAGGTGGAGGAGATCTCTTCAGTGTAGCGGTTGGAGAGTTTTTCCATACCCTCCTCAGCAGTTCAAAGCTGTTCCCAGTTGGGACAGCAGCGTTGACTTCCACCACTGGAGCCGGTGGAGTTAGCCCTGAGGGAGAGTTGCCCCCTGCCTTCCTCACTCGTTGCTAATGGCGACGTCGGGCACGGTGAGCCGTTGGGATTGGCTCAGAGATTGAGATAGTTTCTTTTTGCCCCCTGTCTGAATGAGGCGCCGCCGATGTTAATCTCTTAAAGACTGAGGTTGTCTTCTGAGGGGTGATATTCAACCTGCCGAAGACGGATCCCTGAGCAGATGCAGGAGCAGGAATCGTCAGTCTTGAAAAGACTGACTCTTTGACAGGGGAAGCCGCCTCGGCGACTTCTGAAGCAGTAGCTGTTGCCCTCCTTTGGACAGCCATTTTAGAGTTCAGATTTAGCCTGGTGAAAACAGAGGCTGTCGGTTTGGTAGCGGACGACCCGTTGACAGGGGTCGTCGTAGCAGTGAGCCTGTCGAAGACCGACTTCTTGTTCACTTCCAGTGCAGGTATGGGCTCAGAGAAGCTTGTAGGTGAGATCATGGTCCCGAAGAACAGGCCAGTGGTGGCTTGGGTCACCTGGTCTACCGGCAGAGCGAGGAAGGAAGCCGCTTGGGGCCCATATGCTACACCTCCGGGGGAGGTGGAGTGTCCATTGCAGTGGCACTTCGAGCAGTTGGTGCAGTTAGAGGCCATTGAGTTTCGAGTTCTGCGCCAGGCAAAAGACCAAATCTTAGTACCTTGAAATCCGAAGGCAACCATTTAACAAACCGCAATTGGTTCGCGAAGACGATACACGAAGTGTGGAGTGGAAAGAGGAAAAGGTCCCACCGGGCGTGCCAGAATCTGTTCCCCTCCGAAGGACGGCGCACAGGACCGCGATGGCCTGACGCTGAGATTCGGGGCAGATGCTATTTGGTTTTATTCGTCCACCTCTCCGAAGATGCCAAGTTGATTTATGGCACCGTGTATCAAAGGTTTAGACGGATGCGGCCGATGTAACAGACTTTGTCAGATTCCCCCTCGCTTGAGGGGTTTTTGATTGTGGGGACGCTCTTCCCTGCAGGCGCAAGCCCCTGCAGTTAATTACGCTACCGCTTCGCGGTAACAACTTTCTCCTTCTCCAGAATTTCACTTCGTGTCGTGGGTGTTTGTTTTGTTTGTGGTTGCCCGTGGATTGTATACGGAGACTGAGTAATACCGTCGCCCGTAGGACGTGGATTAGTCCAAATCCGTATTTACTTAGATTTGGGTTTGGTGTTTTTAGTTTAAGGATGCCTTAGTCGCGTTGCGGCTAAGATCGACTTAAACGTTCGTCAAGAATACGTTAGTCCTGTCTGAGACTAAGATCAACTTAACGGGATGATCCATTTAATATATGGCCGTCGGGACTCGTTGCCTCTCTGACGTCGTTGAAGGATTACAACGACAGATGTCAGAGGAGTTCGGAGATGTACCCTTGAACCAAGGTCGATTTGGAATTTTATCGTTCATTTGAGTGTTTAAGGATACGTTAGCCGTATTTGGGGCTAAGATCAACTTAAACGGGACCGTTTAGATCCGGCAAAAGAGCATTAGGAGGCTCTAGTGTTCTAGTTTAGGGACGTAGTGGTCCATATTCCAGTTTAGGGACGTGGTGGTCCAATATTAGTTTAGGGACGTTTCGGTCCGATATTAGTTTAGGGACGTTTCGGTCCATATTCCAGTTTAGGGACGTGGTGGTCCGATGTTAATTTAGGGACGTTTCAGTCCCACATTAGTTTAAGGACGTTTCGGTCCACAAGTTTAAGGACCCCGCAGTCCATATTCATACGTGGTCGTCGGGACCCGTCACCTCTCTGACGTCATTGAAGGATTACAACGACAGGTGTCAGAGGAGTTCGGAGATGTACCCTTGAACCGGTAGTAAATTGATTTAAGAGAGCAATTTTGCCCAGTCAATTTAATTTAAGGACTTATGGCCCAAAATTGGGCTAAGTCCAGTTTCAATATATTTTTTTTTTGTCTTTGGCCTGTGCTAGGGCTTTACCCCTTTTTAGTAATGCACTGCATTATTCTTGTTTTGGTCGGGCTTTGCCCTTTTCTAAATGATGCAGAGCATCTATTTTTTTGTTTGGGCTTTGCCCCCTTTTGAAATGCATAGCATTTTTTATTAGGCCTGTTAGGCCTTTTAATTGGGCTCAGTCCCTTTTCTTTAATAATGCAGAGCATTAAATACTCTGACAGTGCCCCACGTGGCTTGTCAGGCGCTTTGCGCTAAGTAATGAGCGCAAACTCATATTGTGGTGACACGTGTCACGCTCTGGTGAGCGCAAGCGCAATAGCGCAGTGCGCTGCACTAATGCGCTGCGCTGTTGCGCTGCTGACACGTGGCGCGCTCTGGTGAGTTGCGCCAATTCCAAAGAGCAAAACTCTATTTCAAGAGCGCAAGTTGTTTTGTAGCTGACACGTGGCGCTCTCTCAAGAGCGCAACAGCGCAGTTTGGAAGTGTAAAGCACTAAGAATCTTTTAGATTCAAGAACAGGAGTGCAGAGCACTATTTGATTTCTTGATCTAATTTAGATCAAAGAAAATAATTTTTTTCTTTTTTGTTTGAAGAACCAGAGGTTCATAAAAAAGTGCAAAGCACTATTATTACTTATCTTTCTTTTATTTTAAAATTATTGATCTTGTTCTTAGATCAATAATCTGTCCATAAGAGAATTTTCTCTTTTTCCTAAAGGTTTTTTACCTTTTGTTGTTCTTGAGGAATTCTCAAGAGTTCTCTTCTCTTTTTTTTTAGAAAGATGTTGATTCTTTTTAATTGAGGCCTAGGGTCTTTTTTATAGTGCCCATAAATTAGTTAAATTTGTTAAAGAGATCTTTCTTTGAGTGATTTGGGGAATTTTCCCCACCGTTGGATCTTTGATCCAAGGGCTTCTGCTTTGCAGAAGAAAATCTTCTTGTTTTAACAAGAACAGAAAAGATTTCTTGGAAATTTAATTCTGTTTGGCGCAGATGCCCCAGCGCGTGACACGTGTCGCGCAGCGCAACTGCGCTGACACGTGTCGCGCAGCGCAGAGCGCAGCGCATCTGCGCTGACACGTGTCGCGCAGCGCAGTGCTTGCGCAGCTGAAACGTTGCTTCATTTAATAGAGCTTTGCTCTGATTGAGCGCGCTTTCTTGGGCGCTGCGCTCCCTGCGCTAACGTGTCTGATTTTGACACGTGGCGCTCTGCGCGCAGCGCAAAGAATCTGAAGCGTTGCTTCAGTTATTAAAGTTTAAATTTTCCAAGCAGAGCTTTGCTCTGATTGGGAGGGGAGATGAAGCGTTGTTACATCTCCCGCCTCGGAATTTGAACAGAGCTTTGCTCTGATTGGGGTAAACAGTGCACTGCACGTAAAATGAAGAGTCGCACTTAAAAGAAACAGGTGCAAATTATTCAGACCGACAGGGACACGTGGCCCCAATCCAAGCCCCCACCTCAATGATCCGACCGGCGAGAATCCCCATAGGCCGGCGCCGCCGGTTCAACCAAGTCCAAACCCAAATTTTTTTGTAAACCCTAGACCCTTGGACTCTTCCCATAACTCCAGTATTGTTTATTTTCTCTGCACATTTACAGAGAATAATAAAACCCCTTTAAATTCCATTTTATTGCAATTTTAATGCATTTTTCATCATCAACCCTAATTTTCCCTATAAATACCCACTCCATTTTATACCCTTCTCACTCACAATTCTATAACAAAAACTATACCGAATTCCCAAGTCTTTTAGTGTACAAGTGGAGTTAGCGAAAGACGAACCTCCGACGAACTTCCGAGAAGATTTCGGCGACGAAACGACGCCCCGAAGATTTCTTTAGGACCCCCTCTCTCTGCTCTTGACCCCAAACCAGTAAGTCCCATCTCCCCCTCTCATCTTCTAATCTAAAAACTTCAAATTCTAAAACCCGACGGAAGCGGAGTTAATCCGACTTCCGATTCGGTTGTCCTTTAAAAATCATATTTTTCTTAAACAAGAATATAGCAAACTCTCATATCATATTCAATAAACATTAGCAAACACCTTCAACAAGTTTCATCACAAAATATTATTATATGCAACTTCTATTGTAGTTTTACAGTAAAATACCACATACTTTCGTTTCCGACATAATCATCATAATACCTATTATACCTTTAGATAATTCACGAGGTAATGACCTAACTCATCAAAACAAACATCTCTATCATAGCACGATGAAGTTTGGGACAATAGAATACGGAAAAATACGACTTTATAAATAGATACCCTAAACTTACAAAACCGTTTTTTATAAAAGATGTATTAAATATTTCCATGCAATTACGCCTATACAACCCATTTTGGGGACCCCGTTCGGGATGGTGCGGATTATCGCACATCCTCGAGTTTAGTAGAGCGAGATGCAGACCTCCGCAAGGAGCATTCGATCTCGATGGAATTTTTATGCATTTTTATTTAGAAAATGAGATTTCTACAAGAAAATAAATAAATTATTTTCATTATATATAAATATCTATTATTAAAATATCTATTTTAATTATATAAATATTCCAAGTTTTCTAAAATCAAAGGAATCGCTATTACATGAAAATATCATCCAAATATAACACAAGTACAATATTTCAAGAAAATATCATATACTATGAAACTAGGTTCTATTCACTAGGAATTTCATATTACAAAATATACATCTATGAAAACCCTAAAAACGATAATTAAATACTTGAGGTGTATTTTGAAATTATGCCAAAACTATTTTAACATAAAAAACCCTCAACTTATATTAAATTACAATAAGGACCCTAGTAAACATAGGTTTAAGCGGGACCAGTCTCTTGAGCCTCAGGGAGCCGGAGATATGGGTGCTTGCCTATTTAAGATAGACAATCTAACAAACGGTGTTATCAACACGGTAATTGTCTTGGAAAAAGACACAAATCTTGCCGTCCATAAGCAGCAGTTACCGATAACATCAAAACTAATTCAGGATTTCAAGTTCTTTTAAAAGTGTCTGACTCAGACTGAGTCTCAATCTAATTAATCTGACTTGAATGTGATTTAAGTACAAACTACAATACAACATGAATCCATGAATCCGTCTATTCAATTTATATCAATTTATTTTGACTGAACCGAATCATGGATATTCTCCATCTACATGTACATTCATTATATCCATTCCATTACTGATATCATGGTTTTAGAAAGTCATCCATTTATAATTTACAATGCAAGACAATACAATACAAACAATACAATCAAGTCATCGCGGGGTTTATAAAGGATAGATTGGTACGGAAGGTGTTAAAAGTGGCACGAGACTATAACCATAATACACCTAACCTAAATATCCATTGCTATTGTACCATGTCTGAACGGTTCCTTGTGCTCCGTATACCTTAGTCTCCGCAATAGTGAGACTCCTCTCGTATACACTGGCATTTTCTGTACCAAGCTACAATCAACAGCGTTAACAATATAATACAAGTTTAAAAGTTACATTCTCTTTCTGTCTATTCTGTCTCTACTTACTTTTAGGACTTACCGAGCGATTGTTCGCTGACAACATTTCTTTTCTTCTTTCTTTGGAATGTTGTCAGGTGGATCAGACCTTCTGGAGACAGAGCCCACCAGCGTGGACTTGGATCAGCTAGCCTTTGACCCGGAGCTCTAGTTTACTTGTACATTTCATTTTCATTACTGTTATACCACTGTTTAGGCATTGCTTTCATTCCATGTATTTACTTTTCATTGTATTGTAAAAAAATGTTTAATAAATAAAGTTGATGTTCATTACATCTTGTCTCTTGTGTACATTTTATTTTATATTGCTTAGATACGCTTAGCGTGTTTGCTTCTGAGTAAATGCGTAGCGGCCTCGTCGCTCCCTCTGCTCGTATACCGGGAAGCGGGGCATGACAGGTTTTGTTTGTGGCCCATGCAGGTCTGCTCTGTGTGGACATACAGGTCAGCTATGTATGGACATGCAGGTCAGTTCTGCATAGACAACCTAAACAATATAACACAAGAACCAGTAACTAAAAACATTCTTTACAATTCATATTCTTTGAATCTTCCAATTTCATATATTTTGAATCTGTCCTAACCTAAATTTTTCTTTCAAGATTATGGATTCCCCAAACAACACCAGCACCAACTTCAACAACACTCCACTAACCCTACCAATTACACCGGCCATAGCTGCTCCGATCAATGAGCAGACGGTATTGCTTGAGGCGATCCGCAGCCTCCTGGAGGGACAGCAGCAGCAGACTGCTATCTTTATGAACCGTCCTGAGGTAGAAGCATCTGGGGTGAAACAATTCAGGGCTTTGCACCCCCAAGCAATTCTCAGGAAAAGAGAGCCCTCTAGAAGCCGAGGAATTGGCTCGGAGTATTGAAGATGACCTGGCAGTGGCACAAGTGCCAGAGATCATTTGGGTTCGAGTTGCAAAGCTCCAGCTCACTGATAATGCACGGGTCTAGTGGAAGGCAGAAGAAAGCCATCTCACCTAGCCGATCGAATGGAGGACTTTCCGTGATATGTTCGACGCAAAGTACTTCCCCGAGACTGCCAGATTCTATATGGAACAACAGTTTATTCATCTACAACAGGGTTCAATGTGGACCAAGTCAGTAGATGAGTATGACACTGAGTTTACCATGCTCAGTAGTTAAGATATGTCTCAATATTCAATTTTCAAATATCACATACTACACATCTAACAAAATACCTTAACAGATTTGCGGCATACCTAATACCGAAGGATGAGATCAGAGCCCGACAATTTCAACAAGGGTTAGATCCGGAGATCCAAGCTGCGTTAGCCACAGGGGATTTCCCGACTCATGAATTGGCTCTAAAAGCGGCCCGTCGATATGAGGCGGTGGTAAAGATGAGGGGCAGACCTTAATCTGCCGGAAGCACCATGCCGACCAGATGGCAGGAGGAGCCTCTTCAAGGCCTTTGTTTGTGCCAAGGAGACCGGGAGTACCAAACAACCGGCCCAACCCAGCCTTTTGTACCTACTGCAGGAAGGATGGACATCTGGTGAAAGATTACCAGCGAGCAAATCGCCTTTGCTTGGTCTGCGGCTCAGCTACTTATGATATTGGATCTTGTCCTCATAAACACAACCCTTATGCTGCACCTAGGCCAGCGATCACTTACCCGTAGCGCCCAGCCATCCAGGCACATGCTCCGAGACTTGCACTATCTGCTCCACCTTCTCATGGACCGACTGCACTTCTTCCCTGTCAGTTCCATCAAGCTCAAAGGAACCCACCTCAAGGACCAAGGAACGGACAGAGGAATGCTCCTCCAGCAAGGAGGAATGTGCCGAGGCGACATGCTTTCACAATGACCGTGAAAGAAGCTGAAGCCACCAGCCAAGTTATTACTGGTAACACTTCTCCATCAAAGCTTTATTTTCCATCTCTACATACCTATACACATTTTCCCTTATACCTAAAACATATCCCATATATAACTTAGGTACAATCTTAGTAGCTTCACTTACTGCACTCGCACTCTTTGATACTGAAGCATCTCATTGTTTTATGTCGCAACGGTTCGTCCAAACTCATATGATTCCAGTCAAACCCCTCATATCCAGCTAGAATGTCAGTTCAGGAAACGACGTTCTTAAGGTAACAATGGGATACAACCTGTGTCCAGTGGTCGTCTGCAGCAGAGAATTCTATGTTAACTTCAAGATGCTGGACATACCGAACTTCGATGTCGTCTTGGGTATGAATTGGTTAGGAGCCTTCTACGCTACCATCGACTATCGTCAAAGGAGGGTAGTATTCGAGATTACAGACCATCTGGTCTTCCATTTCAAAAGTGGAGACCGCACCCTAGAGCTAAGTACATATAATGTGAAACCAAAGAAGGTAGTGATTGCGGCAATTCAAGCGGAAGAAAGATCAAATCCAGAAGTAGTTCGAGAGTTCGACGATATGTTTCCTGACGATATATCAGGTTTGCCTCCTGATCGAGCTCTTGAATTCAGCATTGATTTAGTACCAGGAGCACGGCCGGTGATTAAAGCACCGTATTGCTTAAGTTCGGAAGGTTTAAAAGAAGTCCAAACCCAGTTGGACGAATTATTGGTGAAAGGATGGATTCGTCCCAACACTTCAAGTTGGGAATTACCAGTTCTACTTGTGAAGAAGAAGGAAGGTTCATACAGAATGTGCATCGATTATAGAGTCTTGAACAAAGTAACAATAAAGAACAAGTATCCACTCCCGCGCATCGACGATCTGTTCGATCAGCTAAGTGGATCTTTTGTTTTTTCCAAGTTAGATCTTCGTTCGGATTATCATCAGGCAAAGGAATCTCTGTGGATCCAGCTAAAATTTCAACAGTAAGCGAATGGCCGATACCGAAATCAGTGAAGGACGTTCGAAGTTTCTTAAGATTAGCACGATATTACAAAAGGTTTATCGAAGGATTTTCCAAGATTGCAACACCCCTGACCAAGCTCACACGTAAAGATGAAGAATTCGTGTGGTCAGAAGCATGCGAACAAGTTTTCGTAGAACTCAAGTCAAGATTGACGTCAGCACCTATCCTTGTCATACTGGACTAATCTAGAGGTTTTGAAGTGCATTACGATACCTCCGGTAAGGGATTAGGATATGTTCTACATCAACATGGTAAAGTTGTAGCTTATGCATTAAGACAACTGAAGATTCATAAGCGCAATTATCCGACGCATGACTTGGAATTGGCGGCCGTAATCTTTGCTCTTAAGATTTGGCGCCATTTTCTTCTTGGTGAACGAGTGAACATATACACAGATCACAAGATTCTAAAATATGTGTTTACTCAGAAAGAGTTGAATATACGGCAGAGAAGATGGTTATAACTCATGGCAAACTTCGACATCAACCTGCAATATCACCTAGGGAAGGTGAATATAGTGCCTGATGCCCTCAGTCGCCAACCATCAGCAATGAATCTCACCTCTCAGTGGAAGCTTCAACAAGACTTGCATCAGATGGAGGTTGAAGTGGTCATGCCAGGTAATGCTTCAAGTTTGATGAACTTACAAGTTCAATCTACTATTATCAATCAGATCAAAGCAGCTCAAGCAAGTGATGCTAAGCTGCAAAAGAACGGAGAACAAGTAGAGAATAGACTCAGAACAGACTTCATCATCCACGAAGACGGATCTTTGAGATACGGCAGCAGACTGTATGTATCAAAAGGTTCTATTCGGAAAGAGTTAATGAAAGAAGCTCACAGCTCTTGCTACTCAGTACACCCTGGAGGTACAAAGATGTACAAAGATTTGCATCAGAATTACTGGTGGCACAGAATGAAGCGTGAAGTAGCCAAAAGCGTCGCTAAATGCTTGGTGTGCCAGCATGTAAAGGCTGAATATCACGGGACAGCTGGATTACTTCAATCGTTACCTATCCCAGAATGGAAGTGGCAACACATCACGATGGATTTTGTGACTGCACTTCCTCACAACACAAAAGGTAACATCACGACGAATTCTCTGCAAGTCTCATCAACCAGCCTTGATTGACTTATTTGCAGTTCACTGATATAGTGAGCTTTGATTTGCTGAGCAATGTATTAGTCTAGCTTTGCTTTTGGAATCATTTCCTCTTCGGCCGTTGATGAGACTTGCAGAGAATTTGAAATATCATCCTTGTCTTTAAGAGCGACTGACGGCGGTTCATCTGCCAGTGGTTCCGATTGAACCATCAATACAGCCATATTCTGGATCAGAAGGGCCATCTGGTTCATTTTAACGGACATTTTTGCCTCTTCTTCATTTCTCTTTTTGAGAGCGCGCTTTAGGAAGTCAATATCCGACTTTTTCCCTACTCTTTCTTTGGGTGCGTTCTCAGGATTTTCCTTAGGCGGTGGACGAGCAAGTGCTGTCGCCTGAGTAAGCATCTCCTGTAGCTTTTCACATCGCAATTGAGCTTTTGTCAGAGACCGAGTATGAGATTCGTGACTAGTAGAAGCATGAACTTCGTCTTTGGAGTTCACTATGTGGACTGTATGAACTACCATGCCCCCAGGCTTGGAGTGTTTGGAGTTTTGACCTTTGAAATTTGCCTCGGGTGCTTGAGCCTTATTAAACCTCTCTTTTTTTTCTGAGAAGCCGCTTTGGTTTCGGAAGGAACCGTTGTAGAAGGAACCGCTTTGGGATGAGTCCTCTTATATTTGAAAGAGGATTTGTCAAAATTTGGCTGACGTTTAGAAGAAGAGCCGCAGACGACGACTGAATCCTTCACTTACTTCCACACCTTATATATAGATGAGGAAAGTTTTTTTAGAGAGCGAACTGGTTTCTTCTCTCGCAGGATCTTCATGGGCTACGGAGATTTCTTCAATATTACGGTGGAAGAATTTTGTCTGACCCTTCGCAACAGTTCGAAACTGTTCTCGGTTGGAACATCGGCATTCATCACCGGGGTTGAAACAGGACCATATAGAGAATTGCCCCCAACTTGTTTTATTTGATGCCAATATCGATGTCGGTGATGACTTGCGACCAGAATTTGATTAGCCTTAGGATTTTGCTGAGCCCATCCCCTGTTTTCTTTGAGAGCTTGAGTATTGTGCCCCCTGCGTCGACCTTGGCCTTTGAAAAGTACTAGTTGTTTGGAGACCGATTCTGTCGGAAAAGCAGAAGCTTGAGAAATCGGCCTATGGAAGACAGACTTCTTTAGGGTTTCCTCTTTCGGTGTTGAGGTACCGAGGGTGGGAGGTAGGAGTATAGACCTAAAAATAAGCCCATTGATTTTTTGAAGAGCTGGATTGCAAAGATTTAAGACTGCAAGTGGCCCATACTTGACTCCGCCAGATGTGACAAATCCTGAGTTGCAGTGAATGGTAGCAAACGCCATTTTGCATAGAGACAAAATGCCGGCTTCAGTATCCCATCACCCATATGCAACTACAAACATTTAGACCGCGATTATTTGATCGCAGAAAAATACGACACACGAAATGTGGAGTGGAAAGAGAAAGAGGTCTCACCGGGCGTGCAAGAATCTGTTCACCGCCGAAAACAGAGATGAGCCGGGATAAGTCGTCTTTCTTGAATTTGGGGGCAGGTGCTATTTGGATTTATCCATCCACCTCTCCGAAAATACCAAGTTGTTTTATGGCACTGTATATCGGAGGTCTGGACGGATGCGGCCGTTGTAGCAGGTTTCATCAGATTCTCTCTCATTTGTGAAGGGTTTTTTTTATATTGTGGGGACGCTCTTCCCTACCGGTGCAAGCCCTGCAGTTAATTACGTTACTGCATTGCGATAACCACTTTCTCCTGCTCCGGAAGTTCACTTCGTGTCGTGTTATATTTGTTTAATTTTGGGTTTCCCGTGGATTGTATACGGAGACTAATTTATATCGTTGCCCGTAAGGCACGGATTAGTCCAAATCCGTATATTTGAGATTTGGGTTTGGGTCAAGGATTTGGTTGATTGGGTCCACGTTGGTAGCGTTGTTTGCCAACGGGAATGAACTTTGAATGCAGATCTCACATTTGTGAGGTCTATCGGTTCAGATATTTGGGTTTGATCTAAGAATCGTGATTTAATTGATTTAGCGTGCTTGCGCTTTCGAAAGATGAATCAAAGAATAATTTAACCGCAATCAAGAACATCGTCGCTTGGTAGCTAGCCGGTGAGTACGGGTCGGTCCACAGGGATGTTGTGTATTTCCTAATTTGGTCTAACGAATTAATTCCAAACGGTGTGAATGGACTATTGCTAAAAACTAAACTGATTTATACTAAGGCTAGAATCTTACTAGGGTTAGGTTTAGGTTAAGTTTGGAAATTGAAGATTTCCTCACCGCTTTCAATGCCCTAATTTAGATCTCTTTAGGTGTTATGGTAACAATTAATAAAGGGGATTAGTACCATCGGGAAGAAACGATGTTTCTTCCTCTAGGTTCTAATCCTTCCTTTCTTAATTCTTACCCTAACCTCCATGGAAAACATATGCAACCGGTCGTTTATACTACGGTATCACCGTTACCTCGTGGGATAAGGTGCCGTAGGAAACGGTGTGTGTATGTATGCATGGAGTCCTATTAATTATATGTGATGGGCAAGAAAGGGGTGAGAGATTTTCATCTCTCAAGCCTCCTCCAAATCTAACCCTAATAAGCGAGGAGACTATTCACTCATTAGGGAATTGAAAAACATTTCTAACTACCTAACAAGGGCAGATAATAAAATTATACTAAGGCAGAATAAAAATTAACTAAGGCAATGAAATAAAATTACTTACTTTATTGATGGCTCTCTCCAAACATTTACACAGGAATTAAATTCTGAATAGATGAATTAAAAAGAGGCATAACCTAAAACAGGTTTTAGGGTTTCTATTTATAGAACATAGAAACCCTAAGTTTACAATCGCGTCATATCTGCAATTATAATTTTACCCCCTAAGAAAAGAACTAGTCAACGCACCACCAACGACCACAGAGTTTTTCCACCGACACAGGCTTAGCTTGGCCGCGGATCCGCGGCCAAGACCCATGTTTGGCCGCGGTTCCGCGGCCAAACAGTGGAATCTTGAGCTTAAATCTTCAGGGAATCTTCTGTTGCTTTGTTTCTTTTATTTCCTTCACTTGGTTTCTCAGATGGTCTTCTGGTTTCTTCCAGATTTCCACAGTGCACAATATCGTGGACTTTACCGCTTGCTTCGTGTCGAAATCTTGAAACTTGCGCTGTCTTTGTTCTTTGTGAAATTATCCATTGATCTTCGTTTTATTCTCCAAACTGTAGGCTTGATCAAGATTCTTCCATTTGTTGGTCGTAGTCTCACTTTTGTATCTTCTTTTCATCTTTTTCACTGTTTTTGTTCCGAGAACCTGTAACCTGCAACTATGTAGCAGACATGGGTCAAAAGTACCTGTGTTATTTGTAAAATGAATAAGAATAGGGAATATAATAATGTAAAATTATGGTATGAACAAATACCCCCAAACTTATCTTTTGCTCGTCCTCGAGCAAACCTAGTTTTATTCTCGAAAAAAAGTCCTAGCCTCACTTTCGTAGGGAAACGCGATTGCACTGAGTTCGTGCAACAAGCCGTTAAACCTCTAGGTGTCCCTAGTAGGAGGAGTGTCGTCTCCTGAGGGTTTTCAGCGGATACTACCCACAAAATCCTATCAATTCGGCATATTGACTTTTATTCTCCAATTAGGTTTTCTAACAAGAAACTCTATTATCTTCGACTCAGAAATTATCCACCCGTATTTTTCACGCTTCCTTATTATTTAACTTAAGATTATATATGTTCAGTAGACTAACTTAGCTTTTAGCATCTTTTAAGTTTTCCTTCTAGGATTTTATCTCAACTTAGAAATTTTATCATCTCTATTAAAAATTTAAGTCCTATTCTTCATTCCTATCTCTTATCTAAACCCCAATCATATACCCCTACGTGTGTGTATATATCACCCCTACATTTGGAAATTCAAATTAAGCTATTATACTCTTGTCCATCGTCCAAAGTACTTCTTAATTGGTGAATTTTTAGAGGAAATTTTGCTCACACATTCTTCATGCGACTTCTAATACTTCTTGAGGTACCAACGACCGATTACAAAATGTGTTTGCACATTAAAGCGCAATTCCTAGTTTTGTAACACCTAAGGCTTATAGCAGTGACTCCCAAACAAGTTGGTCTAAGGCACTAGGTGATGAAACACCCTCGCTAAATTTTTTTTTCTATTACTGCAGCCTTAAGTAATTACAAAAACCAGTGTTCATTTATTTTATCTCTTTATTCACACTTTTATTTTTATTTTATTCATACTAAGGACTTTAGACAAGAGCATTTCAATGTCTCTTCTACTATTTCAAGTTTCAAGGTTCGTGTTTGTGCAATTTGTAGGGTATATACTTTCAGAATCTAAACTTAAGCTTAGGAATTATTTTTCAAACTTATACTTTAATAAAAATATCAATACTTTTCCCTTTTTTTAACTTAACCCAAGAAGTGAACTCGAAATTTGCCTATTTCTAAATAAACTAAAAAGACATACTTTCTACCGTTAAATTTTAAGAAAGGTTATTTTTAGGGTTTTTAATTTGCTAAGTCTAAGATCTAGTTGTTCCTACCTAGTTAACCTATTTGTCAAACTCAAGTCAATTAATGCCAAAATTGAATGTTTTAATTTTTATAATTTTTAAAAAATTTCAATTTTTATGGGTTTTAAAATAAATATGCAAATGCAAGAATATACACATGAATGCGAAGGAAGAAAACTTACCGAACACACCTCCAAACTTAAACTTGACAGTGTCTTCACTGTCATGCTATACCAAGAGGGTCAAAATGTCGGCACTCCCCTGTTTATTTATTTATACGAAGAAAGAAATGGTTTATACAAAGTGGATTGTGGAGTCGAACCGTTTCTTCTAAACGGTTCTATTCGATCTTTCAAAGAAATTTTGGGCATGGAGGGGTCGTCCGTAATTCGACCAAAACAATTCGCGTAGGAAGCAATGTTTGGATGAGGATACCAAAGTTCGGCAAGAGTTTTGGAAGGTAGGGTACCCATGATGTAAGAAAGGAGAAGAAAAAGAATGTGGGGTGCACAGATTTCTTAGCGACAAGTTGCAAGTTTTTTTGTAAAAAAAAAATTCCTTTTTTCTTTTTGTGTTTTTTTTATGTGGAGCTTTTTGCAAAAAAGATTTTCAATAAAAGGCTTAGACTCACATTCAGTCAACTACAAATGCACAATCAGGTCTAGATCTAGGGTCACCTAGGTCAGCTAGACAGCTCCTAACTGTTCCAAAGGGCAAGAAGTAGGATCTCAAACCGTCTCTTCACCGCCAATTGTGGTCAGGTAAGCACAAGTAGAGAAAGGAGGGATCCACTCACGAATCACCGTGAGACGGGCCTTTTAAAATTACCTTTCACTACCTGTCTAGCCTAGGCACCACAAAGTCAGGTTAGGATCAACGGTCGATGTCTACAACTATTCTTTTGTCCTATTGAGCGTGAAGTCCTTAGGGCTGAGTCTAATCTTTTTTAATTAATTTATGGTCAATGCAATATGTCTTATGTGATTTCTGGGGTCCTGAGAAGGGTGATGAAATCCCCACCCAATCTGAATTGGTGTTCAAGACCCTTAAAGTCAATTTAAAGTATGCAAAACAGTAAACACAATCAAACACTTGCAAATAATTTTTTTTTAGCGCGGCGCAAAGAATCCTGCACAAGATCAATTATTGGAAGGGGGAGAAATTTTTGGTGCAAAGAATCCTGCAGGAAATTATTTCAGAGGATATCAGAGGGTCCAGAAGAAGAAAAGAAGCTTACAGAGAAATTTTCTCTTGCTAACGTCAGCATAGAGCGGCGGAACAACGGTCAAAGACTGGTCACCGCGGCGGTTCCGCGGTCGGACGTGGGCTCCTGCGGCGGAAACGCGGTCATGAAGAAGGATCAAGCCTTCAATCTTTTCTGTTGCTCTGTTACGGTCCTCCTCTGTTTGTTCAGATCTGTGGTTTGCTGTTTGGATCTCTGGATTTTTCCAGATTTGAATTCGTTCGTCGGTCCAGCAAAATTCAAACGAAAATACCCTTCACAAAATAACAAGATAATAAATTTTTTTTATATTTTTCAGTTTCTATGATTTTTCAATTTTTTATTAACCCGAAATTACAAAAAGAAAATACTACGTCATCCCCGGCAACGGCGCCATTTGATTTAATTGATTTAGCGTGCTTGCGCTTTCGAAAGATGAATCAAAGAATAATTTAACCGCAATCAAGAACGGCGTCACTTGGTAGCTAGCCGGTGAGTACGGGTCGGTCCACATGGATGTTGTGTATTTCCTAATTTGGTTTAACGAGTTAATTTCAAACGGTGTAAATGGATTATCGCTAAAAACTAAATTGATTTATATTAAGGCTAGAATCTTGCTGGGGTTAGGTTTAGGTTAAGTTTGGAAATTGAAGATTTCCTCACCGCTTTCAATGTCCTAATTTAGATCTCTTTAGGTGTTATGGTAACAATTAATAAAGGGGATTAGTACCATCGGGAAGAAACGATGTTTCTTCCTCTAGGTTCTAGTCATTCCTTTCTTAATTCTTACCCTAACCTCCATGAAAAACATATGCAACCGGTCGTTTATACTACGGTATCACCGTTACCTCGTGAGGTAAGGTACCGTAGGGAACGGTGTGTGTATGTATGCATGGAGTCCTATTAATTATATGTGATGGGCAAGAAAGGGATGAGAGATTTTCATCTCTCAAGTCTTCTCCAAATCTAACCCTAACAAACGAGGAGACTACTCACTTATTAGGGAATTGAAAAACATTTCTAACTATCTAACTGGGGTAGATAATAAAATTATACTAAGACAGAATAAAAATTAACTAAGGCAATGAAATAAAATTACTTACTTTATTGATGGCTCTCTACAAACATTTACACAGGAATTAAATTATGAATAGATGAATTAAAAAAGAGGCATAACCTAAAACAGGTTTTAGGGTTTCTATTTATAGAACATAGAAACCCTAGGTTTACAATCGCGTCATATCTGCAATTACAATTTTACCCCCTAAGAAAAGAACTAGTCAACGCACCGCCAGCGACCACAGAGTTTTTCCACCGACATGGGCTTAGCGCGGCCGTGGATCCGCGGCCAAGACCCATGTTTGGCCGCGGTTCCGCAGCCAAACAGTGGAATCTTGAGCTTAAATCTTCAGGGAATCTTCTGTTGCTTTGTTTCTTCTATTTCCTTCATTTGGTTTCTCAGATAGTCTTCTGGTTTCTTTCAGATTTCCACAGTGAACAATATCGTGGACTTTACCACTACTTCGTGTCAAAGTCTTGAAACTTGCGCTGCCTTTATTCTTTGTAAAATTGTCCATTGATCTTCGTTTTATTCTCCAAACTATAGGCTTAATCAAGATTCTTCCATTTGTTGATCGTAATCTCACTTTTGTATTGTCTTTTCATCTTTTTCACTGTTTTTGTTCCGAGAAGCTGTAACCTGCAACTATGTAGCAGACATGGGTCAAAAGCACCTATTTATTTGTAAAATAAATAAGAATGGGGAATATAATAATGCAAAATTATGGTATGAACAAATCGTTAGTCATATTTGAGGCTAAGATCAACTTAAAAACAAATGAGCATATGGGCTCAATTATTTTAGTTTAAGTACATCACGGTCCATTATTGCCGTGTTTGGGTCGAATATTAGTTTAAGGCCATTTCAGTCTATTATCGCTGTGTTTGGGACGAATATTAGTTTAAGGACGTTTTAGTCCAACATTCCTATTTTGGAGACGAGTATTAGTTTAAAAATATTTCGGTTCAACATTCCTATTTTGGGGACGAATGTTAGTTTAAGGGGTCCAACATTCCCGTTTTGTGAACGAATGTTAGTTTAAGAACATTTCGGTTCAACATTCATCTTGCACGTATGTGTATTTGTTATGTGGTAAAGTAAACGATGGTGACATGGGATGCGCTCAATTTGGGGTGCGACCCAATTTGAGGTGTGCACGTTAATTTGGAAGTACATCAATGTGGGATGTATCATTCCCTGTCTTGATGAAATTTTATATCAAGTTGGGACAAGAAAAGAGTTGTTGGTTATCAGGACTCACCATCTCTCTGAAGACGTTGAGGAATTACAACGACATATATCAGAGGTGTGGTAAGATTTACCTTTGAACTAAATCCCGTATTTGAGGGAAAAAGTGGTTGTGGTGGACCTAAAAATCGTTAGTCATATTTTATAATAAGATTACCTTAGAAGATATGTGATGAATCTCATTTTGGATATTATTAATAAGAGATCATCAGTCATGTTTGAGACTAAGATCAATTTGGAAATCATGAGCATATGGACTCGGTTGATTTAAAATCAAAGAGATTTAACCTCAGGAAACTTAGCCAATTTGGGCTGAGATTAGGTTTCTATACTACCTAGCAGTACTAAACTCTAAGATATACAGTGCTCACGTGTGTTTCACGTGAGACGCTGGCATAGTGCTAAGCACTGATCTTTTCTGGCGCTCGTGTACTTTTCACGTGAGGCGCTGGGTTTTTAGCTTTAGGTGCTCACGTGCTTTTCATGTGAGGCGCAACAATAATGCTAAGCACTAATTTTCTTTGGCGCTCACGTGTGTTTCACGTGAAGTGTTATGTTTTTGGAAATTTAATCTCTGTTGATATTTTTAGAGAAGTTAAATCTCTGTTAATGGTATTTTGACCATTAACGATCACCAAGATCATTATTTTGAGAATCTGGGATCATGTTCTTTAAGAACTAAGTTCTTGATTTTAAGGAACTAATTTCCTTGAGTATTATGAACTTCTTGTTTTCCATGTTCATGTTCAGAAAGGTTAAATCTCTTTTAATGGTATTTGGACTATTAAAGATCATCAAGATCACTATTTTGAGGATCTTGGATCGGATTCTTTAAGAAATAAGTTATTGATTTGAAGGAACTAAGTTCCTGGAGTATTATGGACTCTATTTTCTTTCTTTTCAATTTTGTTCTTCCATGAATCTTTGATTCTCAAGAACAAGATTTTTTCGATGAGAATTAAATTCTCAACTTGTGGGAGATTTGTCTTATGGATCCCAGATCCAGAGAAAGAACTAAGTTCTTTTAAAAGGGTTAAACCCTTAGCTGTGATATGATAGGTAAAGGAGATATTTTGATCTCTTTTTTTTTCTTTACCCAGGGTTTTGAGGAGAAAGATCTTCTTCTTTGAAAATTAAATTCTCTGTTCTTTTTTCTTTGTGGAAGCTTTTGGAGAGCCCTATGTAATTTTTTACACAAACTTATGGGGTGGTCTTTCCTCTCTTTTTTATCCCCTGATTAATCTCTTTGCTCCTATTTATAGGAAAAGAGAAAAATCAATTTGTTGAGAAAATATCTCATTAAAAGATCATGATTGATTTCATGATCAATCAAAATGATCTTTTACATAAATCGGTGAATTTTATCCACCGTTAAATTTTTAATCCAAAAGCTCTCTATTTAACAGAGAAGATTTATTATTTGTTTAACAAGATTATGAAATATTTTCCTAAGATAGAATTTTATTCTATCATATGAATATCTTATTGGTTTAATAAGATTAGAATTTTATTATATCATATGGATACCTTTTTACTTTAATAAGATCAGAAAAATATTTTCCTAATATAGAATTTAATTCTATCATATGGATATCTTATTAGTTTAAAAAAATTAGAATTTTATTCCAATATAGAATTTAATTCTACCACATAGGATTTTATTCTATCATAAGAATATCTTATTAGTTTAACAAAATTAGAATTTTATTTTATAATATGAATATATTGTTAATTTAACAAGATTAGGAATATATTTTTCTAATATAGAATTTAATTATATCATATAAATTTCTTGTTAGTTTAACAAAATTAGGAAAATATTTTTTAAGATAGAATTTTATTCTATCAGATGATCGATGGGTGATTTTATAATCACCGTTGGATCATACAAGATCTTTCTAGTTTGAGAAAGATCGGTGAAACATTTCTCACATAGAATTTAATTCTATCAGATGGTTTAATTGGTGATATTTTATTATCTTTGGATTTTAAATCCAAAATTCTCTGTGAGAGAAAGATCTTTCAATATTAGAAAAATCAAGAAAAATGTTTCCCAAATAGAATTTAATTGTATCACATAGAATTTAATTCTATCAGATAGTTTAATTGGTGATATTTTATCATCATTGGATTTTAAATCCAAAATTCTCTGTTAGAGAAAAATCTTTGCATATTAGAAAGATCAGGGAAAATATTTCCAATATAGAATTTAATTCTATCATATAGAATTTAATTCTATCAGATGAGAGTATTTTAAATTAGGGCGCTCAAATGCTTTTCATGTGAGCGCTGTCAAATAAAGCGGAAAGAGAACTCACGTGTTTAACACGTGACTCCTAGTGTGGATTTTAGCCTGTTTATTTCTAACGCTCGTATGCTTTGCATATGCGTGATCACGTGTTTAATACGTGAGGCGTGTTTGGCCTTTGGTTATTTATGTTCAGCGCCCATACGCTTTCATGTGTTTAACGCGTGAGGCATGTTTGGCCTTTAGTTATTATCTGGCTCCAGCGCTTATATGCTTTGCATCAAAGCACTTACGTGTTTAACACGTGAGCTCTATTTGGCCTTTAGTTATTTATGTTCAGCGCTCATGAGCGCTCACGTGTTTAACACGTGAGGTCGGTTTGGCCTTTGGGTTTATTTTATTCAGCGCTCACATGATTTGCATATGAACGCCCATGTGTTTTAACACGTGAGGCCAGTTCGGCCCTTAGCTATTTGTTTTCAGTGCTTATATGCTTTGCATATAAGCGCCCACGTGTTTAACACGTGGTGCCAAACCGTGAGGATTTTTTCCCTATTTCTTCTCTCCCTTTTTTATAAGGGAACAAGTAGCTCTTAACCAAAAAATTTGACGGAAACAATCTCTTCAGCTCCTTAGACAAGCGTCTGCACCCTTACCATCAGACGTCTATTGTTGCTCTGGATTGGACTTCAGCATCTCCAGACCTCTATCACAGACGACTGGCTACGCTCTGTTCTTTTGACTTCGATTTGATTAGACGTCTGCATCCTCTCCATCAGACATTTGACGTTGCTCTAGATTTCTGACATGGTTCTCGTGCATGTCCAGACGTCTCTACTCCTTACATCATATGTCTGTCGGATGTTTCTCCACAATTTAAACATATATATTAGCTTAGAATTGTTTAATAGTTTCTTTTTTGTTATGTGTGTGTATTTCATTCAAAAAATTCGATATAAAAACGTATCTTGTACCTTAGATTTTTTGGAAATTGCAAATCCACGAATCCGAACCATATTGTCTTCATTTCCGTATACAAATTTATGCTACATAGGTGCTTAATATGCTCTAATCTAAGTGCAAACTCAATAACCCATGCTTTATACCACAACAAAAGATAATTCTTTAAAGGATTTGATTTTCCTTTCGAAACAAAATACTAGTACTTTTCTTTGCAAAAGAAGGATTTGATTATTTTCTTAAAAAACAAAAAGTAAAAAAAAAAAACCTGACTGCTACAAAGGACAGATTGCTTAAGTCTATCGCTATATCACTTAGACAGAGCCCCGGCCAAAAAGTTCAGGGTATATGGGTTGCAGGATTTGTATGAAGTAGGAAATTCAATTGACGGTGATCTCAATGGAATGATCCAGGAAAAGATTGTTAGCATTCAGGCTGAGTCAAGCAAGAGGCTTGACCATTAATCTATAGCGTCACTCGCCATGTCTTGAGTTCTGATGACCTCCCGTATTATATTCTTAGTGTATTGTCTAGGTGATATTTGATTTATATTGTCTAGACTTTACCATTATGCTAGTGTCAGGAAGTTTCATTTTGTACTCTGATACTTCAAGTCTTTAACCATTGCCAATAAGCCAAGGAGATAATGCCATATATTATTAAACTGCATATTTAACTTCAACTGCAAACAACAGCCCATCTTGTAAATTATGATCAAGGTGTGTTCCATCTGTACTGCTGAAGTTATCATGTGATATGCCAAGGGGTGATATATCTGCAAACCATAGGGTTCTAACAAGTGACCAGCGTAGAATCAGAATCAGTTGGCTTCCTTCATTGGTCATCGATGAAGAACGGAAAGAGTCGACGTATCATTTATTATTTGCATATCCTGAATACATCCAACAATACCGTCTTCAGTTATATGATTCATCTTCTGACTTCAAAATAATTTACTGGTTTAAATTTTGTATTGTCATAGGTCCTCCAAGAAAAAATAAAAATTACAGGCATGTTCTAATAAGGCATAAGTCCGTTTAATGGGGTTATCTATGAGAGAATTTGAATATCCTTGTCTTACAGTAGGGCTCTTTCCACTCAGTATCTCTTCATTACCCGATAAATATAAATATACATGTTGAATTCGAGTTCTCTGTTTCTCCATTTACACTTTTCAGCACTAGTGCAGTTATGATTTTCTTTGTGTTTGTTGGAATAAGCAAAACAGGATGTTAAGAAGGACTAAAGTATCTTTTCTGTGCCGATGACTTTTGCAGAAATTAAAGAGAGTTGACGTCACCTCGACAGTCATTCTTTCAAGGCTTTTTGTCATAGCTGATGCAGTTTGGATGGTAAAATGTTTAGCCAATGATGAGTAGATAACTAATATAGAGCAAACATATGCCTGATTTGGATGGTTGGGGGAGCTGTGACTGCCAATATTTCTTTTCCGCATGTACATAAACAGTGATGTATATCGCGAGGTAAACCAGTCAGCTATTTCGATTTTTTGTTGCCGAAAAATTTCAAGTTACAAATATTTGAGAATTTGTTTTCTTTCATAACATAGTGGATTTGATTATTACTTTTTCCCCTTTTTCAACTCCTTATACAGGATAGGATTACTCTCGCGTGATTTTGACAAAAAAGATTTTGCATTTATTCACTGCATATGGTATGAACCTTGTGCCACGTTATCCAATCACTCCTGCTTCAGATATCTTTACTAATTTGTGTTTCATTATGGAATTGCTTTGCCAAAGATGTGGGCACCTTGATTGAACTTGTACCACCCCATGCATGTAATATTCTTTTTAAGTTGAACAATATCGAGAAACTTTCGGAAGATGGTGTTGAAATCAACTTTCTTAATGGGGAACATGAGCAACATCAGCATTATCTTGACTCTAAACTACCTCAATCAATAGAGCATAATTGAGTTTCTTTAATCAGACCTGTCATTATACAACTTCCACTTACCTATTGTGGGAGCTCCACAAATTTCCACTATAAGTGGGCTCCAGAATTTGATCGAGGAGTTTCCTTTCAATCTTTTCTTTTTCTAAATGCATACCTTTGTGCATGATTACGCCTAAACGAACAAGAGGCCGTTGTAATCAAAGATGTCTTTTAATATAGAAGAACAGAATTCTCTTACCCGCCAAAGAGTTTGTGACAATAGTGCTGCTGCTGCTGCTGCTGCTGCTGCTGCTCGATTGTTGTGAATGACTTTTATCTTGTTTACATCTTACTGAAATACGAAGAATGAAATATTTTGCTGATTGGTCATATTTTCACCAGGAAAGAATTTCCATTAGCCATTGGCCTTCTCATCGGTGGTTCGTGCAATTCATAAGAACAGACGCGGCTCGTGGCTGTAAGATCTGTTTATTGCTTACTCTACTTATTGAAAACATGCCGAATAGACTCATGTTAGGGTTTTTCGCATGCCAACAGTTTGGAATTCACGAGAGGCGGGGCCGTCATCTGGATGCCGTAGAAACGTATGTGGTGGATATGAAAGGTATTTGTCTATGCTGCCTATGCTTAAATTGAGCATTCTAATTTCTCATCATCAATGTGCTTTGCACAAAATTTTGAAATCCAAAGTATGGAATTTTTATCTTCAATTTTTACTGCTCAGTTAATTAAAAGTGGACATTTTTATTATGCAGTGATCAGCTTGCTCTCCTTCACAGCATTCAGTGGATATAGCACTCATAAACTGTAGCTAGGCCCATGCATCTTGAAGTGAGCAGCCTCATAACTCAATCGAAAGTGATGGCTGGGGACCATTATTTCATAATTCATGTTGATTGATGTTGCAGGTGCCTCTGTATCTTAGTGGCAAAAGTTTCTTTGCCGTTGAGTAAGATTTGCAGTTGAGTAAGAGTTCAGGTTACGGTATTATTTCCAATTAAAAGAAAAAGGAAATGTGGATTGATGCAATTTGTTTCCTATAGTATTCTTTATTTTTCTTGTACACATGTACACTTGTATGCACACCGGAGGAAAACTTAAGAGAATGTTTGGGAAATAGAAAGTGATTAAAAATTAAGTATGAAAGTAGTAAGAAAGTAAGATTATGAGAAAATAGCGAGAAATTTGTTTGTTTAGCCTAAAAGAAAGCGGGAAAGATGATGGTTGGAGGATCCGTAGCAATGTGATTAAAGATTTAAAAATAAATTTTTTTATCAATCTTCTCAAGATTATGCATTAAAAAATGACTGATGGTTTTGAAAAATAATAAAATAATACATAAGATCTCTCTTTTCACACTTTCTCCCTGCTTTCTCCCTGCTTTCTCCATATTTAGCTAGAAAGTGAAACAAGGAATGTAGCCTTTGTGACAAGAAAGTGATCATCCATTTTCTAACAACTTTCTAATTCCCAAACATGAAAAGTGGCTACTTTCGTCCACTTTTCTACGTTCTCCCCACTTTCTATTTTCTGAAGGGGATTCGGAGCGGCTGTTATGAGCAGTATAATAGCATCCATCCTATTGAGATGAGGGGTCCAGACTCATCCAACATCGAAAGCAACGGTCGAGATTTATGTAAAACATAGGGCATTTTGGTATTGGTGTATTCTGTATGCAAAGCACGTAGGATTTGTGATCAGGATTTTGCATAACATCCTGCTATTAATTTTGTAATAGCAGCCAATTTTTTTCCCAAGGCAAGGCAAGGCAAGGCAAGATGCTTCACCAAACGAGCAAGTCCAAATTGTGGGTCACATTTAATGGTGCGGCTTCAACTTTCTTTTAGGTGGAATCTCAACCATCATTGTACTGCTCCATTTAATACTAGACTGGGCCCCCCAACAGTCTCTTTTGATTAACAAAGCAACTACTGTTTCCAACACTCTGAATTCTGAATCAAAATACATCAGACTTATTACTCCATTTATAGCTGAACAAAGTTTTGTCTTAATTTTATAAGAGGAAAAAGGTAACCGAGCTCTCAATTTCTTATAAAATAAGAAAAGAAAATTCGCCATCTCTATCTATGACGTTGTGATCATCATCACCCTCACTGGTCTTGAGGTTCGTTGGCTATATGTGGAATCCCTTCACTCCATTGCTAGTTTCAATAATGCTGAGCATCTCTCTTTATTTTTGGAGTTCACTTTGATTTTAGTTTTGGTTCTAAAAGCAGGTGATTAGATTTCTTTTCTCTTAATTTCAGGCATTTGGGTTCTGCAAATTTCCTTCTCAAAACTTTTTTTTTTTGCTGTAAATTCAGGCCTCTAGGCTTTGCAAAAAGTAGTTTTTTCTTTCTTTCTTTTTTGGGCTTGGGAATGTCTTAGAATGCCAGATTAATAATGCCCCATTATCTCTTTCTTTTTCCTCCTATATTTTGGTTAGTTTGTTATTGGACCTGTAAATTAATTTGATATTCTTTGTTGTTTGCAGTTGATGAAATTTATATGCTATAACAATGCAAGATTGCATTCCTATTGTGCATGAAGCCGAGAAAAATCAAGGAATAAACGTGCCGAACCAAATGGTAATTTGTTACTAACACTCTGCTAAATTTATTTTTGCAGCTAAAAATATTTAATCTGTTCAATTTTGAGGGGAAGAGAAATTTTGTTTTGGTTTCCAAAGATATATAATCCAATTTCAGATTCTTCATGTTTGGACACCAATGGAAACCAAGGGTTTGGTGATTAGTTTCGTATTCCAAACTAGGAAAGGAAATGTAATAAGACTCCTACTTTGTCCATATTTGCCTCACATATGAACTTTCTACTAATTAAGTGAAGGCGATTTTCAATTAATTTGTATAATCCTTCATGGAGCTTGGTGCTCCTTAGCCGGTCCTATTCTGCTGGGAAAAAGGCAAAACGATCGGGTTTAAATGTGTCCCTGAGCTATACATTTGCTAATATTTGGTGTCTGCTGCTGCAACTTAGTATCCTTGCGCGGCTTTATTTAGTATCCTTGCTGCTGCAACTAAGGTTTATGATGACAACAACTCAGTGATTAAAACTGGCATAGTTTCATTTTGAATTCATTTAGAATCTAAAATCAAATCATCAATCTGCAACTCAACTTCGGAGTCATAATGTGGCTTTAAGTTAGTATAAGAGCAATCTAGGTTAGATTCTATCATTCTCACATTTTGAAATCGCATAAAGAAAATAACGTTGTGGTAAAGCCCAGGTTTTGGCCATATAAAGGGCGGTCAATCTGTTGAATGACTAATGAGGGCATGTTTAAATATAAACTATTGCTGGACCTTTCCCTACTTTATAGTTTTGGTGCAGTGGCAGAGACTTTAATAAAGTTCTTTTAGTTATTTATGTAAGCATTAAATGAGCTCCTGAATTTTTATGAGAATGTTTTCAACCGTACTCGACTTCAGTCAAAAGCCATCTGTGTATACAAGGTCAGGAATAAGGAATAATCGGCTTCATGACGATCTGTTTATCTCATAATACTAGAGTACGAGCTTCAGCTCCGACATCTTTGAATAATTTAACATGATGATCTTTTCCCCTGCACTGAAAACTATCTTCGTTCTTATAATGATCCGCAAAGTGTTTGGCAACATAATTTATTAGCGGAGTGTAATCCCCGGCTAGGAAATACTGCAGCCTTGGGCATTCTGCAAATGATCACCCTTGAAAATAAGATATCTAATTTTGTAACAAGGGTTCTTGTTCCATTGAAATGTGATCTCAGGTGGATAAGTGGTTCATGGTATATTTCATGATGGACTATGCAACTTTGGAGTTTTTGGCCCATGAATTTTTATTCCGATCGTGATAAATTTTGCCATGTAGGGTCATGAAGAGTCAGCCGAAATAACCGAACAAGTTTCCCCTATTCTATACTTGAAAAGGCCAAGGCTTTCCGTAGAGATACCATCAAAAGATTCGGGGGATCCTTCTGTGAGGATAAATATGCCCGCGACGCCTGGTTCTGCTTCAGCAAAAGCAGGTGTATCCACTCCTACTTCTGCCAAAAGATTCATCTTCCCTAGCCCCTTGTCGTCTAAAGGCAAACCAACCATTAAAAATCTCCTTTCAAGACTCAGCTTCAAGTCTCCTACTTCAGCAATAGAAAGTGAGAAGTACAGTACACAAGTTACAGAGGTACAAAGCGAAAAGCCTACTGCTTCAAGGTCATTATCCTTCAAAAAATTATTCATGCCCGCAGTGAGAAGAACATCATCCCTACCAGTCACCCATGCAACACTTCTAGGTGATAATTCGTTGAAAGGAGCTACAGCTGTGGATCACCCTGATTTAATGGTATATCTCTTATTACAAAGAAAGATTAGCCTAACAGTGATTTTAGCTTTGTTATACTAATGAAATCCAACTTTCAAATAAGTCTTTCTTTTGTAGCGCATAGGTAATCAGTGTGCTTCAAATATGCGTCTAAGCATCTGCATCTTCTTGCGGCTTCTTCCATGTGCCATGGCATATCATTTTGCTTCAATAGATAATCGCCTGCATATGATTGTTGGCATTGAAATTATAGAATGAGACAATTTTGGCCTTATTTAAAGTACATGTGAAAAAATAGCATATGTCGATGCATATCTGGATGACTGTTTTGGTGTCTCGCGATGCAGTCTAATTGCTATAAGTACTTGCTACTATTTTAGGATGCCTTATGCACAATACAGAACTTTGGCACAATCCTTATTATTGGTAGTTTATACGTATAAGTGATGTGTATCTCATGCTGATTGTATCGAACAATGATACATGCATATCGTTTGTTTGCATTAGAAAGTTTTCAAAAAAAACCTGAGTCGCAAAGAGACTTTTAATCGGATATTGTGTCTGTGTCTCACACATATTAGACATGGAAACTTTCCTGACACATATCTGAAACAATTTGTGTAAGTGCTATTTGCATGTCTTATGTGCACGCGTCTTATGCGTGCCGTATATGTGTCGCGAGTCGTCTATAAATTATAGTAAATTTGTTTACTTTATTTGTATATGCATCTAGTTGATAATTTGATTTTGTTGAAATAGATTTTAGTTCATGGCATTCTCAACTTTTTATTTTTTAAAAATAAAATCTCGTCCCTTTTTTTTGGATATTAGTCTTTTCTAGGGATTAGTCTTTTAATTTCTTTCAATTAGGTTGAAATTTTAATTTAATTGTAACACAAGTATCGATGTATGATTTTAGTAGTAGTTATTTTTCTTAATCGTGCTTTTTTTAAATATGCCTAGTTCTTATAGACGTTTGTGGATTATTGTATTCGTTTGGTAGTTGATAGTTTATTTTTACAATAATACAACAACAATATTAACTGCACAGTGTCTTGGTATCCTGTATTTTAAGAATTTTCCGTGCCCCCGTATTCGTGTCGTGTCACTACCCCGTGTCTCTGTGTCCGTGTTCTTTGCTAGGAAGCTAATGCCACTACTTTTTGTTTTATATATATAATGTTGTTTTGGTGCTGGAAATTCAATGACAAATTTCTCTTATCCGTAGTCCTGACCCGGCAGTTTAAATCCTCGCTAATTTTGACGGTTGATGTTATGCCGACCTATGAAGCACAGATACTTGTAAGTGCCTCGTAAATCGTCCCCGATCGCGTATCGGAGTCCAAAACTCTTGGAAACTCTCGGGTTCTTTTGGATTTCCTCGGGCTTGAAAATGTCTCGCCAATCTCTCTCGAATCGACGCTTCTCCTCTTTCTCTCCAAAATAAGGCTCTCGAATATTTGAAAGTGTATTGAATATCTAACATAATGCCATTATATATTTATATTATTTTATATTTACATGTAAATCTTAATATATATTCATAATCATATTTATAAAAATCGATATAAAAACGCAACACGTATCCTAAGTTTTTGGAAAATTGTGAATCCATGAATCCGTATCG